>CM050173.1:95574352-96174352 GCA_027410445.1 Discoglossus pictus | reverse complement strand
ATTTAAAATAGAACAATCACAGGTTTTACATAAAATAACTTCCCCACCTGGTATGAAATTCAGTTGAAAACAACATGGGCCCAATTCATTTGCAAGCCCACCTCTCACAGGATCCAGGCCGGGTGTCTGTGGGTGTGCTGCGAGCTCCCGTTCATCTCCAATTACGGTGCTATTCAATTGAAGGAGCCTGCAAGTTACTGGTCTTAAGCCGACTCCATAAACCATGCACTGGTTCGTAGCAGTTCAGGGTGGGAACATGATTAATTAAGCAAGACTGTAACATCCCATTTCTAATCAGCCACTTGACAAAGAAACCATCATTATTATAACAGTAAAACATAGAGGTTACATGTGAATCAATTAGGTTTGGGGGTCCGAAATGCGGTCAGACTCACAAAACAGCAAAATACAGAATTATTAAAATGAATGCCCATACTGTTGAAGTCCATGTGGTAGGCCTGATATGTTATAACTCATTGATACGAGAGATTGATTTAACCCCGAAATGAAAAATAAAAATATATTTTATTAACTGCCAATTTGCCAGCTTGAGACTGTTGTGCAATAAATTCTAATGTCTATCATTGCTTTCCCCATTATTTACAGTGCAGAATAGATTTTTTATTTGCAGTTACAGTGCTAGGAACAGGTGTTTAACCCCCCTTGCGGGTCCTCTCTAGCACTCGCAGGATTTTCTCCTACATTTGCCATTTACTAGTGTGAAACTATTTGCTGCCTTGGGGAATTGGAGCAATTGAATAGCGATTTTAGAAATTGTAACTCTTGCGGACAGGAAAGATCAAAGGCTTTAGGAGGCTGTAAGTTCTGGGTTTAACCATTGCAAAGTTTTCAAGGCCGTAACACATAACCCATTTGGAGCCCGTAATAAGACACCAATTGAATAGCAAATTAACTTGCCCTCTCACTTACGGTCTACAGTAAATTGCAATAGCTCAATTGAATCGGGCTCTATGTTTTATAATGGCTTAAAAATTGCTCTGCTTGTTTATTATTAGGATAAGGACAACTTATTTTCTCTTTTCTATTCATATCAATGAAGTGGCCATGTTGAGAAATGATAATTCCAAGAACTGCAGCAATTCTCAGGTTGTTTAAATCCATCTTTAGTTAACCGTTTATTCCATCCCTAATACTTGCCATTTTATTAATGAGTAATGTAAGATCGAGTATGCTTCACTTAGCCTAATATACTAATTAAGTGGATGCTTACACATTTTACATCTCAAATTGAGAAACCACGCTAATTAGGCAAGCGTGAGCTCTCTGATTAAATACAATTAAATCAGTATCACATGAAAACTTTAAACTGCATAAAACTATGCAAAACCCAAAAGGCCACAAAAACGATATAATTTAACAGATGTCCTCAAACAGGGTTTAGGAATTTAAATGTAACATTATTAGAATTGCTTAATAATCTTAGTTGTGTATCAAGCAAAACAGTAGATGTTAAAATAATATTATTTCTATAAACACTCAGCATTGCCCAGTGGCATGTTCTCTAATGGTCCACTTTGCACCAACTGTTTTGCCTCCTTGCCTCGTAAATTTTTTATATAAAGCTGAGAGTTAATAAATCACTCACTCACCCACCTTAAACCTGGCTTTGTGTAGTAAGACCACATGAACAGTACATAAGCATTTGGTCAGACCAACACTCAAATGATCTTATATGTACCTTTATTTGTCAGAGAACAAGCTGCTTGTTTTTTTGTTTTTTTCAATCAAAAACATCAACATTAACATATTTTGTTAGTTTTATACCATTAATGGAAACAAAATGTTTTAAGGAAATTGCTACAATGTAGAATTAAGGGGACAATTGCCTGAACTGAGGGGAGAAACTAAAAGAGAGTGAGTGCCTTACAGTTATAGGGAATTAAGAATGGGTTGATTATTTAATGTAGTGTTTGTGTTAGATAAGCTGTAAGGTTAACAGAATAAAAAAACATGCAGACGCTGAACATGAATCAGGCATTTTGAATTTAAAAACATTTTGAACATTTTAGAAACTTCCAATAATATCTCATAAACTTTGTGTCAGGTGAAACTAATCAATTTTAGAGTTCATAGCTCCCCCTTTATCAATCTGACAAAGCAACTTCTCTAGATTTAGTCAGGCTTAGTTACATGGCTCCGGGTATAAATCACTAATAGGAATAATATAATTGTCATTTATAATAATAATTATAATATTACACATGCACACATTGGGTTACGTTCACTAGGGGTCTGTAGGAGACAAAACAGACATTACTACAAACTTGATCTAGTTAACTATAGTATAATCAGGTTTCTTGATGTCATTTTTAGCAAAATTATACCATTTTTAGCAGTGAGATTAAACAGCCCCAATGTTTTTTTAAGGTTAATAGGAATTCTTGTGTCAAATAATTGATATATTTTGTAAGAAAAAAACTTCAGTAAAAAAGTTAAATAACATAGTATTTCTTTATCTCTTAATTTAATTTGTTTTCTGCTATGTACTCAACCCCTGTACAGCGCTGCGGAATATGTTGGCACGATATAAATAAAGATAATAATAATAATAATATTCTCTCCAATGACCCAGTGGATTTAGCCAAGTGAAAGGTGCAACTGAAGCACAGTAACTCGAGGGATGCAAGAGTGAGCAACATAAATATTTTATTTTTAGCAGGGGTGTCGGGTCTAATACAGATAGGATTTTCAAGTTCATGAAACACTTCTTTGACAGATAAGATTAATACCTTTATGTTTAAGTGACATTAATAAGGGAGGAGAAATAGTGCAAAAAGTATAAATGGAGTCATATCATTGTCATGTGTTCACCATATAACAGCTTTCTATTTCGGGACTAAAATATAGTGCGCCGTAAAATAAAAAATAAAAAAATATGAGTGATTAGAAGTGTTTGGGCAAACCATGCACAGAAAATAATTTAAAAAGTTTGAATGTTCTAAAGATGTGGAATAAAAAACACTCTAGATAAAAAATTTCACATTGTGGGTGCAGGACAAGACCAGTTTTGGAGATGAGAAAGTGAAGAAGTGGCACTGGGTGAAGAGAGATGTTACTCATGTGCAGAGTGGAGCAGACACTTAGAGGAATATCTTGAGAGTAGATTTGATCTAGGAAGGTGCACTGCAGTGCTCTGTAGGAGAAGGAGGTTATGGCTGCAATCCCATAACCATGTCTCTCCAAAGTCAGCATGCTCCACATGATTTGGCCTGCATCATTAATTCAACCTTGAAATCAGAGTCCTTATTGATTCATGTCTGGATTTAACTTTGTGAGTATAACATTATTTAGTATCAAATAAGTATTTGTTTTGATATATTTCACCATGTTCGGCTCCATACAATCACCTATTTATGTTTTGCTGTATCACATAATCTAATCTTCTGAACTTTTTTATCTAGAGGGGATAATTGTGGATGGTAGAACCAGAATGAGCTGTAAGAAAACTGAATAACTGTCTTCAATCAAAGTTCCTGTTTTAAAATATGGTGAGGGTGGATTAGAACTGTTTTAATTCAATATATCATCTATTAGTATTTGTTTGCTATTACATTATGCTCATTAAATTATATTCTGGAAAACTAATTTAAAGGACCATGCAAAAGACAAGATGAGGCCTACACATGCCAAGCCCTAAATACCCATTAAAAAGGGTATGGGGGATATGTATAGGATATGTGGCACTAGATGGGCATGTAGTTTGTGATAGATGGGAAGGGTATGCAAGATGGCTTTTGAATCATCGTGAGCTCCATTCCAAGGTCTCTTTTTTAGTTTTCTCATAATGACACAATCTACTTTCGAGATGGAACCATCTATAGCCCTATCTTTAATTGTAGAAGGCAGTGAATGTGCCAGGGACATAAATAATTAACTGATAACCTGCAGCATTCTACCTGCTTGTGGTGAACCGGCTTGTATACCTTCATGAATCTATGAGCAATACAATGTAGAGTCATCCAAGATTAAACACACCATGCATACGTGTCCACAACAGAGCATAAAGTTTTGAGCCTTATTCACTAGCAAGCCTGCATCTCATGGAAAACAGGCCATATGTCTGTGGGCATGCTGTAGGCTTCCATTTGCCTCTGCTGTTCAATTGAAGAAGCCTGCAAGTTAGGGGCAAACGCCAAAAGCGTAAACCATGCACTTGTGCTTAGCAGTTCAGGGCTGGAACATGATCCATGAAGCAAGGCCGTAACTACCCATTTAGAAACATTTAGAAACAGCCAATAGAAAAGTAGACCACCATCATTACGGCAGTAAAACATGGAGGTTACATGTCAATCAATTAGGTTTGGCGGTCCGATATGAGATTGGACTCGCAAACCCTCAAAATACAAAATATTAAACATGAATGTCAATACTGTTCTAGTCCATATGGATGTCCTGATATGTATTAGCTCATTGATTCCCAAGATCGATATAACGCCGAAATAACACATAAACAATATGATTTTTTATTGCCGATTTGCGAGCTTGAGACTGTTGTGCAAATAATTCTATTGTCTTTTAGTGCTTTATCATCGCTAAAGTGCAGTATTGATTTTTTATTTGCATTTACAGTGGTTAAAACCCCTTGTGGGTCCTCTCTAGCACTAGTAGGATATTCTCCTACATTTGCCATTTATGGGTATGAAACCATTTACAGGCTTGGGAAATTGTAGCAATTGAATAGAGATGTGCAATTTTAGAGAACATAACTCTTGTGGACAGATCAAGGCATTGGGAGGCAGCAAGCTCCGGGTTTAACAGGCTGAAAAGCAACTGCAGCTGCCAAAATTGGAACTCCATCTCAAATAATCCTTTGATCTTTAAAGCCTTCAAATGTTAAGATCAATAAAATCGCAAATCACTATTAAATTGCTATAGTTACTCAAAAACGCACTTGTGTTCAAAAAGCGTCAATTTTAGCCAAAAATATTATGAGCTACAAATAGAACCCGCAAAGGGTTTACAGGCAAGTCCTTAACACTGTAAAAGACAATACAAACACACTATTGTAATTTGAAATATGGGCAAAGCAATGAAATTCATTGCGCAACAATCCCCAAATAAAAAATAGACATTCAAAAAAAAGAATTTTATCATATGTTGTAATTGTCATGCATATGCCAATATGAAAATCCTTGTTGCAACATGCATAAAGCAATTAAAGACACACTACCTGATTAAATTGCAACACAAAAACATGAGACTGCCTGCCATATTATCCCTTTCTCACTCACAAAGGCTCTCACCCTAAAATATAAATATAACTAGTGACTTGCCCGTCCAAAAATTACGGTCAATTAAATTATAAGGCTGGGAATGCTGTTTGGCACACAATGTAGGGCTTTTAGTCCTCTGAGTACCTTCGGCATTCATTGCGAGCCTCTCCCCTCATGTACTTTTAGTTGTCTGAGCACCTTCAGTGCAGATTGCAAGCCCTGCGCTGAGCGCCTTCGTTGTGAGCCTCGCCCCTTGTGTAATTATGCTCCTCTGAGCTCCTTTGCTCATTTATTTTTTATCTAAATGTATTATTTTAGAATAATGAATGCATGAATTAAATAAAAAATTAATATACTTTACCTATTTCTAATGAATATATCCAAGAATGAATATGCTAAAGAGCTAACAATCGCTGTTGTTTTTCCTGCAGCATATAGTGTGCATTTGGACTGTTAATGATGTGAGGAGACAGTATCAGCAATGTGACAAGTGTGTAAATAGGCTGCGTGCACAAGGCTAAACCGTTTGTTTAATTGTGTAAAGCGGCATTTTAGAATGGTAATGTTATTAGATGTAAGGTAGTGTTGTAAAATGGTGGCGAGTGTGTATGTGCTAGGTTGGTCTCGAGCATTTTCTAAGAGATTTTTTTCTAAGTGCTACGAGTCTCAAACTGTGAATTGGGTTTTTGAGTTTTCTGTTGTTCTGTTCTGTAGTCCTGCGGATCATAGGTATGATGCTTGATGCGTGTGGGGCCATAGCGATGAGTGCCTACAGTGCTCATCTCCACCAGCACAGTGCCCCCTGCCAAAGTCATGCGGGGTCGTTGGGATGAGCATCTATGGCGCTCATCTCCACCAGTGCAGTGAGCGCCTTCGGTGCTCCCTGCCTAAGTCATACGGGGTCGTAGGGATGAGCACCTACAACGCTCATCCCCACCAGCGCAAGTAGCGCCTTTAGCTCTACTTGCCAGCAACTGCGGCGGACTCACTACAGGAGCCCTATATATGTGATTGCATATACATCTCACTCACCACATCTACATTGGAAAAATAAATAGTGGCCAAATTACACTGTAACATGACATTTATCAAGTACCAGGGAAACATACACCACACTAATCAACTCTAATCCTTAAGGAAGGCCAACAAACACACATGGAGGTTGTGCAGAGGCACAGGGATCAACAACCAGCCCAACCCCATCAGTAACAAAGAAGAGACAGGGAAAGAGAGGAAGGGGAGAGATAAAGAGGAGGAGGGAAAGAGAGAGCTAGAGAGAGAGAGAGAGAGAGAGAAAGAGAAGGATTTATATGTAGACAGTTTTAGAATGTAATTTATGACAGGCAAACTAGTATTATTATATGACTTACAAAATAATATTATATGTATTGATCTATTACTCACTAACTAGGGCTCATTAGTTGACTGATAGAGGAATGTGACACAAATGTGATGTATGTGAATGTCCCACAACCCAAACCAGTGAAAACATACTGACACAGTGAGAACGGTATAACAAAGCCTTATTTCATACACTAAGCACAATCAGAAACGTACAAGACTGTGCATTAATATCATAGGAGAGGTGTAGGTGGATCCCAGAAGGGCAAAAGGCTTTTGGGAAAAAAGAGGCTACCTAATGGGGGTAATGTCATAGTCTAGAATAATCATGATAGATAGCACCTACTAGGGTAACGTGGTCACTACACCACTGCAACCGGAATCTGAGGAAAAAAAGGATCAACAGAAATCACTCCATTTAATAAAAGCAACAAGTAACACGCATAGTACATACAACTTGTCTATATCTGCTCATTCACACAGATGCTTAAACCTCTGGACTGTGTAATCCATGTATTCCTATTCCCAAAACAAAAAAGAAAAGAAGTGGTAAAAAAAAAATGCTTATTAAATTAATGTACGTTAAAAATGTATTCTGAATGTACAAATGTATTAGGAAGTGCGAAGCATTAATGTATTCATAAAGTAATGGCAGTGTTAAATATTCTATTTAGCGTATTTATATATATATATATATATATATTTTGTTTTTTATAATAATAAATTAATTAATTACTTAATAAATGAATATACTTTACTTTTTTTTACTTTATTTTCTGTTTTATTTTTATTGTGTTTTTCGATTTGCTCGATACGTCCGTTATTTTCGTATTTTTCCGACCTCGTATTTTTTTTCAAAGATCGGCACCTCGCAATTTTTTTTCTAATTCCCACGTGCCTCAACAGCCTAAAGCAAACCCGCGTTTCCTAACTGCTTGGAGGCTATGTACCACGTTTTTCAATGCCTCAACGGTTCGCCTCGTTTTGTGAGGCTCGCAAGAGCTCCTCACCTAGCAAGGCTCGCAGGAGCATCTTCAGCGCTCATTTGTGCCTAAGTCTCGCGTGTTTCAATGCCTCAACTGCTCACCTCGCTTTGCTAAGTGCTTTGAGCTCGGATGACTTCTGTGCTTCAACGGTTCGCCTCGATACGCGAGGCTCGCAAGTGTGACACCAAATCATAGTTTGACAACTATTATATGTGACTAGCAACTTGCCCGTAAAACATTACGGTCAATAACATTTTAAAGCTGGGAATGCTGATTGACACACAATGTGAGTCTCTGACCCTCTTAACCTTTTTGTTATGTAGAAAGAAGTGCAAAAATTATAATAACTTTTTTTATTTATTTTTTAACATTCAACTTGTATTTCAACAACTGGTAAATGATAATTTTTTAACCATATTTGCCTTTTTAATCGTCACGTATGCAGGAATAATGTAACAATGGATGAAGTTTGTATGAATAAATAGTTGTAAACCATTATATAAAGGCTTTGGAACATGCAAATTATATTTGAAACATTAGTGAACCATTTTTTTTTACAATACTAACATTTTTAAATTAGAGGTATGGATGAGTAAGATAACATTAGGTAAACTTTATATCAATGAGTATATTAAACCATTACATAATGCTTTATAACATGCAATTTTAATTTAAAATACTGTTAAACCACATAGGTATTGAATCCATAGGAAGACAAACAGTAAAAAAAAAACATTAACCCTTTGCAAATTGTATCAAAGGAGGGAAAAAATCAATTCCTTTGTGACCCCATTAACTGGCAATTGGATTACACCCTGGATCAATACTCTGTATTTAATTATACATTTAATTTTTACAACAAATTATCATCCTCCTACTAACATGAACCCTTAATTGCATACAAAGAAACAACTTTTCAGACCTTGGAAAAAACTATTTTAACATTACAAACATAAATTTAATGTATTAAAATGTAAACAGTAAAAGTAAGAAGATGCAATGTAACTGTTCTGTGGGGCCAATCCTAGCAAAAGGCCACTTCCAAGACATTCCAATATATTTTTTTTGTATGTCGAATTGGTTCCCTTAAAAAGAGCCCAGCAGACTTTTAATTTTGTCTATGAGATATAACCACTGTTTATTCTTGTTGTTGTTTTTTCAGCTTTTGTTGTTATTGTTGTAGTTTTTTAAAATTAAACATAGTGTTTCCTATGTGAAATGGTGGTCCTCTAAAAATAGCCCAAGTGACATCAAATTTTGTCCTCGAAATAAAACCACTGTTCTTTTTGTTTACAAAACCTCATAGTACACAATGTTTTTGGAAAAAATACGTCCATCCTGTAATAGATCACTCTGACTTTGGTTGTCTACAATTAAAACTTTAATGTCATCTGGATTTGTGCACCTTGAAAAAGCAACAAAGAGTTGTCCATGTGCAAAAACAGATTCCTGTAAAAAAATACCCACAAACCTAAAAGTTTGTCCTTGGGATTTATTTATGGTCATGGCAAATGCCATGATAACTGGAAATTGTCTCATCTGAAGGACAAAAGGTAAACCACTCTTCCTAGGAGCCAAATCAATTCTTGGTATAAGAACTCATTCACCTGTATAGTTCCCAGTCATAATTTCTGCATGTATGAAATGATCTTTTAAATCCTGCAAAATTAATCTGGTCCCATTACAAAGTCCTTTTTTGGGATTCATATTTCTCAATAGCATGACAATTGGCCCTTTTTTTCAATTGCAAAATATGTGGTGGCATTCCAGATGGTGTTAAAGAATTTATAAATTCTATACTAAAGTTAGATTCACTGTCTTTATAATCAGCCAGAACAGAATCTGCACTGTAGTATTTTTTTTGAGATGCATTGGTGAATTTTAAAATTTCATTATTTAGATTCAAGGTGGCTATATTTTTGGATGTTAATATCACTTTGTTTGCAATGTCTGAGTAATCGTTGTTATTGATAGTATTTAGAAAGATTGCCAATATGAGTGATTCTTTGCAAACCATTTGTGATGGAAATTCTACGGTATCATCCAGTAAATTATTTATTTGTGTATGTTTTCCTTCTCCAATTTAAATTAGCCAATCATTGAATTCATTTTGGCAGTCAGATCTCATATTTAATTCTAATTTCAGGTGTGTAAATATTTTCCACAGTTTACTTGTCTTGATACATGTTTCAATGATGTCAATCCTATTTGCATGTGGCACAACAGGTAATGTTTGCCTAAAATCTACTCCAAACAACATCATCTTTCCAAGAATGACAAATTATTATCCATCACTTATTTTAATAATGTATCAATACATTGCAAGGTATGACATAACATCATTGTTGCCTCATCTATGATAATTAATTTACTTTTTTACATTTATTTTGCTTGTAAAGAATTCAGTTTAATATCTCACAAAGAGGTTTATAAAATGAGAACTGGCAGTTTAAATCCATTATGCACAGTTCTGCCACCTTCTAACAAAAGTGCAAAAATTCCAGTTGTTGCAAATGGCATTGCTTTTTGACCCTGTGCTCGAATGTAATTCATCAAACAATTGTACAGATAAGTTTTTCCTGATCCACCAGGGCCATCTAGATATAAATAACAGTCTTTGACCATTTCATCATCGGTAGCATTTGTGATGGCATTAAATGCTTGCAATTGTAATGTATATAAAGTTGCCAGTTTTTCTTGTGTTTATTGTTTTTGAAATTCAGTGTCATCAAAGTTTATTTCATCTATAAGCCCTGGATCAGGCAAATTAAAACATGCACAATTGAATCCATGAGCAAGAAATATTTATTGAATGTACACTAATGCTCTTAAGAGTGCAATGCTCTTAAGAGTGCAATTGTAATGTTTTTAAGAAGTCTTTACACATATTTAATTTAAATATTTCCCACAAAGCAAATGCATCAGGTACATTGCAAAATATGCAAATTAATGCAAATGGTTCTCTCATTTGCTTTAGCATTTGACATAGTGCTGCTTCTTCCAGACACCTCTCCCATTTTGTATCATCTGCTAGAAAGTTTTGATATTTTGAAGCTAATAGGAAAGTATCATAAACAATGTCATTTACTGTGTGTAAATGTTCATATCTTTGTGCACCTGGAACATGGAAAATAAGTAATCTTAAACTGAAATGTTCAATGACTCTTGGGCTGACGGTATAAATTTGTGGGATAATTTTATGAGTATCTCTTTTTCATTGTCACCATTGGCCTTTTACGAATACATAGTGATATGGAATCTCAATGTATAAACATTGTCTGGCCTCAGTGTCCTGGCAGTTTAATTGAAACCAAGCAGTAAGTGTTGTTGCTCGATGTTCACTCTGGGCTAAGGCATTTTTGTTCATTGCCTGCAGTAAAGCAAACAAATTGACTTTGTGGCAAATGTACAGCTAATCAATACACAGCATGTGACCGATCATACATCTCAAATTTCAGAAGACACCACATTGCTTCTGGAGCACTGACATAGCGGGGATCTAAATAATTAGAAAGCTTGTCATGTAAAATTAGATTTTTCTTTTCGTTTTGTGCACCTTGCACAACAACAGTTGCTGCATCATATTCTTTGTATATATATTTATACACATATTTGATGGATTTAATAGAAGTGCAAGCTTCAACGTGTATGTGTGTATTGTACTTCATCAGCAAATGTGGATTATATGGAACTACATACTATTATCGACCTTTTGGCGACTGATAATAGTTGTTTGTCCTTCTCTTCTTTTATACAAAGGGTATCCATCACAATTAGCATAAGTTTGCATTTGAAATTGTTTTGGGAACTCTTTTGTACATTTTTTATTTTCCATACATGGTGCATTTGGATTGATATCTCCACATGCCCATGAATTATTCTGTGTGTTACAATCTCATAAAGTTTTGCATATTTTTCTGGATGTGACAATTCAGCAGTAATTACTGAATCCACTCTCTATGCAGTATTCAATTTATCTTTGTCCTGCAGGATTAAAAGTATGTGTGCATATGGCAGGCTTCTTTTTTGAAATTCAATGGTATAAACAAAAGCCACACATTTTCCAAATAACTTTGCTTCAGTTATATCATGTATTAATGAATTGAGTTTTATTTTGAATACTCTTGCCACTAAATCTGGTCGGTCAGAAGTATTTTGTCCAAGATTCAAATTTTCCTTGATCTCTGGCCATTTTGGATTACATGTGAATGTAATGAATAAATCTGGTTTGCCAAATTTTGTTACAATAGCCATGGCATCATTGTATCTTACTTGCATATTGCGAGGAGATCCTTGGAAAGTGGATGGCAAAATAATTGCTTTTCCAGCATGAATGTCTCTGTTGTTAGCCAATTCAGCGACATAATCCATCAATCCACAATATTGTTCTATGTAAAGCTTTTTTTGTTGAAATTTGCTAAAATTTAGATTATTTGCTTTGACTTGTAGATAGGAATCAATAATCCATTGTTGTGTGAGTTTGCCCCACATAAAATAGTATTAAAATTATCCCGCATTGCAGTTTGTGCCACTTTATATTCCAGCATAGAAATATTGCTACTAAAATTAACTTTACTATTGGGATAACTTTGCAATTGTAATTTTGGGTCCCATCCTGGCTCACCATTTGGAAAGAAAATGGGATATGTCATTGGATTCAAATTACAACGTAATATATTTATGTTTATAAAAGGTTGGTCTTCAGTGCTTGGATATATTCTAATATCCCGCTGAAAAGGTGGTTCACCATCCTCATTGTTTGTATGCTTGACAGTATGAGTTGTTGGCCATAAGTTTATCCAGCTGTTCAAAGACTTTGCACAAACACTGTTTATTTTCTGGAAGTGTCACCCGTTGTTCAACAGCTTCCATTGTATCTAAGACATATAACTGTGCAAATTTCCTTTGCTCTCTTTCTTGTGGGTGTAAATGTGAAGTGCAGTGATAAATTTGTCCTTGAACTCTAAAACAATATGGAACATGTCCTGGGACATTTTCTGCTAACGTAGCACCCATAGATGAAAATGAAATTGCACTGTAATAAGACCTGATGTTTTTTTTTTTAATTGGTATAATTTGGAAATGTTGGATTGCTAATTATACTTTATAAATAATCAGGAAATGTGTGTCTTTGTGGAAGTCTTACCTTTCTTTTCTGATAGCAACTAATAAAGTCTCTGTTAGTTGTTCTTTCCTTGAGAAAATGATAAGCCATACAAAACTGACAAACCGCATTAAGTAATCCATAATAATGAGTGTCTACTATTAGTGCTGTAATTAAAGCACTATCCTTAGCTTCTTCAGCATAGATATCACTACAACTTTCTATATCTACATTGGTGTCTTGTGTATGAACATTGGTGTCATGAGTCAATATTGGATCATTGGGCAATGTTTCACAAACATGTTTTTGCTTACTTTTTCTTTTTTTTTAAGCTCTAGCACACTCACTTTGTGTTTTCTTACTAATTTTTCTTTTATTTAAAAGTCTCTGTTGGTCTTCTCTTAAGCGTTGAGAAGTCCACCTTTGCTTCCTTTCCCTTGCCACTCTTCTTTTGCGTACTATCCTGTCTTCTCCATTGTCCACCATTGTAATCTGTAATTGTCAATACAGGTGTAAGATATAATGTTTTTTTGTATTGTACATATTGTTTTTACCTGCCCTCAAGGCAAAACCTAAATAACAGTAATGAAAGAGTAAAATAATTTGAAAAGCATTTGTCATTTTTACATTAAATTAATGAATCCATTATTTTTATTTTTTATTGGCATACATTAAAAATGAAAGAGCTGCAATTGATACAAAAGTGAAATTTTTGTTTTTAATAATTAATTATTAAGTCATTAATAAATGAATATACGTTAATGAACTAATCAATAACTGTCATCAATGGTAAACCTAAAGAGGTAATTATGTTTTCCTAAAGAAGGGCAAACAGAAAGAGCTATGAGCAAAGTATAGATCTATCTTAAAATAATGTGTAATATTGTTATTTAATTAATTAAGAAATCAGTCAACTTATGAGGTGTAATGTGCATTGTTTAAAAGGTAATTAGGTAAGCATACTGTTTATGTATAAATAACTAATGTTTTTTTTATTTTTAATAAATAATTAAATAGTAAATTAATATAGGTTAATTAATTAATCATTAACTGTCATCAATGCAAAACAAAAAGGGCATCATTAAATCCTATACCTGTGAAATTGATCTTATTGCAGATTAAATCCTGCAGAGCTCACGCTCTGTCTTCAGTCAGGTGCAGAGATGAGGAATCTGTAAAATTAAATGAAAATCATTTTGAATATTTGTATTCAATGAATTCCTAACTCATTGAAAGTATAATGTTTAATTGGCATACATGCAAAACAATGAAGCGTAATCATCAATATATTCATAAATAAAAGCAGCATAAAATTTTAAATGTAACACGTGTCAGAATCTAAGAAACTGCTTTAAATATTTTAGTGCTTTGAAGGTAATATCCCTGTCAGGCAATTATAAGCACCCAAAATATCTAAGTGCTTTGTAAAATGTACATATTTTTTTATCCATTATAAATTTATAACTTTTTCTTTTGTAATTATTATTAATTAATAGTTCCAAAAGCAATGTACATGAATAAGCAGTAAGGCAGATATATAGGTGCAACTAAAAACATTTTTTTTTTATTGCAGTGTAAAATGTAAAGTTTTTTGTTTGTAATGATTACTAATCATTAATTAATTACATTTTTAATATATTTTAATTAATCAATAACTCTCATCAATCCAAAATAAAAAGGCTTAATCCTTATTTCCTCCATAAGAACATAATTAAATGATATATCTGTAAAGGTGATCTTTATGCTGTTCAAAGGTTGCAAACGTCACTCTCTGTGTTCAGCCAGCTGCAGAAATGATGAAACTGTTAAATGACATGAAAAGCATTTGTAATGTTTGGATTCAATTAATTCATTAATTATTAAGAGTATCATGTTTAATTGGCATACATGTAAAACATAAAGGCCTAAGCATGGATATATTCATAAAGAAATGCTGTATAAAATATGAAATGTAGCAGTTGTCATCATCTAATAAAGTGATTTAAATATTTAACTGTTTGAGGATCCTATCCCTATTAGGCAATTATCAGCAACACTGATATGTCAGTGCATTGTAAAATATACATATTGTTTGTGGCCAGTTTAATTTTTTTTAATTATTACTAATTAACAGTTAATAAAGTAATGTGGGTTAATAAACAGTAATGCAGATATATAAGTGAAATCTGAAATCTATATATTTTTTATTGCTTTGTAAAATACATATTTTTTTATAATGATTACTAATTACTAATTAATAAATTAATGTACATTAATAATCAATTAATCAATTAAAACATGTATTATAAAGAGCTAAGCGTTAATATATTCATAAACTAAAGGCATTGTAAAATATACAATATTTGTTGTTCATAATGATTATCAATTACTAATTAATAAAATAATATACATTAATAATTAATTAATCAATGAAAAAATATATTAGAACGAGGTAAGCATTAATATAGTAATAAATTAAAGGCAGTTTAAAATTATTATTTTTTCATAATGATTACTAATTACTAATTAATAAATGAATGTCCATTAATAATTAATGAATTAATTAATAAATATATTACACAGAGCTAAGCATGAATGTATTCATAAATTAAAGGCAGTGTAAATTATAAGTTTGGGGCTAATTTATTTTAACTTATAATATATATATATATATATATATATATATATATATATATATATACATACATATATATATATATATATATATATATATATATATATTAATAATAATTAATGTATTCATTATTTATTAATGATTAGTAATATAAATTAATGTACCTATTTGTAATTAATATCCAGCAATCAATATCCTGAAGAGCTAACAATCTCTTCGCATTTTTCCCAGCAGCAGATAATGCCCACTCAGACTGTCATCACCTGAGGAGAAAGTGTGAGCACTGTGGCAAATGTGCCTTATATAAAGGCTGCGTGCGCGAGACAAAACCGTTGGTTTAGGCGGGAAAGCCACCATTTCAGAACCTTAATGTGTTGATTTGCAAGTTAGTGGTGTAAAATGGCAGCAATATTCTATGTCTTACGCACCTCGCGAGCATTTTGTGTCCTTCGTAATAATGTATTTTGAACCTCGTACATGCTTGAGAGAGTGGGGGAGAGAGAAGGAGGGGAAGAGAGAGAGAGAGAGAGAGAGAAAGAGAGCTTATACAAAATGGATAAATAGAAAAGGCAATAAAGGAAGGGAGAGTGAAAATGAGACATAATTAAGCTTAAGAGTGCTTTAGTGAGACTATGGTGCTATCACAGATTTCAGAGACCTGTTCAAGGCTCTTGTGAAGATTAGCGAAAGGACACTGCAAAAGCTCCAAATATATATAATTTGGACATAGTGCATAATGAACCCCTTAGCATAATTTATAGGTTATAACACACACTTTATCAACTGAGTCATTGAGTGCATCTTCTTAAAGTAAACCTACACTGAAGTTTGTAAGTTTTCTCTATCAATCAGCATTTCTGATTCTCACATATTGTCTTATCTTCATGTTAGACAGAGACATTGCTAATTACTCACTAGAGAACTAAGGGTTTTCACATACTCGGATTGATTATAGCAATTGCCTGGGGCTGACATTGTGTAGAAGTCAATAATCATTTAACTTTAATTACATTGTTTGCTTAGCTATATCAACAAGAGGGGAACTTGGCTGCTAATTAGAGATGTCGCAAACTTCAAATTTTAGGTTCGCGAACAGCGGACGTAAACTTCCATCTAATGTTCGCAAACAGGCGAACCCGGCGAACCGCCATAGACTTTAATGAGCAGGCGAATTTCAAAACCCACAGGGACTCTTTCTGGCCACAATAGTGATGGGAAAGTTGTTTCAAGGGGACTAACACCTGGACTGTGGCATGCCGGAGGGGGATCCATGGCAAAACACCCACGGAAAATTACATAGTGGATGCAGAGTCTGGTTTTAAGCCAAAAAGGGCATAAATCACCTAACATTCCTAAATTGTTTGGAATAACATGCTTTAAAACATCCGGTATGATGTTGTATCGATCAGGTAGTGTAAGGGTTACACACGCTTCACAGTAAAAGTCCAAACTCCCCGTTTAATGCACCGCAAACAACCGCAAACAGTCCCTTTGCACAACCGCAAACTCCCCATTTGCACAAGGTTGGATACCAAGCTAGCCATGTCCCATTCATTATCCTCACTGATGTCATTGAGGGTCTCTTCCTCCACCCAGCCACCAAGGGTCCCCGAAAGGTGACAACAAGCCCCCTGGGACACCTGCTGTGTTTGGTCTTCCACCTCCTCAAAGCCACCTTCCTCCTCTGACTCCTCTTCTTCAGACTCCTCTCTCTGCATTGCCTCTGTCTGCGTTATTATAAGGTGTGTACTGTTAAGTAGTACTATTCCTTTCAGTTTAATCCCTGTTACGTCCACTATTAGGGGACGTGTATATGGCATTGATTTTTGGAACAGGGAGATAGAAAAAGATGCTTGTTCGGTCCTCCCACTTCAAATTTGTGGCACTGCGCGTGCAATCTAAGGTGCCACCAGATATGAGTTTCACTGTGCACTGGTAAAAGTTGGCAGAGTAGGCGCTGTAGGCCTCACACACACGCCTGTAGGCAGGCAACTGATATTCAATTGATTACACTCAAAAAGTGTTGTTTTATGTCACTGTACACTACGGTTGCACCAGATATGACGTATCACTGTGCACTGGCAAAAGTTGGCAGAGTAGATGCAATAGGCTTGACACACACGCCTGTAGGCAGGCAATTGCTATTCAATCTATTACAGTCAAAAAAGTGTTGTTTTATGTCACTGTACACTACGGTTGCACCAGATATGATGTATCACTTGTGCACTGGCAAAAGTTGGCAGAGTAGATGCAATAGGCTTGACACACACGCCTGTAGGCAGGCAATTGCTATTCAATCTATTACAGTCAAAAAGTGTTGTTTTATGTCACTGTACACTAAGGTTGCACCAGATATGATGTATCACTGTGCACTGGCAAAAGTTGGCAGAGTAGATGCAATAGGCTTTACACACACGCCTGTAGGCAGGCAATTGCTATTCAATCTATTACAGTCAAAAAGTGTTGTTTTATGTCACTGTACACTACGGTTGCACCAGATATGACGTATCACTGTGCACTGGCAATAGTTGGTAGAGTAGATGCAATAGGCTTGACACACACACCTGTAGGCAGGCAATTGCTCAAAAAAGTGTTGTTTTATTTCACTGAGCACAATATATGCTGTGAGCCTGACACAGGCAGGCAACTGAAATTAGATTACAGGAAAAAAATGGTTGTTTTCAATGTATGGTACACCACCAGGTATGAGTAGTGAAAATAAGCACAATATAAGCTGTTAGGTGTTAGCCTGTCACACACACACGCTCGCAGGCAGGCATATGCAATTAGATTGTGTCTGCTGACTGTGAGGTGCAGGGTCAAAGATTCTGCAATGATAAAGTGTAGGGGGCGAACCGAAAAGCGCATGTGTTCGCCGTACGCTACGAATGCGAACATGCCAAAATCGACGCGAATAGTCCGCGGGCAAACTGTTCGCGACATCTCTACTGCTAATAACATTTCTATATATTATAATAAACGGTTAATTCCTGTGTGAAAGCACATTTAATAGAAGCTAAAAAAGTCTTCCCTTGCATCATTTGGAAGCACAATAGACAAATAAACACTGATTAGGCTGAGACCACCATTGTAAAATTGCTTGTAAAAGTTAATCAAATCAAGAACACTGATTTTAATAGGTTGTCTACAATCAACCTTAGTTCATTAAAAGAGCATATTGTAAATATAGTACTAACATTATCAAGTAAGGTCCACTAGAAAGGACTGTAGAAGCGCATCAAGAATGTTTATCAATTCAAACCTTACAATCAGTAGCAAAACTTACCTTAATCAATCAATATTCATGATATTATTTACATAATAACATATTTCTAATCTCTTATCAATAACTTTCAGTCATGAAGTTGTTCTACAAAGTTATTTCAAATTCAGTTTGTTAGTGAGTTCCATCACAGGATGACTTTCATCCAGACATATAGGAGCCTGTTGGCAAAGGAAGGGATTGGGAAGATTTAAAAAGAAAAGTAAATGAAGTAAAAATCACTGATGCCTAAACATCTCCTAAATACATTAAAGGACCAAAATATGTAGCTGACTTGCATTGTCACTGTGAGTATTGTCAGCTGTTCAGCCTTATGCTACAACCTGCATCTCTTTAAAATCATACTTTTTCTCTGTTGTTGATTTTGTTATGATCCTGGATTTCTTAGAATTTACTGGATCTTTCTTACCTTTAGCAAACTAACTCTTGTCTATGTTTACTGAACCTGTCTTTGACTTTGGCACACTGTCCATTAGATTTGTCTTGTTTGATGTCCACCCCAACTTGTGGACTATTTACATACCATGTGTTTCTACCTGGTGCTTTTTCTGTTGCTTGTTTTCTTCCTTCTACTAGGCTCCAGCCCTGTTGGAACTGTTTCATATACTTTTAAAGATTGGTCAAATGTAATCTCAGTTTACTATAATATAAGACTGATTCTTTGTTTCATATATTTCACTGTATTCTTTAACGATCCTCTAAAATAACATAGCATAAAATAGATGATATTTATCTTCTTTAATACACCCCAATGGTATCCTCATCCATTTTATCACTCACTATACACCATTAGTCTTTGTTCAGGTGGATATTGTAGAGCATGTTTCATTATGATATTACATTACATCAAAGATTCTGTTATTGAGCGCCAGAATCTCTCTCTCTCTAGTAAAATCTGCAATAATTAACTGTGATACAGAAAAGAAAAAGTTTAATTCTGGGCTATTTTCATAAGGAATGAGAACATTTACAGCTTTTCCTTCAGGGACTGACTTTGTGTGGTACAATGGAGCATTTATTTAACATCACAGAGAGCAAAAATTCTCAATTTAAATACAAAACCATTTTGCGTCACAAAGGCTTTTTAAGCTGCATCACCCCACACAGAGCAGATTTGGATTCCATTCATCACATGCTTTGTGAAGTCTAACAATGTTTATTCATTTTGCTGGTGAAAAGATGCAGGAGCTGGTATGAGAAAATTGTCATTATATTGATCTCAAATTTAAATTAGTGTTTTTCTGACCAACAAAGTAACATTGATGCGGATTTGAAGTAAAATGACTTACAATTGCAGTCACTACAGAAGTGATTGCTTGCTCGATATTTTAAGATTCAATGGATTGCACCAATTGTGCAGCATATGTGATAGCAAATAGAAATATTGACTAATACTGATCTTAATGGGATTGAATCATCTCTCTAAAAATACATATTAATTGGCAGAGGATGGTTATTATGCTCCTTCTACTTATGAGGACAGTCTCAGGTTTTTTTTGGACAAATAATTTCTCGTTTGTTTATCCTCTTTAATCTGTTTTACATTCACATAAATTTTTTTATCCAGCTCTTCACATAAACCTTAATACCTCACTATTTTCCTTGTACTTCCTCTCAATATTATCTCTCTAATCCCTTATCTTTTACACTCGTTCCCAACTCGTGTCTGTTTTCAATGGCTCCCTCCAGTAAAGAGTCAGGTGACCTTCCCTCGTTAATCACTACAGAGCTAGTCCCATAACTACAGTATTTTAAATATTGCAATCACATGCCTCCCATGATATCTGATCTCGCTGAAGTTTACTTGAGTACCTGAAGCCTACAGGTTATTTCAACTCCTGTAAAGCCAACAGAAAAATGCCTTAGAGAACCATGGATACCTCAAATCCATAAATATGAAGAAGCTATCAACATCTTAATTATGTCTCACTTTAGGCTTGATAAGGACCACTCATGGTACCAACTATCAACATTTTACCATGGGAATATCAAAAATCAAAATTACCTAAATTATCTCTTATGCTATGAGGGCCTCTGCCTAAAAAGCTGATCTATTAAAAAAAATCACCTAACAGGGCACCTCCAAGGAGATCCTGCACAGACTATAATATTGTTTCAGTGCACCTTGCCTCATATACTATTTTTTGAAGATTCAGATTGGCTGGAATATTTAAAGATCATATTTCAGACAACCATAATTGCGTTTTTAAGTTACTCCCACTCCTTATCTGATTGGTTAAAAGTTTAATCAATTAGACAGTACAGATTTTGGTCTGTGCATTCTAATTGTTTACACTTTTATTATTAATAAATACAGCAATAATAATAATATAACAATAACTCTTTAAAGATATATATATATAAATTATATATATATATATATATATATATATATATATATATATATATATATATATATATATATATATATATTGTTGTTCTAGTTTCTTAGTTACATCTCAGGTAAATTAAGTTCCAAGGGCCTTATTCTAATCTTGGCCATAAAACGGCCACAAGTCTGCGATTCCTTGCGGCCTGCTTACGCCCCCGCACATTGCTACGTCTATGCTGGTATTCACATGGGCGGCGTCGCAATAAGGCACAATGAAATCAGCTGTAGGCACTTCTATGCTTTAACAGAATCGCAGCCGCAAGGACGTAACTCATGTGTTCAAGGCCGCAATCTCTGAGAAATGTAAATGCAAATATAAATTCAACACAGCACTGTAAAGCACTGTAAATTATGTGATACACAATGGGTGACATGAGGATTAAAGACACAATATTCTCAAGCTGGCACATTGCCCCAATACAATACTTGATTTCCCGTTTTATTTATGTCCAAAGTCCAACGGGCTTCAATAACGAGTTGCAGGCTTGGCGGTTATTCAAGCCCGTCAGACCTTGGTCATCCATTAAACGTGAAATCAAGTATTGTACTGTGGTGATGTGCCAGCTTGAGAATGTTGTGCCTTTAATCCTCATGTCACCCATTGTGTACCCCATCATTTACAGTGCTTTACAGTGCTGTGTTGAATCTATATTTGCATTTACAAACGAGTCACGGTCATGCGGCCGCGAATAACAAGTTAAGGGCTTGGAGGTCATTCAAGGCCGTAGGTCTTACTTTAAAAACATAGCACTACATAAGCAAATAAAAAAGCCATCCTGTACTTTTATTAAAAGAGAAAGTGATGTTAAGTCTTAGAATTAATAGCACAACATTCTCAAACTCGCAAATCGGCACAAATAAATACGTTATTGCATGTTAAATTTCCATCAGGAAATCCTACAGCTTTCAACCTCCAAGGATTCAAACGAAAATTTAACATGAAATAAACTTTTTTATTTGCCAATTTGAGAATAGGGGAATGTTGTGCTATTAATTCTAAGACCTAAAATCACTTTCACTTCTCATAAAAGTACAGGATGGATTTTATATTTTGCTTAATTGGTGCTGCATTTTGTAAGTAAGAGCATTGCGGGACCTCTTTGGTGTAAGTAAGCTGCGGCTAGGTTTTAGTGATTTACGGACTTGACGGCAGGGTGAGCGTAGCATTTGAATAGCGATTTGGCATTTCTTGCGGCTGCAGCTCTTTGACGGAAGTAAGCTGCGATTGAGCAAATCACAAGGGATCACAGCACGATGGCTGTAAGCCGCAGGAGGCCGCATATAGAAGTAGCTTGCGGCCTCCCCTTGCATCTTCTTATTTGAAAAACGTAGGATTAGAATGAGGCTACAAATGTTCCAAATGTAAAGGAATTTGGTTAAAAGAGTAAACATAATTTTTTTAATTCAGCGAATCTCCAAGTGGATAAAGTGTTCATTACACTAAGATTGTTCTCTCTCTTGGTATATAAAATCCTTGTAAGTAAAAAAAAAATGCAATGTAATGAAGTTTAAGAAATGTTATTAAAATCAATAAACATTATGTTTTAAAATTAGCAAGAATAAAAAGGTAGATAACTGATCATGAGTCTTGAAAAAGTCAGCGATGTTATAGGATGTATTGTTACATATTTTCTTTATCAATAAGATTTCCCTATACCTATCATCAGCAATAGTACCATAAGTCCAATTTATATTTTGTTTAAAGCTATTCAATATTGTTGTTTGCCAGCCACTATAAGTATGAATTATTGATTTATATACTGTATGCTGATGAATTTGAAGACATGTAGGAGTATTTTAACTTACTTAATTGTATTTGTCCAAGATATCATTTTTTTATCAATCGTTTTAATTACTAGCAACTTGCCCGTCAAAAATGACGAGAGTAAAATTGTAAGCCTGGCAATGCTGTTTGCCACGCAATGTGAGGCTAAGGGACCTCTGAGCACCTTCAGCGCTCATCGTGAGCCTCTCCCCCCTGTGTAGTTTAGGGGCCTCTTCATGAGTGTTACTGCCTTGGGTTAAGTGTTACTGGCTTGGTTTAAGTGTTACTGCTTTAGGTGAAGTGTTACTGCGTTGTTGTAAATGTTACTGTTGTGGAGGAAGTTTTAGTGGTTTTCCTAAAGTGTTACGGGTTTGGAGCCTTGTTTTCATTGTGTTATGTTTTTTTGTCCGTCATCTTTTTTGTTACTTAGGTGATTTTCAATCATGAAAAAATGGCAAATATGTCTCAAATTAAGTTGCAACCTCACTCACAGGCTCCATGGCTCTCCCTGTGTGCTGTGTGTGAGTGTGTAAGTTAATTTGAGGCATATTTGTTTTGTTTTTTTCAGCTTTTTACTGTTGATTCGGCTATTAAAATCATATTTTTTAGAGGCCCACAGTCCATAAATGTGCCTCTGGTCCTAAGTCTTATGGGCCGTAATTTTTCGTGTTACATCTGTTGGGGCACGAAGTCCTAAGTCCTTGCAGTCTAAGTCCCATGTGCCTCAACTGCTCGCCTTGCTTCGTAAGACTCTAAGTGCAATGAGCGCCTTTGGTGCTCTTTGCAGCCTAATTCCTGCATGCTTCAACTGCTCGCCTTGCTTTGCGAGGCTCACAGTGCAATGAGCGCCTTTGAATTAATATGTGAAACTTGTATTCATTTTTTGAAAAAAAGTAAAAAGCTTTAAATCTTCAAATCTTCAATCATCAAACTAAACC
This sequence comes from Discoglossus pictus, assembly GCA_027410445.1. Taxonomy (NCBI): domain Eukaryota; kingdom Metazoa; phylum Chordata; class Amphibia; order Anura; family Alytidae; genus Discoglossus; species Discoglossus pictus. Next base: position 96,150,695 of record CM050173.1, on the reverse strand, counting down.
AACATAAAAATAAGTTTATATGAATTAGCTTTACTGGAAACAGTGGGGCAGTGTCAGACCAAATATTTTAAATAAATAAATGATAGGTTGATTATCGCAGCTCATGAATGAATTAAACAGAAAGTTATCAGGTGAAATTGAAGCTAACGGTTTGCCTGACTGTTTACTGCATGTATGTATGTTTTTAAACAATCCCATTATTTAAATTAAAATTTAAACAAAAATATGAAAAATTATTTAATTTTCATACCTGTCACTAAATGTGACCAAAAGGGGAAAATTTGTGTTTGGAGAAAACTCCCCCTTTTAATCTGTAATTTCAGATTACTGTACATGAAAATTATTTCAATTAGGAGCTTGCATACTAATTAAATAAACTTTTTTTCAAAACTTGACACTTGTCTAAACAAATTTTACTTTTCAAACTAATTAGATCTGTGTTTGTGTATAGTTTGTTATCTTGTAATTTTGATCCTTTCTGTGATGGGTTTGCTCTTGCAGCCTGGTTGATGTCTGTTCGAACTTAGAAACAAACACAAATTGTCACAAACTCACAGTTCCTATTTATACATACGTTCCAAAACAAAGCTTTTTTAATTAGTGTTTTTTTTGCAGTAACTCAAAGTGTACTACTGAAAATTATCTTTCAAAGACAAATAAACATCTGCTATCACCAAAAATGGATGTTGAAAACAAATGCCAGATTTTTGTTTTAATCACAATTATCTGTTCCAGGTATACTGCTACCAAGTGACATTCAGATGTGTTAAATATACATACTGTACAGTATATTAAATCTATCTATCTATCTATCGATTTATCTATGTATGTAATTATTTATTTATATATACTGTATATATATATATATTGTGACAGAGTTGCATGAGAAACAGACTCCCCAGGAGGTTGACTTCCATGGGCTATTGATACACCTGGAGAGACCTGACTTAAAACTTCCAATATAATTTTGGTGTGGCTGTTTTTCTCTGCAGCTGGTAGTCTCTGGGAGGCTTTGTTTATGACCTGCTCTCTGTGTGAGGCTGCTAATGAACTGTGTGCACCGTTTGTTTGAAGCTGAAGAAATAAATACACACATAGGTATGTGTGTAAAAATTGGGTTGAAGAAAGAGAGAAACACAGAGAAGTGTTTTGTCTGAAGCTGGGAAAAGACACAGACAGGGATACAGCAGCTTGAAGCAGAGTGAAGACCTGGAATTATGGAAGATACAGGCCAGTGATTTTGAACAAACTTTCATAATATTTGTTTTTCTTTTGCTCCAGCTAGGTTTAGTGTTTCGGTAGAAGCTAGGCCTGTTATTTTTTTTAAAAATTTGTTTTGGTATATTATTTTGTTACAGTGGCTTATCTTATAGTAAAAGTTGGAAAAGTATTAAAGCCTCCAGTAATTGTGTCCCTCCATCAATGTAGTAGAAACATATCATATATATTAGGTGTAAATTATACTATTAAAGGTGCGTGACTGCATTGTGATCACATTATTATGTAATCAAATATAGAGGTATATAAACATTAAAGGCATACATTTATTTCCTGGATTATGAATGCATCTAATAGAGGAGAATAAGTAGTGTATGTAAGCATTGTTTTGCATGAAAATATACCAAAATAAACATTTAAACACTTATCTTGAAGTTAGCAAGATGTCTTGCATTTTGAAAAAGTTGAAAAATGATTAAATTAGCATTCATTTCAAAAATTAGTTTTGGCCAATCAAGAGAAAGCAGAGGCTGATACATTTAGGGTTGCTGTCTGTGCTGCAAAGCAACCTGGGATATGTAGTCAGACTGATATGAAAATAAATAGTACTTTTTTAACATGTGCCAATCTGTGCAGCACATTCACACTAGATTACACCTGCAGCTTGTCTGTGTCCTGCATAAACTGCTGCTGCTGTATACATTTCCCACAAGGAGACAGGCAGAGAGAAACAAGCTGTGACCCCAGCAACCATGTGACTGGAAGCATTTCCTCCTGGAAGTCACAACCTGTACCCAGATGCTGTGCAACCTGTACCCACTGTTATGTAACCCCTCTAGGGGTGTGCAATTCCAGATAGCAGTACCCAGGATATAAATAAATAAGTATATTCAACATTTCAATATAATACATATTTTTCTAATAATCAGTGGCTGTTTTTTAGGAAACATTTGAAAGACAGGAAACTTCTGTATACTTTTAAGATACTTTTGTTTTGATATGTCATCCTCTATATAAATTGCTTCTCACACAAACTGTATAATACTGGAAAAAAATTAGGGCCAAAATACATAAAATATATTTTAAACCTTCAAGCACTACTGAGAATTTCACAAAAGGGTCAGACTAAAGCCTCTAGCAATTATTTATTTTAGATGCCAAACTTCTCCCTAAACTCCCTGCCTGAGAACAACTTGATAAAACATAACTGATCATCCTGAAATCTACATTAAGGTTCACTCAGTTATTTTCTTTTCAAGTTAGTGAATTTTGCTCACTAATCTCCAAGTACATTTAAAAAAAAACTATGACATTCATAGTCACTTTATAGAGACATGAAGGTCACCCAAAAAGTGAACATGATTTATATTGGCAAAAAAATTACTATCGATAATTTTAAACTTTATATTGCTTATGAATATCATAAAAATATATATATATTTTTTTTATATCGTTTTTTCATACATAATTGCCTCTCCATTATTTGTCCCTTGTCCCAGTCCTTGGATTGATACTGGACTCTGCATATTTCTTCAAGTCTCTACCTAAATCCTTTCAATTTGACTTAAAGAACATCTCTAGTATGTTCTACTTTCTTATGTAAGACACTGCAAAAGTTATTTTAGTCTATCAGTCTAGCCCTCAATTTGTCCACACCCTCCTACAGCGGTACGCTCGTCTCCAAATATACTAAAACCTCCCCTTTTTTTCTGCTTAGGATCATCTCCCATGCTTCTCTCTAATTACCTCCTCTCACTCCCACCTATAAGATTTTTCCCTGGTTGCTCCTACACTTTGTAACTCTCCACCTCACTGTGTCAAACTCCCTAGTTTCTTGAGTTTTTAGAAGCCTTTAAGCATTGTCAATTTCATGTCAGCCAACCACGGACAAGTCTATAAAGCTGTCACACCTAGTGCTTTACTGATGCCAATTAACCTGCAAGTTCATTCTTCAGAATAGCTGCCTCCATACCAGCACACAGTAACTACTAGTTATTCGCCTCTCTACTTTTGTATAATTTGTCAACTCCTTGGTAGTGTAAACTCTCATGAGCAGGAGCCTCTCCTGTTTTTCTATTAATATTTTTTACTGTATTGCTATGTACCACAGTATTTTAATCAGTTGTTTTGAACTTTTTCTTTTTAGATTATTATTACACTATTCACCAAGGTGATGAGAAATAGGGAATGTGAAAATCCCATCGAGTGACATCATGGTATATATTCAAAATGCAGTTGCATCAAAATTATAGGTGATGCTGCTAAATAATTACATTATAAAATGCATTTTAGTGACATAAATATGTTTATATAAATCTATTACTCCATGACAAAGAGCCTGAGATACGGAGGCCCCTAAGTGAGATCGCAGTGAAATTTGCTATTCAATTGGCATTTTTTTTTTTTATTGCATGCTTGTATCGGGTTACAAGTTACGAACTTGACAAAATTCAGCTCATAACTTACACCATCCAGAATCCTTTAATGTCACTTTCGCAGGGCAAAAAATAGCAAATTGCTGTTCAATTGCTCCAATTCACCATGCTCGCAAAAGTATTCACACTTGTAAACAGCAAATGGAGGAGAAAATCCTACATGTACTCAAGACCCGCAAAGGTTTAACCACCAATTTGTAGCACTGTAAATGCAAATAAAACAGTCACCCTGCACTGTAAATTACGGGGGAAAGCGATGAAGACATTAGAATTAGTTGCACAACAGTTTCAAGCCCGCAGAACCGCTGGAAAAAAAAAAAATTATGTCAGGGTTAAATGATCTTGGCTATCAATGAGTTAATACATATCAGGCCACCCATATGGACTAGAACAGCATTGGCGTTCATTTTCATCATTCTTCATTTTTGAAGTTGTGGGAGTCTGATGGCAAATCGGACCCCCAAATCTGATTGATTGACATGTAACCTCCATGTTTTACTGCCGTAATTATGACAGTTTCATTTTCTATTGGCTGATTCGAAATGGGGGGTTACGGGCTTGGTGAATTGATACAGTTCCAGTCCTTAACGGCTCCAAACAAGTGCATGGTTTACGAAGCTGGCTTCAGGATCGCAACTCGCAACCTGGAGCAATTGAATAGCCTCGCAAACGGAGTCAACGGGAGCTTGGAACTCGATCGCAGACATTTGGTCGTCTGCGATCATATTGCAGGCATGCAATTGAATGAGCCCAAGTTTGTATGGAGCTTAGTGAAATAAAATCAATTTCAGCAGAGATAGAAGAATTTAATAAATAAAAAAAATTATATATATATATATATATATATATATATATATATATATATAGTATTGCATGGAATATATATTCATGTATTGTATCTATAAAGAATGTTGCATATTTGCATTTCATCCTTGGGATAATATGGGACAAAGAGAAAAATGTATGTGATTCAGAAAAGTTAAACAAATGCTCAAAGCATCCATTACTGTAACTTGATCAAAAATCCTTAAACTTTATAATACAAGTTTCTGGATAAAAGAGAATGGCTTGTGATTATTTCATTTTGGGAAATGAATACCTCTAATATTTTTTTTTTTTTAACTTATTTCATTGTTAAAAAAAACATGAAACATAAGAAGGTTATGTGCTAAAGGTATATGGATGGTATGAGATAGTGCATTACATATATCTATACAGTTAGAGTAGATGGTTCATTAAACAGTCTCTCAGTACCTGTACTATTGGTTAGGAAATGAGTTTAAAAGAAGGCCATGGATGATTTATGGTGGGTAGATGCTCTTGGCACTTCATGGAGAAGCAAAGAGGCAAAGCAATGTGGGAGAGTTCTCAAGGAATGGTGTGTGAGCCTGAAGGCTGGATAGAGGCATTTGCCCAATCCAGTACTGAAGGTGTTAAAACTCTCTTACATCACAATCAAAGTCCAGAGAGGGTTTGTTGCAGCTGGGCCAATGAGAGAGTTACAGCCCAGAGAAAGAGTTGCAGCTAACCCAGAAAGAGAGAGAGAGTGTCACAGCTGGGCATAGAGAGTCGAACGGTGTAATTTACAGACCGAGGAACTAGAGCTTGGAATCATTGGAGCTGGGAGCAAGAGTAGATAATCCAGCCTCTGAGCAAATAAGGTATTTGTGCCGTGTAGAAAAGACAGTGAATCTCCTAATGAATTTAAAGTTTGGAATGTTTACTGTTTGTTTAACACTTTCACCCCCATACCCATTTTTGACAGACACCCATTGGATCTATGGTACAGTGATGGTGATCAGGGCTTATTTTTTTACATACAGCGCATCTCGAAGATGGTGAAGGCTCACAGAAGTTACTAGGAAGACGTTACTTAGCGAATATTGAAGTTTCTGTGAAGGGGCCATAATGGTTGTTTTTTTATCACAGAGCTTAGTGAATCTAGGTCTTTATTCGTATTGCATTATGTCGAAGTTCATTAGTGTATTGTGATTCTCCTTAACATGGTATTGATGTTATTAACAGTTAGATTAGGTTTGTTGCTATTAACGCTGAACACAAATACTTAACAATATAAATTGTATATCTTCTTCAATGCAAACAAGAATTTAGTAAAATCTTTTAAATTCTGCAAAGTAATTAAATATATTGTGGTTCAAAGAGATCAATAAATTAATAAATATTAAAAACTAGAGAAAAGTTATGATACAATAAACCAAGATTAAAGTATGTCAATATGCACACACGACATAAGGCATCCAAAAATATAAATATAAAATATATATATTTGTCATGAACCAAGTGCCAGGGGGGCAGGTGTACCCCAAAACCCTCCTGTTTACTGCTACAGAAACAGCCCTAGATTGTCGAGGTTCGGGTGATCTTAGGAAGTCCTTACCCAAGAATGATAGTACACAGCAGGTATGCATAGCCAGACTGGACTGATTTATTGAGGCCAAATGCAAATATTTATACAGGATAAACCAGTGTGAGACAGCCCACAATACAATGCACAGAGGAGTGGCCATGTTTGAATTTTCCACCCAGATGTATGGGAACAGATCAGTAGCTACACAAATTAGATTTTCTCTGAACCACTCAGAGGGAATCTGACCACTGGGACAGAACACACCTTTCTTGTGGGCTCCGACCACTTTGGAGTGCAATGTGAGTCATTTGCTACTTGGGTGGCCTGTGGCTGGTAGCTACCTCTTGGGAAATAAATAGAAGGGGAATGAATGGTGAACCAGTAACAGTCACCATTTTTGGTCACCACAGTGTGGCCAGTAAAGTATGTTCTTTGGTGTAGGCATATTTTAAAACATCAGGGCACAGTAATGTTAATTTGTACAGTAATTATGAATTCCCAAATCCTATAATTACATACAGTGGTGGAGCTAGAACATGGAGGGCCCTGGTGCAAAAAAAAAATGTGACTATCCGAAAAAAGATTGTCACAATTTGTTTTCTCTACCCCCCACCCAGTTTCAATTCACTGATTGTTCCTCTGCAAGACCCCTTTCCATAACAACACCCCTTCCAAAGATCCTTTTTACATTGCTGTCTCCATACCTTCTCCCTTTCTCTTACCTTCAACCTGCGTGAAGCACACAATACCCACTAATCATAGCACCCATCTCCTTTGCTCCCTCCTCAAATAACCAATCCAAATTTACTTTGCTGCCATTTTGCACCACTTACTCTCTTACCGTCTTACCTTAAACACATCCCCAGTATGCTGAACTACCTCTTGGAGCTTCAGTAGAAATGTTATTTTTTGAATAGGGATGCAGCAATTTTCAGGGGAGACCTAGGGGAGCCCAAGTGGGAGCCATGGGGTACTCAGGGGTGCAGTGGTGGGTTGGGCCATAGGTGGGGGATCCAGGTAGCCCTACACTATAGAAAAAAATTAAATGAAAAAACAAAAAAAGGAAGAAATATACACAGTACTTGGTCCCTCCAGAGGGGGCCTTGTACACTGCACCATCTGCATCACTGGTATCTCAGCCCCTGATTACATGGACAAAACTTAGAAATCTATTACCATAGATATAGTACACAGTGAAAATGACAGTGTAGTTTGGGAGCAGTAGTATGGTTATAAGTGGGCAACATTATGTTCACAGTATTTATAATTCCTTTAGCATTTGGTTGTAACAAAAGCCATTGAGCAGACTTTGCATTGGTAGTAGATAAGTTTATTCCTAGGTGCCTTGGCTCTCTGGAAGTGATCAGGACTTTGTGTATCTGGGTGCCTAGCCTTGGGTGGCCCTAGGACTGACCAATTACAAGTTTCCACCATCCCTCCACATTACGGTACACAAAATATTTTTAAGCACTTCAAGTGTACTTCGGCCATTGTTAGCAGGGATAACACAGTCTCTTGCCTCATTGGCCCATTCAAGTGTAAGCAGTCTGCTGAATGGCTGAATGGCAATCCAGTCAGGGAAACTGAAGCTCCAGCATGAAGTCTCCCCAAACTTCAAAGTGAGACAATCACAGGAATGCCTACAAGCCCAGGAAAAATAAACAGGGTGACATTAAAAAAAAACAGTTCATATTCCTAGTAGTTTGCTGGCATAGTGATTCCTTTACTCCTGATTCAAATAGACAATACTCCCCATGAGACGTTTTAGACTACACAAATAGGAATCTAGTCCATTCCATAAGGGGGAACCTGTCAGGCACAAATGAATGAAGAAACTACTAAAGCCTACCTGGAGAAAGACATCTGAGAGACAGATGTGCATTCATGATACCTCATATCTTTGATGTTATCTAAGGTGAGGCAATTACATATACGTTTGGTGTGTCTCATTTGTCATCTTGGTGATCCACCCCAGGAGAAGTTGCTCTTTTTTTTCCCCTCCCTTGTGTCTACAATTCCAGGACACAACTGTGAACAATGTGCACCAAATAAGAAGCACATCACTACAATGTACTTCAAGGCGAGTCTTTTGACTCAGTACACGTATCTTTTCAACCTCATGAAAGGCGAATCTACATCCCTGTATCATATTTGCACATATACCCAAAAGAGTTCTTTGGACTTTTTCCTGAGCACCTGGAGAGCTGTAGCCACAGCTGGGATCACGTAACCCCAACACATCCTCATTAAATAAAAGGCAGTTCACTTTGTCACCTTATCAGCAGTGATACAGTGGTTTAAGATGCATCTTGTAGCCAGAAATACGGCGTTTGCATCATTTATAAAACTGTTTCCATGTACATTGACCGCAAGTTCCATATGTATTTATACAGCTTATATTTTATATTATTTTACTTGTTTGATTCCCTCACATAGTTACATAGTTACATAGTTACATAGTATTTAAGGTTGAAAAAAGACTTTCAGTCCATCAAGTTCAACCTTTTAAGATCTCCTTTGATCTGCAATATGCGGATTAACTATTAATTCATTAGTTGTTAATTAATTATTAATCAATTATTTATATGTTTTTTTTTTTTTTGTTTGTTTCTTTTTTTATTATTATTAATTAGTCCAGAGGAAGGCAAATAGAAAAAAAATAAAAAAAAATAAAATAAGCGAGACTTAGCCAAATGTCTAAAGGGGAAATGTTACAAATTTGGATCATTACTGTCTCTCTAATTATCCATGATAACCCTGAATACCCTTTTTAATTAGAAATAAATCTAGTCCCCTTTTAAAGTTATCTATCGAATCCGCTGTCACCACCTCCTCTGGTAGAGAATTCCACAGATTAACCACCCTTACTGTGAAGAACCCTTTTCTTTCTTTGAGGTGGAATCTTTTTACTTCTAACCTCAAGGGATGTCCTCTTGTCAGTTGAAAACCTCTTGGCACAAAAAGCTCCCCCGACAAATCTTTATACTGACCCTGGATGTATTTATATAAGGTAATCATATCTCCTCTTAGACGCCTTTTTTCTAGAGAAAATAAGTTTAATTTGGTTAGTCTTTCTTCATAACTTAGCCCCTCCATTCCCCTTATTAGTTTGGTTGCCCTTCTCTGTACCTTTTCCAGTTTTAAAATGTCCTTTTTATGAAGTGGTGCCCAAAATTGTACTCCATATTCCAAATGAGGGCGTACTAAAGATTTGTATAGTGGCAGAATTATATTTGCTACCCTGGCTTCTATACCTTTCTTAATACATGCTAATATTTTATTTGCCTTTGCAGCTGCTGCTTGGCTTTGAGCACTGTTACCTAGGTGGTTGTCCACAAGCACTCCCAAATCCCTTTCAATATCTGATACACCTAGATTTGCTCCATTAAGATTATAAATTGCATGGCTATTTTTCCTTCCCAGATGCATAACCTTACATTTATTCGTATTAAATCTCATCTGCCATTTAGATGCCCATTCCTCAATTTTATGTAAATCCCCTTGGAGGGAAAGCACATCATTATCTGATTTAATTACCTTGCACAACTTTGTGTCATCAGCGAAAATGGAGACCCCACACTCCAATCCTACCTCTAAGTCATTAATAAATATGTTAAAAAGGAGAGGACCTAATACTGAACCCTGAGGAACCCCACTTACCACATTAGTCCAATCGGAGTATGTTCCATTTACAACAACCCTTTGCTTTCTGTCTTTTAGCCAGCTCTCAATCCATGAGCAGATATTTACTGCAATTCCTGTATCCCTTAGTTTGCCCAATAGTCTCCCATGTGGCACTGTATCAAAAGCCTTTGCAAAATCCAAAAAGACTACATCCACTGAGTTGCCTTGATCCAGGTTCCTACTAACCTCCTCATAGAAACTAATTAGATTTGTTTGACATGACCTATCCCTCATAAACCCATGTTGACTCCTACTTATAATCCTGTTCAAATAGACATATTCTTGTATATTATCCCTTATTAACCCTTCTAAAAGCTTCCCCACTACAGAAGTGAGGCTCACTGGTCTATAATTCCCTGGATTTGCTCTTGCTCCCTTTTTAAATATAGGTATCACATCAGCTTTTCTCCAGTCATCTGGTAGAGACCCCGTGTTGAGTGAATCTTGAAAAATTAAATATAATGGTTTGGCTATTACAGAACCCAGTTCCCTTAGTACCCTTGGATGTATTCCATCAGGACCCAGGGCTTTATTAACATTTATTTTTTCCAACCTCTTTTGGATTACTTCCTGTGTTAACCAATTATTTGGCAAAGGTAGTGTAGCCCCATTATGTCGCAGTGTCCCAACCACTGGTACCTCCCTTGTGTATACCGAGGAAAAGAACCTATTTAGCTCATCTGCCTTTTCCTGGTCACTAATTTTCAGATGGCCTGTTTCACATTGTAATGTTCCTATAGCTTCCTTCCTCGCCTTCTTCCCATTAATATACTTAAAAAATATTTTAGGGTTAGTCTTACTCTCTTTTGCAATTAATTTTTCATTTTCTATTTTAGCCAGTCTAATCGCGCTTTTGCAAGCCTTGTTGATTTCCTTGTATTCCCGTAAAGCAGTCTCTGTCCCCTCTTGTTTGTATAATTTAAATGCCTGTTTTTTACTCCGTATCTTGATCTTTAAATCATTGTTAAGCCACATGGGTTGTGATTTACTCCTTTTACTTTTATTCCCACACGGTATATGCCGATGTGTATGTATATTTAGTAAGGATTTAAATGTTGTGCATTTATGTTCAGTGTTTTTACCTATCAGTTCTCTGTCCCAGTCTATACTTTGTATTGCTGCCCTTAGACCGTTAAAATCTGCCCTTTTAAAATTAAGAGTTTTTGTTGGCCCCTTAAAATGTTGTTTTTTTAATTCAATCTCAAATGAGACTGTGTTGTGATCACTGTTTCCCAAAGGTTGCCCTATTTCAACATTTGATACAATATCAATATTATTTGTAATGAGTAAATCTAAGATAGCTTCATTTCTAGTAGGCTCCTGTATAACCTGGGCCAGATAATGATCCCTGAGTGTACTCAAGAACCTGCTCCCCTTAGCTGAACTGCTGGTCTCATTTATCCAGTTTATTTCAGGGTAATTAAAATCTCCCATTATTAGAACTTGCCCGTGCTTAGCTGCATTTCCAATCTGTAACAATAATTGTATTTCCTCACTTTCAGCTATATTTGGGGGTTTATAGCATACTCCTACTAATATTCTTTTGGAATTTGCTGCTCCGCTATTTAACTCTCCCCACAAACATTCAACTTTATCACTAGGTCCACCATAAATATCTTCTCTGACTATAGCCTTAAATTCAGGCTTAACATACAGACAAATCCCTCCTCCTCGTTTACCATTGCCTCGATCTTTCCTAAATAGGTTATAACCATCCAGATTAACAGTCCAGTCATGAGATTCATCCCACCACGTTTCGGTAATGCCTATTAAATCCCATTTTTCATTAATTGCTAATAATTCTAACTCTCCCATTTTTCCTGGCAAGCTTCTGGCATTAGCAAGCATACACCTTATGTTATGAGTCTGTAGTTCTGAAGTGCCTGCCACTGAACTTGAATTACTTAGTACTACCTCCCTATTGACTATACTACCCCTCCCCCCATCTCCTCCCCCATGAGTTGTTAATTCATCCCTTATACCCTCTACACTTTCTACCCCATTACTTATATCTAGTCCCTCCCCCCCACCTACTAGTTTAAAAACTCCTCCAGCCTTTCTACCATCCTATCCCCTAGTACAAAAGCTCCCTCATCATTAAGGTGCAATCCATCTCTACTGTAGAGATTGTACCGAAGTGAGAAGTCAGCCCAGTGCTCTAAAAAGCCAAACCCCTCCTTAGTGCACCACATCTTTAGCCACGCATTAACCTCCCTAATCTCCTTCTGCCTCCGTGGGCTAGCACGTGGCACTGTTAGTATCTCAGAAAATACTACCTTGGAGGTCCTTGGCTTCAGCTTATTACCTAGTTCTCTAAAATCATTCTTTAGGACACTCCATCTTCCACTAACTTTGTCATTGGTACCAATATGTACCAAGACCGCCGGTTCATTTCCAGCCCCTCACAATAATTTGTCTACCCGATCCACAACATGACGAACCCGAGCACTCGGGAGACAGCAAACTGTTCGATTGCTGGGATCTGGGTGACAAATCACCCTGTCTACCTTCCTAATAATAGAGTCCCCTACAACCAAAACCTGTCTGTTCTGTCTATTCTGCCCTCCCTCTTCTCCAGTAGAGCTGTTCGCCCGGCTGTTAGAGGGAACAGCTCTATCTGGCATTGCCATTCCTGAATGGACATCGCCAACAGTTTCACTCAATCTGGCAAATCTGTTGTTGTTTGCCAACTCAGAACTGGCCTGCCTCCTCCTGTTCCCCCTGCTTCCCCTTGTAACTGTAACCCAGCTGCCTCCCTGGACATCCTCACTAGCCCCAGCTCCACCCTCCATGCTAGGCCCAGCTAAACTGTGCTCAGTGAACACCAACCACCTTTCCAGTGGAGCAATATCACTAAGTGCTGCAATTCTCCTCTCCAGATCTTCAATTTGAGCTTCCAGAGAGGCAACATGCTCACACCTCTCACAGAGGTATGGACCCTGGATCATCTGTTCCAGTATTGCATACATATGACAGGATGTACACTGAATAAGGTTGCCACTGGACTGACTCATAATTATTATTATTGTCTACGAAATTTCAGTGGGAAAAATAAAGAATATAATATAATATATTTATATAAAGTTTTCCTCCTTTGCACTATAAATCTGCCCTCCCTTTTCTTTGAAGTCCCTCCTTTTATTTAAACTCCTAGGCTTTTACTAGAATTGCACTTGATACTGAAAATGTTCGCAACCTCACAAGTTCCCCTTCTCCGGTTTCTATTAACTTCTGCCTTCTCGCCTGGGCACAATTAGTCTAAATGTTTAATCCATCCATCCATCTAAATGTTTAATAATTTTAAATTTCATTCACATTTAAAATTAAAAAATGGTGGAAAGATTTAATTCCAAGTGAATCACAAGTCTTTAATCATAGAAAAATAGTGAAGAACTACTGTGAATCAAGAATAATGACACTTGTTTGTCAAGAAGGCAGCACATCAGATGTGTAATTCATGGACATAAAACATTTTTGGTGGAAATCTGAATATTTGAATGTTCTGTTTGAATCCATTTTATGTTTTACATCACTTCCTAGGATCTGGATTATGAGTGTGTGTACTTAAGCTATCAGTTGTAAAAGGGATATGGAAGTTTCCCTGTTTTTAATACTAAAATAAACTACCTAAGTGTTTGTTTGCATATCTAAACATAAACATCCAGGTGAATTGGGATGGGTGGTGATCCCTCCCTTAGATTATATGGTCAGAAGGGATTAGTTGATTATTGTGGTGATAGGATTATATATAGGGGACGTAGGTGAATTATCCATGGTGTCTTGCAGGAGAAAGAGATCACAACAAGTGTCAACAAGCTTTGATTTTTTCCTATCCCTCCCGAGTACCTCCCCCTCACCTCCTATCCCTTTAACTGCCAGATTACTTTAATAACCAGCTCTCACGTGATCTGGGAACTGCTGAGTAGCAAGAGGAATAGATTGCTACCTGATGCCACAGATAAGGTACTTACCTAAAAAAAGTGTGATCTATATATGTTTGAAAATGTTAATTTAGCAATAGAAAAAAAAAAATTAGCTACCATGAAATCCCTAAAGATTTCATATAGTGACTGAGACTTTACTTACAGACATTGATAGCAGGGTGACTAGTTGCAGTCTTACCTCTTTTTTCCTCTTGTGCTTTTGCAATTCTCTAGTTATAGACCCAAGTTTTTTGTGCTGTGATAATTGCCAACATCTAATCATTCTTTGTCAGTTATGTTGCTTATCCTTCTTCATTTGTTCTGCTGTCTACAACCTATTGAGCTGATAATGAATGTCATGTCTGATGTACAGATACTTAGCTGTCCGTTGAATGTTAGAGGCACACTAAATAGACAGAAAATTCTACAGATCCCATAAATTACATGTCCCACAAATAGTATATAGATAAATACATTTTAGTTTACAGTTACTGGTATAATAAGAGACAAGACACTGATTATATTTAAAAACAACAAAAAATATTGTATTCATGTAATGAGTACTAAATAACTAATATTAGTTTTTTGGCTCCCACTAAAAGTGCTTAACACTATATTGATATGAACTTAAGAAGAAATATTTTTTTAATATAGTGGGAAAATGATCATCTTTATTTACATTTATTTACAAAAACAATGATGCACACTTCAACATTTAAAAACAATAAAAAAATGGGATAAAAGACCCCCTTTTTCTATTTTGGATATTATTTAGAAATCAGACTTTTCATCCAAAAAATTGCACTTGACTATAAAAATGTATTGGTCCTTTACATTGGCAATTTTTATGTCTTATTCTATCATTTATTCTGAAGTAGATATTAGAGACTTGAATCTGAGTTAACTAGGGTAGTCCACAATATTTCCAAGGGTTAATGAATTAGATTTGATTAGAATTTAATGTCCATCTTAATTGTGTGACCACACAATTCAGGTTTAAAGGGCAACAGAAAAAGTCCTAGTTATAGTAGTTTATTAAAGAACCAATAAAAAATATTTACATATTTACATTTGGTATTTATTTTGAAATGTTAATTTAGCAATTAAAAAAAAAGATTTGAATTAACTCAATTTTCCCACCAGAGTGGTCTTGCTTTCATTATCTATTTACCCTCATTAGTTAATTGTGTCTTGTTGCAGACAACTTCAGTGGTAAAAACATAACTGGCCGTTGACTGACTGTCACCTTCTAAATTCCCTGCAAAATTAAATTATTAATTAGGGACCCATTAATCAATAATGAGGTTAGTTAAGTATTGATAAAGGGTCAGACTTGTGAAAGGATCTGACAACCAAAATTTACATGTCTATTAAACTAAAACCAAGGTATTTTTGTTTCTAACTACTTCAATTGGGGGATTTCTTTAAAATACATGTGCTCCTTTAAACTACATGTGGAATTCCATAGTGTCACTGCTTTCAATACTACTATTTGGAATTTAATCAGGTGATAAGGCCCATCTGTCAAATTGCTATAAAAAGGCAATGGATGCTCCCAGTAAATAATATTTGCATGTACTAGTTAAAACATTAAATATATTTAATGTTCTTCAACATAGCAAAATGTATATATGGGTCTAATGTGCTATTTTATACTACATATATAAAGAGATAAAAAGATATTTGGGATGAATTTACAAAACTTGCAAAAACTCTGAGATGTATAAGAGGCATTTTCCCAAACGATATTGACATTGCAGCCTTCAGTAAAGTACATTGCAGCCCTTGTAATGCTTAGTGAAACTCTTCCAGAGATAATCAAACACATTATATTTATATTCCACAGCAGCCAAGATACATGGGGTAAACTCAATACTGGATTCACATTCAGGTGCTGCTGGGAACGAACTTAATCTAATACTGGAAACTTTACCAGTGCTGAAACTAATTTGAAAACTTTGCCCTGTATGTATCATTCTGAGTAAGCTGTCTGAGCAAACAATACATTAAAATTATTGTTTTGTTTCTTTGTAGACAAGACAATAAATATGTTCTATACAGGTAAAAACAACCTTAGCATTATGTCCTGTCCTCATCTAACACAAAAAAATCAAGAACAACAAATGCAACAATATCTTAAAATAAAATATTATTATTATTATTATTATTATTATTATTATTATTATTATTATCCTTTACTTATAACGTGCCAACATATTCCATATTGCTATACAAGAGTTAAATACAAGTCAAGAACAATTTCAAACAGTGCAAAGGATGGAGGGCCCTGTTATTGAGCTTTCAATCATACACAATGCTATCGAGATTGAAAACTTGCAAACTTACATTCTAAAGGTTGTGGGTGGTGTACAGGAGAGTGATAGATTAATAGAACATGTAAAGGCTAAAGATTATAGGCTTCTTTGAATAGATGCATGTTTGAAGATATTTTGAAGGATTTGAGGCATGAGGATAATCTAGTGGAGCAATCCAAGTTATTCTAAATTATGTGAAGAGGGCGGGTGGGAGTGTATTTTGAGATGAGATCAGAGATGTAGGAGGGTGCATTATTGTGGAGGGCTCTAAATGTTTGGTCATAATTTAGAATTTTATTCTGGAGGCTATGGGAAGCCAGTGTGCGTTGATTTCGGTAAATTAGTCTAGCGGATGCATTAAGGGGGGGAGAGAGTAGGGAAGGTGAGATGGATATACGGTTTGAAACTTGAATTGGAGAAATTAGAGACAGCCTGAGAAACAGGAAGGAGAAGATAAGGGAGAGGGAAGTAAGAGGAAACATTGTTAAAGTGTGTGTTCTTAAAGGAGTGGTTAGCGGTAATAAGTAGATGTCACTGATTGAAAAGGTGCACGTAATTGGTATGCCTCAATATATTAAGTGTAAACAGGGGTGGGTGGTTAGAGGGGATGGAGGGGAGGGGATTGCATTCAGGTGGGGTTCTGTGGAATATGCTGGGCAGCAGTAGGTTTTAAAGCTTTCTAAAAGCTTTCTAAACAGGAATATGGTCTCTGATACTATAACCAAACAGTTGTAGGGCAAAATATTTGGCAAAAATGCTGCCAACTTGTCCCACAAACCTTATTTTAAATGTTCGGGATGTTACAATATTTATTTAGGTACATTTAGATTGGTCTCAAAGATGAATGCAGTGTAAGGAGAGAGACAATGTTTAATATGCCCAGTAGGATTCTTTCATCTTTATTCTCACTTTCATCATCTTCATCATGATCCAAACTGATCAAGTAAAAATGTTTTACTGTTCTATTTTTCTGCTTCTACGAACTGACAAGAATACATATTTTGTGTTTGCTCTATCATAAATAATTTATGTTACAAATCAGAGTTGCGGGGCTACGTACCACCAAAAACAACATGCCTTTAGCTTACAGGAATGAACCCATACGTAGCCTTTCAGGCCATGATCATGATCAATTAAGAAAGCCCATAAGTTACAATTTAGAAAGAGCCAATAGTAAATGAGACCGTCATCATGACGTCATGGAGTTTAAACTTCAATCAATTAGTGTTTAGAAGTCCGATATATCCGATCTTACTCGCAATCCAGAAATGTAAAAATCAATAAACAAGAATGAAGAAACTGTTCTAGTCCACGTGGGTGGCCTGATATGTATTAACTCCTTGATTCCTGGGAGCAATGTAATGAAAAACAAAAGAAAAAAAAACAAAATGTATTGCTGATTTTCAAGCTTGAGACTGTTGGGCAATTAATTCTAATTCCGTTAATTGCTTTCCCAGTATTTTTTTGTTTCAGTAGTGTGTTTATATTTGCTTTTACAGTGTTACAAACAGGTGTTTAACCCACTTGCGTGTCCTATCTAGTACTAGTAGAAATTTTTGATACATTTGCCATTTACTAGTTTCAATGAAATTGCAGTCTTGTTGAATTGTTGCAATTGAATATGGATTTGGCATTTTTAGCACTGGTAACAATTGCAGTCTTGAAACATCAAAGGAGTAGATAGGATAGGGTTAAATTTTTGACAGATACAGTGCGTTTGAGCCTGTAACTTGCAAATCGATTGTGGGTAGCAAGAAGAGGCCAATTAAATATCAGTAACTTTTACAGGCTACATTACGGGCTCCAGTAATTACAATTTGGCCAATTGAATAGGGACCAAAGTGTATTACCTATCCCAGAGTTATTAATTACCTCCTGGGCCGTAAGAGTCTGAATGTCTATGATTTAACCATTTGCTTTAATTAGTGAGCCATTGTTTTCCCTTTTATCTTGCCTCTTCTGATCTACAAATTCAGGGACTGACACATGCTGGCAGGTGACAAATGGCTCCATAACGTCGAGGGAGAGGTTGGCTTAATACATTATTGTTAGGTGTTGCCATTCCTTTCAGGAAGTCTTCACCACCAGGAGTTAAAATTGTCAACACTTTCTTAAAGACAAAGGCCCCTATTCAAATGAGCAATTGATGGTTACTGGAGCACATAATGTAGTCTGTAAACTAATTTGCTATTCAATTGGTGTCTTTTAGGCAGCCACAAACAATCTATTGATTACAGGCTTAAAATCCATGCCATTGCCAAAGTCTTAACTTCAAACCCATCAAAGGCCTTTGATCTTTAAAGCCTGAAAATGTTACAATCGCTTAAATCACAAATCGCTATTCAATTGCCCAAGGACGCAATTGTTTTCAAACTTGCAAACGGCAAATGTAGCCAAAAATATTACAGGTTTCACTGCAACACTACAGAGAGAGTTAGTGAGAGATCGCTGAGGACCAACCTGTAAACCTGTATTATAGACAAAAAATACTAATGTCTAGATATTAGATTAGGTTGAGTCTATACAGTGTGTAAATATGTAGAGAGAAAGAAAGAAAGAAACGCTGTTTGACATAGACTCTAAGTCCTATAGGAAAAAACGAATTGAGACCTGGAATAAGTAGTAGAAACAGTAAAGTATGATGAAGCAAATGACGCGAGACTCGCAAGTAGAACCTTTCTCCATGCCAGGGGAGACAGAGAGGCAAACTCTGGTTCCTGGAAATGATCCCCAGTGATTAATGGCAGAAGTCTGACTCTGCACTGATCTGCAGCTACACCACGGAAGCAAGCTACCTAGAAGATAAGGTACAGAGGGCATTATGGTAGTCAGTGAGGCTAGATTTTTTCATCCAATTTTGTTAGAGGACTTATATTGGGTCCTTGTTTTCATACACCTGTCACACTATACTCAAGTCAGCCTAGAGATACAGATTGCGAGTGGTTGTGCATATATTTTTTCTATCCCTCAAATTGCACCTTATATTTATTTCCTTTCTCAGATACTTTATATTATAACCTATCATACTAACTGATCATAGTATATAGTAACATACTTCATATGTTCATTAATAGTTAGTGTGTTATATCCACTTTTTAGCTTAGTATCTGTAGGTTAATTCTGTACTGCAGACAATGTGATATCTTCTGATCTGATAAATAATTCATAGATAATGGGTATTACCCACTAGTATTTACTTGTGATATAAATATTTTTATCTAGTTTTTAGAGTATCACTTAAGACTGGAAAGCATGTGTATATATCTCTTTTACTCGCCGTATTCAAAACTAATTTTTTCTTTTATGTATATGCGAATTTAAGCACACTTTATTAACTGTGTAAATAAAAGTTATTTTTTATATATACTTTACTGTTTCTACTACTTATTCCAGGTCTTATAAATTAGATTTTCCCTATATGACTTAGAGTATATGTCAAACAGTGTTTATTTATTTATTTCTCTCTACATATCCACTGCAACACTGTAACACTGCAAAAGACAATTAAAACACACCAATGGAATTTAAAATATGAGGAAAGCAATGGAAGGCATCATAATTATTTGCAGAACAATTCTCAATTAACAAATAGGCATTAAAAAAAAAAATCATATGTTGGAATGGTCATGCATAAGCCAATATGAAAAGTGTGGCTGCAAAACGCTGAAAGCAAATAAAGACACACTACCTGATTACATTTCAACACAAAACCATGAAACTGCCTGAAATATTATCCCTTTCTCACTCACAGATGCTCTAATGTGGACCCTAAAAATACAAAGATAATCTTATATACATCTCACTCATCAGATCTACATTGGAAAAAATAAATAGTGGCCAAATTACACCGCCACAGGACATATATCATGTACCAGGGGAATATGTTATTGTTTGTTTTTCAGTCCTTCAGTCGTGTCTGACTCTCTGTGACCTTTTTGACTGCAGCACACTTAGCTATGTCTCTGTCTGTGATTATCCACAAGGTTTGCATGGCAAAGATACTGGAGTGGGTTGCCAGTCTCTGTCTGTGATTATCCACAAGGTTTGCATGGCAAAGATACTGGAGTGGGTTGCCAGCTCCTTATCCAGTGGACTGGGATTTGTCTGACCTCTATGCTATGACCTGCCCACCTAGAGGGACCATACATGGTATAGCTCACAGCTACAATGAAGTACACAAGCCCCTTCACCACCACAAGGTAGCGATCCAGAAGGGGACCAGGGGAACATACAGCACACAAATCTACTCTAGCTTATTAGGAAGTGCCTGCCGAAAACACACATGGAGGCTGCAAAGAGGCATGTGGAGCCTATAATGGAAAGTCCCACCATTGCTGGCAGCCACGTGTCAAGATGTTTACCCATTATCATTTGGTGAAATCCCATCAAGTGTTTTACTATCAATTAATTTACATTATCACCTGTCATATTGTTATCAGGCCTCCAGAGGAATATTGATACTCCACTGTATCACAAATTGGACCTCTCATATGTATTAACCCTATATATATATATATATTATATATATTATTACTATATGTATTAATCTATTGCATAATAACTAGAGCTCATTAGTTTACAGATATAGGAATGTGACACAAATGTGATGTATGTGGATGTCCCAAAACCCCAACCATTGAAAACACACTGACATGGTGATAACGGTATAACACAGCTTTATTTCATATACAGAGCACACTCAGAAATGTACAAGACTGTGAATTAATTTGATGGGCATGGTGTGGGCAGATCCCGGAAGGCCAAGAGGCTTTCGTTGAAAAAGGGGATACCTAAAAGGGGTAATGTCATTGTCTAGAATAATCATGAAGCATAGCACCTTCCAGGGTAATATGTGGTCAATACACCACTGAAACCGGAATCTGATGAAAAAAAGGATTATCAGAAATCCCTTCATTTAAACGAAGTAACCAGTAATGAGCATAGCACTTAATGTCGGTTAGCATCTGCTCAATTAATTATATGCAATAAATCATGGATAATGTCATACAAATCTATTCACACACAGTGTCTTTTCATATATTAAGGAATAATCCCAAATAGATGAGCAGATTCTTGAAAGAAAAGAGGAGGTTGAGAAACATCTCTTCATGGTTGTGAGATTGGGCTATTAAGACCTACAGAGACAAGAACAAGATATCAATCCGTACAATATTTGGATTGACTTAAAGACCTCATCTCAATGGCAATCCACATTGAACATCAGTTGCAGAAATGTTATACATAACCACACGTGTACACACTCTGTAGCCAGGCAATAGTATGTCAACATTAATACTAATTAATATTCATTGAGGAGTGTGGATGAGGAGCAGTAAGGGGATGTTCACTCCTACCTCCTCTTTCTCAGCACCTGGGCTCCCACATTCTGTGCCCAAGCGCTTCTTCCCGCTTCCATTTGGAGGTGGTTTTGGAGTGAGGGGTGCGTCCACCTGAGGTGGCTGTGTTGCAGCTGGCGTAGACAGTAAGGTGTGAGATGAGGAGGCCGCAGGCTTTGGTTGTGATGGAGTGGAGCCTGTGGAAGAGATGGAGAGATATGACCTGACCTTCCACCAATTGCACTAGCCGCTCAATGAGTCTTGTCTGGGCTTGTCTGTCCCTATGAGCATTTCGCTCATACCTCTCCATCCTATGATTGTGCCTCCTCACCTCACCAGATAGCAATCTGATCCTGTCAACAAGAGTTGTTTGCAATATAATTCTGCCTTTCCAGCTGGAATGCCAGTCGTTCCATTAAGGTGATATTGCTTTTGTCCTCGATCTGGATGTGGCGCATGAGGTCCCTCAGAGGTCTGTCACTGGACATAACAGGAGTGTCGATGGGCTGTGGTGATGACAGGGGTGCCCTGTGGTGATGGTGATGCCAGAGGTGCCCATGACAATGTTGTCAGCCATGGCAATGGTGTTGGTGTGGCCATGGCATTGGGGTTGGTCAGTCATGGCAGTGGTGTCAGCCATGGTGGTGTAGCCCAGATATATTGAGACACGGTTTGTTGAGGCCAGGTTAGGAGTGGAGGTGTGGTGGTGTCCTGCAAAGGCATCCATGGTATCTTACCAGGTGGCAGCGGTGGGCCTGCTGATGGTCGTCTCCAGTACCAGGAGGTGGTTGCTGGCTCCATGACATGTGAGGTGGAGGTGACAGTGGATGAAAAGGCTAAGATTGAGCCCATGATGCGTGTGAGGTCCTGGAGGTGTTTCCCACAATGGTGGTGTGGGTGGCTGTCTTGCTGCTGATGGGCAAGCTTCCTGTGATAGTTCTGGGCCCTCTGGAATGTTCTCAGCTTCCTCCACCACCACTTGTGGGGCTGAATGTTGTTCCTCCTCCTGCAGAGCCATCACCTGTTTCTCTGTGGGTGGGGTAAGCCTCCATGGTACTGAAATGAAAAGACAATAGTGTTTGATTATTGATTCTCTTAACAATTATTTTATATGTGTTTCCATATCCCTGACATCATGGTCACTTGTAATTGGCTGTGGTGATTGTTTTATGCAGATAAACATTGACCTGCATCATGAGCATTGTGAATCATGGCTCATATCAATATATGTAATGTTTGGACGGTGTGCCATCTGCAATTCATTAGGACACATGCTCAGTTGAATCTGCAGTGCAGTGTGGGAGACTGACCAATCTGTAACCAATTCTCAGCAATGGTTGTTATCATGCAGATGAGACATGGTCCAGGTTAGGCTAGTACATGACATGCACATGCACATATACTGCTCTGTGTAGATGCGCTGTGGCCTATTGCTATGTATAGGTATGTGTAGTTATTAATCTTTGTGTGTGAATTATGTGATTTCAGTATTTATGTGTGTTGTAAATTAAGTGATAATAGATTATAGAGGTCAAAATAGCAAACACTCAAAAAACAGCTACTTCTCTCTCTCTCTCTCTAAACCTCAGAAACCCACCAACGCCTAGGCCTGTGTGTTCACTTGTTCAGTTACAGCACAGTCAATGACGTATGGTTTCCGCTGGCTTTTAAAGTAATTTTCTGCGGTGTCAATTAGCATTCCTCGGTTAATACTGGTTATTTGGCCTGTGACAGGATCGCTAATTACAGCCTTGTTTGATTTTGGCATGCTACATCAGATTTAATACCCGGAAGCATTACATATGAAACCACAGTTTAGGGTCTTGAGGCTTTGGCCCTTAAATTGTTGGCTTGTTCAATTGAATCGCTCTGTAATTGTATCAAATTTCAAGTCTGCAGACACAAGGCCTGTATAACGTAATCTGCAGGCTTGATATTGAATAAGGCACAATGTGTCTATATACTCCCCCCCCCCCAACAACTCGGCTGGCTATTTCTGCCCCTCAAAACAGATAACCCCCCATAACTGGACTCCATTCATCCCCGAGCCCCCTGTTATTCACTCAATCACACTCCCTGGTAAAAATGCTGAATGTAGATATTAAACATGCCTGGGTACAATCATAACATCTGCTGTTAAGACCACACACACACATACACACTGCTCTGTATAATACACACACTGCCCTGAACAAATAACATCATATCGTAACCCCGACATTAATTATTGAGGCCTACATTACATTACACATAGCAGCATCATGTCATATTCCTTAACAAGTCCAATGTCTATTGAAATATATAGCAATCAAATGGACTGGGGTTACAAATAACAGAGTTTTTTTATTTAAATCTGTTTATTAAATGTTTCAAAGATACAACAAAATCCACAATGACAGAAGTCGATATCGTAACAATCTTCTGCTGATAAAAAATAAATTTGTGCTGTCTGGACTGCTACCAATAAAATAATGGGATAAGTGAACAAACTGGCAGGAGCACAATTCCTTCTTATTGGCTCGTAACATAGTCACAATTCTTCGACGTTTACTAACTTCCTTATGGTAGAGATTGTTACCGAATATACCTTTTGCATAAATGCTAACAATAAGCAAACATACAAAAACATGGGCTGGAATTTATTTCCCAGTACAACTACCCCCCACCCAACCAGTCCCAGCAGCTCAGATGTGTCCACTGGTCTTCTTGCTCACTCACTCCCTACATTTCCAGCGGGGTAGCCAATCCCAATGGCAGTTTCCACTGTAGCATCAGTAACTTATCCCCCAAAAGCGAGGGCCCTTGCCCTTTCCCTTCCCATCCCACAGGGAAAACAATTTTCTTGTATGCTCCAGACAATGGCACCCCACATGTGTTCTTAACAGGAAGATACATTTCTTGGGATGATACCTCAAATAGCCAATCCCATTCACCTTTCTCTGACACCATCGTCTGGCACAATGCTCTACTCCTTCTTAATCCCTGGTCATGTTGTTCTTGGGCAGGATTACACAGCTCTCTTCTACTGCTATCTGATTTAGCGCTGGTCCCTGGACACTAATTACCCCTTGGAACCTAATGCTAAGTTTACAGTCCATTGTTTATATCAATAACTGGTGTGCATAGTGGCCCTTATCCAGGGCACAGTCCCTAACTGGTTCTCACCTGAACCCCAGATCCTCTGCTTATCCTTGCAGCTCTACGTGAGCCCCCACTTGTTTTGCTGGGGTAGGGAATTTTTGAGTCTGAGCCCCATAGCCTCTAAGCTGCTTCACAGTCTCCTGATGCACACCCTCCTCCCCTTGCTGCAAATTCAATCCATGGGGTACAAAAAACTGGGTCAAACCACTGTAGCAGAGCAGTTTTACTCATCTTGAGCATCTCAGTCCCAGAGTTCTTCTGCCAGTCCAAAATACTTCCTCCCTGGGCCCCTTGCAATTTGTTAGGGCCCTCCGAGGGCAAATCATCTATGGTTTCAAAGTCCATATAGTCTTCATCTGACTCAGCCATAGCAAAACTTATCTGGCCCACTGAGTCTCTGGTACATGATCTTCTTCCCTGCCCAACTGGCAGAGTTTTCTCCAACTTTTGACAGAACTGCATTCTTGCATTATAAGATTACAAATATCCCCTAGAGCATGAACCTGAACTAAATTGATTTAATCAGAAAAATACCTAAAGAGTTTAGCATAGAAGATGATCATTTGCTGGTAGATGATCTAAAAGTCTTACCAATTAATAACAGAAGATTGCAATCTGCTGTGAATGCAAACTGCAGAATATTCATTCAACTAAATTCCCATCTTCAATAAAGAATCCTGTATAGGGTAACCAAGCAATATACAGTAACATATTTTTTCAGCTGCATGCCAGTGTTATTGATATGTTATTTTTTTAGTTAATAGCCAATATATTTTATCCACTGAGTTTTTGTCTATTGCTCTTTACAGAAAGTCATCGCCTGGGTTTTGTTGTGTAGTGGGCTGGATGGCTTTGCCAAATAAAGCATTTTAGTCCAGTTGATTAACTGTAAGGATGGTCAATGTTGTTCATTTGGCTACTTGACTATATGTTTGGTTCTGTTTCAGTTTGTTTTACCAAACAAAGTAAATTAATTTTGATGTAAGATAAACCCACTAGACCAATTGTGTCTGCCCATACTGTTTTTTGTAGGATGAATTTAAGGTAAAATAGAATACAATAGAATACACACAGTTTTACTGTAGACTTTAAGCATTATAATTTTGCTTTTCTACAAGTGCTAGACTCATGTACCAAACTCAATACTCAATATCTGCTGCACCTCTTGTCAGTCACTCCACTGACTTCTCACAGCCTACAAATTTAAATTTAGAATCATGAAACTATCTGGTAAAACCCTCAACAACAGTGCTTACCCTTATATCTCTGCTCTTGTCTCAAAATGCTCCCCAACCGCCCTCTTTGGTTTGCTAATTACCTTCTTTTCTCCTTCTCTCTTATCACCCCCTTTCACTTCTGCCCTCAGGACTTTTCCCATGCTGCTCCTACTCTATGGTACTCCTTGCTTCACTCCCCTGCCCTCAGGACTTTTCCCATGCTGCTCCTACTCTATGGTACTCCTTGCTTCACTCCACTAGACTATCCTCTTGTCTCAAAACCTTCAAACTCTCACTAAAAACTCATCTGTTTAAAGAAGCTTATCACCTTCAGCCTTAGCATGCACTATGCATCTATCACACTCCTGTACCACACCCTTACCCTTTAGATTGTAAGTTTGTACTTTTGACTTTTAAGCTCAAAGACAGGACCTACCATTCTTTTTGTTAAAATTGTTTCTGCTTTGTACTTATCCCCTGTATGGCCCTATGGATTATGTTGGCTTGTTAAAAAAATAAAGGATAATAATAACACTGAAAATACACATTTCATAACTTCTCTCTGAATTATTTTGATTTGAAATTGTGAGCTGCAGCCAATAAATCACAAGCATAAATCTTGGTGGAGAGAATTTACTCAGCATTTCAAGTAGCCGCAAGCTGCATCGCAGTATTTACTATGTGCTATTTCCTATGGTAACACTAAGATCATAGCTCATCTCACTTCATCTCAGCAACTTTAAATGCTTTATAAATACCCTCCCAGTTATTGACTTGGCACACCCTTATTAGAGCTTGTCAGTAAGAAGTCTGGCCTACACAGGCATTATATGTATGATATTTTACTCTTTATAACACTTGTTTTAGGCACATTTTAAAACATTTTACATACTATTTCAAAAGAGAGAGTGGTGAAACAGAGAAATATAGAGAAAAAAGAGAAAGTGAGTGGTATAAGAACATACAATAAACCCTGTGATACCCAATATTTCCAGTCTGTTGACATTTCATGTATCCACCATTTCCAGATATTTTGCCATTGCCCCTGACTCTGACATCATATTAGAGAGTAAAAATGCTATTTACATGCCTTCCGGCCCAGTCAAAACACAATTTTTCCTTATATTGTGACTCTTTTGTGCTTCACAGATAATCCTTATTTTTTATGAGAAGTAGTTAGTTTTAGCCCTATGACAAAACACATTTATTTTATCCCAAATCCACAGATTCATTATGGTAATAATTACTATTGGAGTGTCAGTAAAGGACACTAAAGCCTTTATAAAACTTAGTTAATCTACTCTATTATTTATTTCTAAGAAGTCATTTGACTATAGGTTATTTCCTTTTTTTCTATTGATTTACAACCATACTTTTTTTCTTTGCCACTAACAATGACCCTGAAAGCTCACAGCCCTCCATATTTATCCATTCTATGTTTCACTGAGTATGAAGGAAAAGCTGTAACCAGAATTAATCTAACAATTACGGCATGATCCCAGTCTCCTCTGGTTTTGTGCCCATGTTTCAGGCACTTGGATGGAGAACACAATACAAGAGGTTGGATATACTGTTCCAAGTTTTACTAAAATAAAACAATGAAAATAATAGGTCTATCTTCCACTGAAGCACAACCTTAACTAATAAACAGTTTCCTTGCTGACCAGCTCTCATCCAGCTACACCTTGGGGGAGCAAAACAAGCAGTTAAATAGTTTGTAAAATCACTGACCTGTATATTTCTTCATATTTCTAGGTCTCTACTTTGTTCCAAGCAGTTACAAGCTACAGGCTGCTGTTCCACTGTGTGTGGGCCTCATGCAAATGTGATTTGGCCAATTGAATAGGGCTCTATATAAGAACATAGCATATTTTTTTACAGAAGTTTTTAGTTAGTGAACTTCTATCCAAAGGCAAGGTCTTCACTAACTAAAAACCTCTGTAAAAAATTATGCTCTGTGCTTATTTAGAGCCCTATTCAATTGGCCAAATAGCATTTGAATGAGGCCCTGTGTGTCTTAATCCAAGTCATACAAACTGCAAACAATCAGTCCTTAAGCATCCACCCATACTCCATGAGGAGTTTTAAATAAAGTCTGGCAGGTACAGCTAATTACCTGAGCAGAAAAGTTAACTCCTGCAGTCTTACTGGGGAAGAGGACTTTGCAGAGTCTGTGGCTCACATAAACCCCTTGGATAAGTCTATCACACAATGAACCACATTCAATTGAGCTTTTGGGAGATCTGGAGGCCCGTAAGTGAGGTTGCAAGTTAATTTGCTATTCAATTGCATTGTTTTGCGGGATCCGATCTGCTTCCGAGATACGGGTTCGAAAAAATGGCGATGGTTAAACTCATGACTTACAGCCTCCAGAAGCTTTCGATCTTTCACCTTTGCAAGGCTAAAATCGCAAATTGCTATTCAATTGCTCAATTTCCCCAAGCCCGCAAATGTTTTCAAACATGTAGATTGCAAATGAAGAAGAAAATCCAATGAGTGCTAGAGAGGACCCGCAAGGGGGTTAAACACCTATTCAAAGCACTGTAAATGCAAATAAAAAATATCTACTGCACTGTAAATAACGGGGAAAGAGATGATAGACATTAGAGTTAATTGCACAACAGTCTCAAGCTCGCAAATCGGCAAGATCTGAGATTTTCTTCATGTTTAATATAAGGGTTAAATCAATTTTGGGTAT
Organism: Discoglossus pictus; assembly: GCA_027410445.1. Classification (NCBI taxonomy): domain Eukaryota; kingdom Metazoa; phylum Chordata; class Amphibia; order Anura; family Alytidae; genus Discoglossus; species Discoglossus pictus. The sequence continues at coordinate 96,122,360 of CM050173.1, read as the reverse complement.
CAATGTGTTAATACAATATCAGGCCACTCAAATGGACTAGAACAGTATTGGTATTCATTTTCATAATTCTGTATTTTGCGGTTTTGCAAGTCTGATCGCATATCGGACATGTAACCTCCATGTTTTACTGCCTTAATAATGACAGTCTAATTTTCTATTGGCTGATTCGAAATGGGTGGTTATGGGCTTTCTGAATTAATCATGTACCCGCCCTGGACTGCTATGGCCCAGTGCATGGTTTATGGTTTCAGATTTTGCACAGTAACTTCTGGCCTTGAGCAATTGAATAGCATCGCATCCAGAGAACAACAGGAGCCCGCAACTCAATCGCAGACATATGGCTGTCTGCGATCGAATTGCAGGCTTCTAATTGAATATGGCCCAATGTATATATAATCAATGAAACACTTATGATCTTCAGAGCATGTGATACAATTCACAATTTATATTGTCTGAAGTGCAGATTTTCTGGTGTGGTATGGTGGAAAAGTATTTTGGAGTAGAATACAATATATACTGTATATATATATATATATATATATATATATATATATATATTATGTTAGACTCTTCTAGCTAATACTTATACATTAAAGCAGGAGTAATCAATAAACCAGCCTCAGCCTGAAAGAAGACCCCAAGCACTTTCTTTTAGATTTCTTCCATAAAATGATATCACAGAAAGTCTTTACATCTAAATACTATAATACATTAATTATAAATTAATAAAAAACCCAAATCAAAGTTATTTTAAACTTCTTATCAGAAAATATTATTTATCCCATGTATGTCTTCAGTGAGATTAATGCAAAACATTAATTACAAGATGTTATAGATTACAATATCAAATAAAATACAATAATTATTTAAAGACAAAACCTCTCCAGTAATGCATGCCTCATGTTATTCAACAATGAGATGGCTTAACGTGATCAGTTCTTTATCCAACAGTCACCACCTTTGATAGCAAAAAAAGCCTAAGATCTGAAAGTGCCAAACAGCATGCACTATAAAATTATCTTTTCTCATGGTGTACTTTCTCAGGTTCACTTGTGCCATCACATATCTTCAGTAGAATATCTGACTGATTCTGCTTCAGACAGACCTGCTCTGAAATGCTAACCAACAGTCCTATTAAATTGTGATTCGGCCAATTGAATAGGGCTCTACATAAGCACACAGCATATGTTTTTACAGAAGTTTTTAGTTAGTGAACTTCTACCCAAAAGTAAGGTCTTCACTAACTAAAAACTTCTGTAAAAAAATATGCTGTGTGCTTATATAGAGCCCGATTCAATTGGACGAATCGCAATTTAATAAGGCTGCAAATGCCCAGAGACGTCTCATTTGTGAAAACCCTATGTTCTCTATAGGCCTATGGTGGGCAAGTTAGTCCAATGAGTGTCGCCAATAGTCCAGGATTTCAAATTAAGCAATTGCAAGGAATGAAATTGAGCAACTCACCTGGGCTAGAGCAAAAATAAATTGCACATATAAGCAGCGTGTTTGATGAGTGCATTGATATCTCGCCTTCATTTTATTGAAATTCTTAGCGTGCTTGACAGATAATCATATATTTTACCCAAATATGCAAACAAAACAGATAGATTTGTTTCCTCTAAAGAAACTAAGTAGAGAACGCACCTCAACATTTACATTATTTCAATACTTGCAGTTGGTAGATAATTTGTTATAATTTGACTTTACAAAAAGGGTAGAAGATGAATAGCACAGCCTCCCAGCAGAAGCTGCAGGAACAGTTATAGTGAAGTGTGATATGAGCTTTGATGGGTGAGAATCCTTAGGTGAAGTGCTGTGGTGTTTGTGGGTTGCCATGGCAAAAGTGACAGTTGAGATATGAACATTAGCTTTCTGAATGAGACAAAGTATTAATTGACTCATGAGCTCAGAGGAATGGGAGCAGAACATTATCCTAAGATTATGGATATCTAATTCTATATTGATATTTCTTTGTGCTTGTGACATTGTGAGGAAACATGATGCATTAAAATCATTTCCTATTTAGTGCTTGGGACAAAGTCACTTACTAACAGTTAAAATTACAAAAAGAATCTGAGGTGCTCATCTGACAACAAACAAAGGTGTGTTCTGTATTTCTGTATTTCTGCCTACCTATTAAGATACAGCCTCCTTTAACTCACTTGTAACCTTCACAGGGAGACATATCCTGTAGTATATCATTCTGGTTTCCTTCAAAAGAGTAATCCAGCCCTGAAATAACAGGCAATTCAACCTTGAACATGCGATACAGCAAACTCCAGACATATATTTTGTACTCGTTAGCGAGGTGCCGTTGTACTTCCTTAGGTACAGTGAACAAGAAGTCCATGTCTGGAGCCCCCTATCACCCATAATGAGAGGAACTATTTGGTGAGATCCATTCATTGGCTAATCCTGATCTTGACATTAAGCAATTCCTAAAATAAGGAGTTATTCAGAAAATTAATATAAGATCAGTCTATTTTTTCTTATAATATCAAACCCTACATTTTTGAGTTCCTATTAAATTGCCCAAATAACTGGAACAGGTGCATGTAACCTCAGATACTTAACAGTTCACTGCCTGGAAAGTCCATCTGGAAATGTAAAGACAATAAAATGAGAAAAGGATATAATGTTTTTGATGCAGAAACACAAAACAACAGGATTTGGTAGTATTGCTTTTTAATTTACTACATGAAATTAGATTTTCAGTGACCAATTTATAGGTCCCAACTCACTGGTTTAATAAATATATTCTTTAAGCAGTTCTGACAGCAGGTAATCAGACAGATTGTCTTCTATGTGAATTGACCAATATTATCCTCTCAATATATGATGAGAAACAAATATGGAATGACAGTGAATTTGTAATACAAAATGTTAGGACTCTTGTTGTTAAAATGCATTTCTATCAAAATTGTTAAAGGACCACTGCAGACTGGGAAAAAGTCACGTTTGTGACAAATATTAAAAACATATAATATTAGCAATTCTGTAAACAATGAGCAGAAAAGTATTTGTAGATGAAATCTTAATTTTAGCAAACTGGGTCAAATAATATTTGTGCTGTCTTTCTTCAATATTTCTCACTTGCCAGAAGCCTAAAAGTGTGCACTCAAGTTTTGTTGTATCTATTCTGGAGCACAGGGAGGAAGATAGGGGATTTGTAATCTGATTGGTGATTCAGATACTCTTCATACCCCCTCTCACATGCTGAGAAGTAGTAGTAAACAAATCCTCTTACCATCTCCTTATACACTGTGAAATATGTATTACTGTCATGTAACCCTCTATAAACTACCAGCCTTTGCTAAAATTAATTTCTTTGGAAATGTTTTTATTTTCTTTGCTTACATAGCTGCTAATGTTGTTAATTACTATTAAACTTACAAAACCACAGTTTTCACACATTTAAAATATGTTATTTTGAATCACTAGACGATAAAATATAAAATGTTTTTGGATGGCAATACATTAAAGGGATAAAGAATGTTTCTGGATTTTACTAGGTATGTAATATACCTGTATATAGTTTTATGTACTTAATTTTATTAAAAAGTGCTCAAAAGCTCTGTGTTTATTGCTTAAAATCAAGCCAATAGTCTGTGCATGAGTCTGCCCACTGCAGCGCATACAGACACATACAGCCTTATTAAATTGCAATTCGGCAAATTCTAAAGGGCTCTATTTAAGCACACAGCATATTTTTTTACAGAAGTTTTTACTTTGTGAAGACCTTGCTTTTGGATAGAAGTTCACTGACTAAAAACTTCTGTAAAAAAATATGCTGTGTGCTTATATAGAGCCCTTTAGAATTTACTTAATTGCAATTTAATAAGGCTGATAATCTGTAAAGCTGGATGTGCAGTGTAGTGTCCTAGCCTATCAGGAACCATGTCTTAGCAGAATGTTGCAGAATTTTGCTGAGAGATGGTCACTGATTGATTAGTATGAGACACTGCCCTGAAAGGTCTGTGTATTTATGCATTGCAGAGGGCAGAACCATGCAGGTGCTATTGGTTTGATTTTAGGCAGAGCGTAACTTCTACAAAACAGTACATAATAGCAAAAAGATAAACAGGGATATTATATACCTAGTAAAATTCAGAAAACTTTCTTATTTCTTTAAAAAATCCTTACCCGGCTGAGAAAGTTCTCATACAAACAGCTGAAACGAAACAATAGCTACCCAAAGTAAAACGAAAAGTATATGAATAAATAAAATGTATGCTAACACATTACTCATTGCACTTATTATCAAGTCTAGTTCTTCAGAAGAGTACATTGTAAATGTCCTTTAATGAAGAGATGCCCAGAAGAAAAAAATGTTAATGTCATTTCAAGATTTTCTGATATTAAAACAATCTTTAAAATGTGCAGGTGCTGAGTGTTATTGCATTTGATTTTCAGAATATGATAAATCTGCATCTATTTCATCTTCTGAAGACACCGGCAATGAGAAATAAATGTAATAGTAGATTGATTGTCTTTGCCATATCAGAGGGCATCTAAAGAGTTTGAACTTAGTGAACTAATGTATTTTTAATACTCAATTACAATGGTACTATCATAAAAAGATTAAAAGTAATTGATAAAAAAAAACAATAACTTTAAAATGTATGTATGTACAGTATTTATATATATATATATATATATATATATATATATATATATGTATTCTTTATTTTTAAAAACATATCCAGGTTTCCTAGATTATTACATTTTTGCATTCTTTAGGTAAAAAGCATCCTTCATTTATGCAGCACATTTAAAACACATTTTATTTGTATTAATATCTAAAATTCTTTCTAATGATTTTATTGACACCACCAGGACTGTCTACACAGGTACATAATCCCCTCAATCAGTCTGCAGCATTAGGTGATCAATTTTAATCCATTATTCACCTGCGGTGTCTTCCTCAGCCAGTAAAATGGCACTGATGAAAGCCCACAACTCACTGCCAGGATATTACCCTACCTGCTGCTTCCTGTCTTTGCTGTGTACTGTGCTGCTGCCATAGCACCTTCTAACATGGACCACACTACATATCCCAGGCTGTTTTGTAGCACAAACAGGAACCCCAGAGTTTTATGCAAATGATTCAGTTGCTTTTGCTGCCTCCTGTTTGGCAAAACAAATTATGAGTTTTTTTGCAAATTTAGCCTGGGTTTTAACCCTATTTTTCAACTGTCAGAAATTACAAGACATTGTGCTAACTTCAAGTTAACAGCCTTATTATATTGCGATTCGGCAAATTTAAAAGGCCTCTATTTAAGCACAAAGCATATTTTTTTACAGAAGTTTTTAGTTAGCAAAGACCTTGCTTTTGAATAGAAGTTCACTAACTAAAAACTTCTGTAAAAAAATATGCTGTGTGCTTAAATAGAGCCCTTTTAAATTTGCTGAATCACAATTTAATAAGGCTGTAAGTGTTTAAATGTTTATTTTTGGTATTTGTTCATGCAAAAAATGATTTCATACACTATTAATTATCCTCTATCAGATGCACTCATAATCCAGGAAACTGAGATATGTCTTTAACTTACTCTGCCTACATTTTACATGCCTTCACTCTTCCTTTTTCCCCGTTTTATTTGTTTGTTTCCTGCATATTCATAATATGATTTGAAATAAACTTACTATTGTTGTTCTATAAAGCTTTTCACCACAAAATTTGTTAGTTTGGTTACTCTGCTAAATAAATTTGTTTGAAGTAATCCCTCTGTATCTTTCTCTGTAATTACATCATTTAGACAGCCCAGATTGTAGTGTATAATGCCTCATATCTGCACTCAATACTGCACTCAATCACTAAATACAAGTTATTGATAATCACTTCCTTTTATAAATGAATGCCTACCTAAACACTGTACAATTCCTGGCTCTCCCTGGATCTTACACATATTATACATTGTGATATGAAAAGGGCCAGGTTTACTATTGGACAGAGTAGGCAGTTGTCAATATATTTTTTGTGCTAGTTAGCATGCTTTTGGGATGAAATAGCAAATATTCTCTCAAATTGGATAAACTGTCAATCTCTGCACTCCCTTTCTTCTCTACAAAACAAACTGGGTGATATAGATGTACATGCAAATAACAGAATTATGTGGATGAAAAAGATTTCCTATTTTCTAAGTGACCTTCCAGTTTTATTTTAGTCTCTCAGTTCAACAGAATATATGTCTGTACAGAGTATTGTGCACATTTTACAGTATCATGTTAACACAAATTAATAGTGCATACTTTTTCAAGAATGTAACTTTCCCTGGCCATTTAAAATGTTAGGAAGCTTCCTAACAACATGTAATTGAAATTATATCATATTACTTTAATTTGTATACATTTTCTATAGCTCATTAAGTAGACCACAGTAGAGTGTACATATACATTTTAAATATATAGATGGTGTACAATATATAGCTTTATTTAATTGTACATGTATAGTTATGTCCCCTTCTCTGTACCTCAAAGAAGCTGTGAGCTATACTATGTAGGGTCACCCAAGATGGGCAGGTTATAGCCAAGAGGTCAGACAAATCTTCATCCACTGGAGAAGAAACAGGTAACCCGCTCTGCCAAGAAAACTATATGGATAGGCACAACCCAGACAGATGTACCTGGAATGTTTCATCGTCATGGTCACTGAGAGTCGGACACAATTGAAGGACTGAACAACAATAACATATGTCTAAATAAATATAAATATATATATATATATATATATATATAAGTATAGTATAAGTATAGTATAAGTCTAAAACAAGTTTGCATGTCTCTGCTCAGCTTCCCAGAATACAGTGTAATAACTGCATTTTTCAGAATTTTGAGCAAGACACAGTTTTTTTAACTGGTTTTAGATATTCAAATGTGAATATATAGCTGTATATATAGCTGCTATAACCTAGCAGACACAAAAAAAGTTCTCAAGTTCAATGGATGCATTTCAACAGAAAAATTTAACTTAACATTTAGTACAATTATATATATATATATATATATATATATATATATATATATATATATACAGTATATCTTATAATATATATAATACATCTGTGTTCATATTTAAATGTCTAAAGCAAGTTAAAAACCTGCATTCTGGGAAGCTAAGCTGGGACATGCAAATGTGCCCAAAATTACCTCGCTCTTCAATCCATAGCATTTATCAAACATGGCTTCCTTTAAGCTTATGCCTGCTGTATTACACAGCTTTAATGCACAGCCAAGGTTGGATTTTACAAAAGCAGAGAATCCTATGCATGTACAGCTGTTTCAAGCTTACTGGCTATCATCAGCATAGAGCAGGATCTCAGCCTGTGTTGTGGATCTTATGAGTAGGTAGTTCACCACAACATTGTGTATGTAATTTTTCCATTAGTAATTCCCCAGGAGTGATAATTATGCTCTCAGTGAATATTTATCAGATATGTGCCCTTGCTATTTAAGATGGAAAATTGATAAACCAGTGCACAAGTATTAAACTGCCCAAGTAATTACACTAAGGCAGTGGCTGAAGCTTTTATATAATGAAAACGGTTCAATTGATTTCAAGTGCATTGAAATCCAAATGGCTAAATAATTTGACAACAAAATTAGATTTATAAGTTTGTGATAAGAATTAAATTTGACACTTTTGAGAATACATTGTAAATCTCTTACACGTTTTAAAAGGATTCTGCAGTGAGTATTAAGATGTTATTTATATGTTTGCTTAAAGTTAGTGTTTAGTGTTAGGGCTTGGTTGGTGTATGGCTTTCCTTAATGTTAGGATTAAGGTTATAGCTAGTATTGGGACTTGAATTGAGGTTGGGTTTAGGCGGTATGGTTAGTGTTTTGTATTTGGACTAGGTTGTAGGTGTGGAACTTGGGCATATAAATGAGCAACTCACAATAAGTATTCCAGATAACTGACCAAATCCAAAATCAGGCATGCATTTAAAAGAACATTGTTTATATAATGGAGTGATCTATTTATTTGGGAAATGTAAATGTTTGTTCCCTTCTATGGTACATTTGTATTTAAAGATGCAGTTGCGAGTAATTAGTGTAATTAACAGCGTCTTCTTCATTGATATTCTCATTGTATCTCATACAAATGTAAATACATTCCATTATATATTATAACTATTTTTTATTTCTTGTTATTTCCTTGCAATGGAAGAGTAATTATCTGTTCCACATAAGTATGACATACTGTATATTAATAGGGCTAGTCCAAGACAGAAGTTTTTTTAATGGAGCATGGTCATTGTGATGATTTCTCATGTAACACAACCTTCCACAGTGCTAAGAGACTGTGAAAATGCATTCAATGTGACCTTTAAATCACTGTATTAGCACCATCTGGTATTAAAAGTAACAAGATAAGGAGATGTGCAGGAGGCATCTATAGCAGCTACAGTGAGAGGTTATAATAATAGGTCTGTTTCACAGAATTCATTCTCTCACTTTAAACAGTTCATTACTTAGAAATATTGGTCAAGCAATGTTAAATGTTTCACATGTGCAATGAGCGGTGAACACGCTCATTGCGCTTTGTGCATGCGCAATGAGCGGCAAAGCAACTCATTGAGGGGCAACCTTCATCCTCCCCAAGGCTCATCTTCCTCCCCAAGGCTCCTCACCGCCGGCTTCAATGAGTGCCACTGTGTGCTATCCTCTGTCTCTCACCTCTTCCCCCCGGCCCTCTCTCTCTCACCCCCCCATTGGCGTCTGTAGTGCCTCCTCCCTCCCCTGGTGTCACTGTGGTTCCCCGTCCTGTTTACGGTTTCAGCTTTGGGTCAGTAACTTGTGGGCTTGAGCAATTGTATTGCATCACAATAGGAGACGAACAGGAGCCTGCAACACACACGCAGTCATTCGGCTGTCTGCAATCAAGTTGCGGGCTTGGAATTGAATGTGGCTCTTTGTGTGTATATACATATTCATAAAACTGCATTAAAACTTCTTTATTTTACTTTAGGAACAAATGGCCAGCAAAATGATACATTAATAACCCAGGGGCTTTAAAAACACAAAACTCTAGAAGTTATAGTGACAACTTTTTTCTTTTCATTTTCTCAACTGAAGACTGAAATATAAGACATTCAGACTATAAGGAGCTGGCAACATTATTTTGCTATAAACCAGTTTGCCTGTGTGGGAGCATCTAAATACGCCTAGCAGAACAAAGAAAAAGTTCAACTGCAGTTTATTTATAGACTCGTATATATATGCTTGTTAAACAATCCTTTTGTTGTTTAGATTAAATGCCTCTGCAGAATATTTTCTTCTTAAAAGTGCATCTTTAACAAGCTCTACCTGTGTGAGTGTGCATCTATTAAAGCAAGCAGTGTACTGGACACTGAGTATATTATTATAATAATTCCTACAAATTGACTGATCCTCTATCCTCTGAGATGAACAATGCAAAAGTAACAGCAAACTTTATGAGGAAGATGTTCTGTGTCTGTAGATTCTATAATCAGGTTAAAAAAAAAAGTTAATAAAGCTACAGGACCTCTTGGAACACACCCAGGGATATTGAGAGAACTGAATTCTGTAATAGCCAAAGCCATTATATCTAAATTGTCAAGACTCACCACAGGGTCATTACCAGATGACTGGAGAAAAGCAGATGTGATATCTTTATTTAAGAAGGGATCAAGCACAAATCCAGGGAATTATATGCCTGTGAGCCTCACTCCTGTAGTTAACAGAATTAGGGGTTAATAAGGGCCAGTATACAAGGATATGACTATTTGAATACAAATTAAATTAAGGGTCAAAGGGGATTATGAAGGATAGGACATATCAAACAAATTAATTAGTCTCTATGAGGAGGTTAGTAGGAACGTGGATCAAGGCAACTCAGTTGGTGTAGTGTTTTGGATTGTGCAAATACTTTTGATACAGTGCCAAATGAAAGACTGTTGTGCAAACTAAGGGGTACAGGAGTTGCAGTACATATCTGCTTATGGATTGATCAAAGGGTTGTTGTAAATGGAATATATTCAGATTGGACTAATGTGGAAAGTGGGTTTCCTCAGGGTTCAGTATTTGGTCCTCTCCTTTTTAACATATCTATTCATGATTTAAAAGTAGGATTGGAGTGTTGTTTATCTATTTTTGCTGATGACACTAAGTTGTGCAAGGTAATTAAATCAGAAAATGATGTACTTTACCTCCAAAGGGATTTGCATGAATTAGAGAAATTAGAGAAATGGGCAACTAAATGACAGATACGATTTATTGCAAATAAATGTAAAGTTATGCATTTGGGAAGAAAAAATAGCCATGCAATTTATGACCCCAATGGAGTAAATATAGGGGTATCAGATATTGAAAGGGATTTGGGAGTACTCATGGACAACCACCCAGGTAACAGTGCTCAATGCCAAGCAGCAGCTGCAAAGGCAAATAAAATATTATCATGTATTAAGAAGGGTATAGAAGCAAGGGAAGCAAATATAATTCTACCACTATACAAATCCCGGGTACTCCCTCATTTTGGGCACCACTTTGTAAGAAGGACATTTTAGAGCTGGAAAAAGTACAGTGAAGGGCAACAAAACTAATAAAAGAAATGGATGGGCTAAGTTATGAGTAAAGACTAATCATCTTAAAGAAAGAAAAGTGTTCTTGTCAGTAAGGGTGGTTAAATGGTGGAATTCTCTACCAAAAGTTGGTGACAGTGGATTTGATAGATAACTATCAAAGGATTGGATATATTTATCTTGGATAATTAGAGAACAAGTATTGATTAATCCAGGGAAGAATCTGATTGCCAATATCTGGAGTCAGGAAGGAATTTTCCTTTTTTCCCCTATAGAGACAATTGGCAACATTTCAATTTCATTTTTTCTGTTTGCTTCCCTTGTATCAATGATCAATTAACAACTAATCTGCATATTAAAAAGATCAGAAGATATGTACTAAAAGCTGTTATATGCAATACTACTAATTATTTTATATTAATGGTGGTAGATTCACTGGGTAACTCTCCAGGAGAAGTGTAATGGACAAAAGCAGTAAAGGAATTTAAAAATTGGCTGGGGTATGCATTCTAGGCAAATGGTAGAAGGAGCAGACAAGATGAATCTGTTATTTTTGATCTGCAATTTGCAAATGTATGTGTCTGTGTTATAAGACTGTTAGCCTGTGAGAATAATATAATGAGTGATTAATACAACTCTGGCATTACTCCACTGAAATAAGTATTGTGGTTTATAAGTTAACATAAATAACAGAAAGAAAAAACATAGAAACCTTCTACACATTGGAATAATAGTAGATAAGATTGGAGCACAGAAGGATCATTTTCAGTATTATTAAACATTTTCTATGTTAAGGTTAATATTTTAATTTATATTTTGTAGCATAATTTGAATGTCAGTGGAGAGAGTGGTACAGATATGCAACAGATAAGTACAAAAGAGTAAGATTCATGAGTTGTGGAGGCATTCATATTTGGACTAAGTACACATGATTGGTATTGTATATTTTCTTTATGTCAGATATGCCTATAATAGTTTTAATTGATCAATATATAAAAGGCCAGGGTCATTAATTAATGTATGCAATATATATTTTATATTTAATAATGAAGTGAAGGTCTAGACAACATTATCTTTTTGGGAGCCAGGTATGTTATTGACTACGCCAGTAATGAACTATTTGTTGGCTGAAATCTTCACAAAATTATGTTTCTCTCAGTGTTTTTCTCAGTAGCTTACAAATCTGAATGATAATGTTCACATACAATTTTCTATTTGGCCTTTGGGATCATTATATATGTATTATTACAACACTTAATCTTTATGTATTGTGGCTCTGTAGACATAAATAATTATATTAATGTTTTCTTAATATGTTTACAGAACATTTATCCATATAAGATACAGAACTAGGGTCGTTGATTGTGAATAGATTCATACAGATGTACCATAATATATAAATTAAAAATAGTCCTGATTTTATCTGACCTCAGTCTGTGAAAGCCTCAGGTGCTACATTCATGAGAGCTTCCAACCGCCCAAATGAGGAGACCATTAATAACGTGACTTGTGAACTGTCTGATGTGCTTGAGTGAAGCAGAAGACTATCGTCTGCCAGGCTTTTTCTTCATTTGTTTTCCATAATTGTAAAAACTCTACAAATATTCTCTTTAAAAAGCTTTTTAAATCTTTTAAATGTTTCATGGTGGTGATTACAGAATAGTTCATTCAAACCATGGGCTAACATTGACATGCAAAAGGATAGGGCAAAAGGATTAAATGCAAATAATACAGTGTAAGGATATGAGGAATAGCATAAATCATGAGCAAATAATGAGTCTAAGCTAATATTTATTTCATGCAAATCCCAGAAAAAAACCATAAAACTGATATGAAAAATTCAGACTTTTATTGCTGCTCAGAATTTGCTGCAAATCTAAGGATTCAGATCACTCATATATTACATCTATTCTAGTGCAGATGTTAGCCAGGGTGATCTATCATATAAGTCTCTCAAATGAAAGAGATGAACCAGGAAGTTATGTTAAATATAAGTAGAAATATAAATGAAATACTGTGTTTATTAGGGTTCCCTTTTAAAATGCCGCAAAAATAAGAGATCACATATCCATGTATTCAACACATTATGGTGAAGGTCTATATTAATTTAGAATCACAATTAAATGTTGTGATACATTTCTGTCTCTTACAACTATTAATGGGATTAATTATATTATTATAATGAAGTCTGAGATCCTTACTTTAACACTACATCCACTTTCCTACTTTAGTACTGTATGCACTTACAAAAGTGATTATTATGTGCAGGGATCCATACATTGTATTGATACAATAGAACTGTATATATAAAACTTTTTATAAATCACATGTTAAAAAAAAGGGGGAAGAAAAAATATGTGGCACACCTTAAATTACATTTTGTTAGATACTAAATTGAGTATTACTTAAATATAACTTTTATTGATCTACTTTAAAAATAATCTACAATAAAACTCCTAAAAACATTAAAGAACTGCTAGTCATACCAAGTCTATAAATGGGTAGAAGTTATGAATTTACTAGGTGATTTACTATTGTGATTTATATTCAACATACGTATTAATCCAGAGCCACTATCTCTACAAGTAGTGTGTCAGTATAAATTGCAGGTTATTATAAAGAAAGGCCACTTTTCTATTTTGCTTCTCCTGGATCTCTCTGCCACCTTTGACACCAACTCCACATTCTCTCCTCCCTCGGCATTCGACACACTGCTCTCTTGTGGTTCTCATCATACCTCCAAGAACGATCATTTAGCGTCTCCTTCTCCGGCACATCTTCTTCTCCTCACCCCCTGTCTATTGGCATACCCCAAGGATCAGTCCTAGGCCCCCTCCTCTTCTCCATCTACACATCCTCACTCGGCAACCTAATAAACTCTTTTGGGTTCCAGTACCGTCTCTATGCAGACGACACCCAAATCTATCTCTCAGCATCAGATCTATCCCCCTCTCTTCTAGCACATGTCTCCGACTGCCTCTCTAGTATATCCTCTTGGATGTCCACCCACCATCTGAAACTCAACATGTCTAAGACTGAACTCTTAATCTTCCCACCCTCTACTACAGCTTCAATTCCTCACATCTCTCTCTCTGTCAACAATGCCATCATCACTCCCAGCTCCCAAGCCCGTTGTCTCGGGGTTCTACTGGACCCTGCCATCTTTTTCATCCCACACATACAGTCTCTAACCAAATCCTGTCTTTTCCATCTAAAAAACATATCCAAAATACGCCATTACCTTACACAAGACACCACTAAGATTCTAATACACTCTCTCATCATCTCTTGTCTTGACTATTGCAACTCGCTCCTTGTTGGCCTGCCCATCACTTGCGTCTCCCCACTTTAATCCATATTGAATGCCTCCGCCAGACTCATCCTCCGTACACATCGTTCAGTGTCGGCAGCTCCTCTTTGTCAATCACTTCACTGGCTTCCCTTAGCCTCCAGAATAAAATTTAAAATCTTGACCCTAACTTATAAAGCCCTCAACAACAGAGCACCCCCATACATCTCTGCTCTCATCTCCAAATACTCCCCCACACGCCCTCTTCTTTCTGCTAACAACCTTCTTCTTTCTACCACTCTTGTCACCTCCTCTCACTTCCGCCTCCAGGACTTTTCTCGTGCTGCCCCTATTCTCTGGAACTCCTTGCCTTTCTTCACCAGACTATCCTCCTGCCTTAAATCCTTCAAAACTTCAATAAAAACGCACCTCTTTAAAGAATCCTATAACCTCCATACTAACATGCTCAGCACTACTCTCTCCCTACTGTACCACATACAAACTTTAACCTTTAGATTGTAAGTCTGCGAGTTTCAATCCTGCGCAGTGCTTTAGGGAAAGCGCTATGGACACTGGATTCCAAGCTCAAAGACAGGGACATACACTATTTGCAATGTATGAATCTTTAACTTGTCATTGCCTGTAACTTAACTTATGTATAGCGCTACGGAATATGTTGGCGCGTTACAAATAAACGATAATAAAAAAATAAAAAAAAAGACAGGGAGTGTTGTCTGCAGACTTCACAATAAATGATCAGGACTCACAATTCTAAATTAGCTGAGTGAATTGACTGCCATGTAACAGAGACTCTTTGTGTTATTTGTTATAAAGCCACATTCTCTGGGGTAATCGTGTTCCAGATGAAACATGTTGTGTTTTACAATAAATCATCATCTGTCATCATAATGAATACATTTTATGCATTCATTTTATTATTACATGTAATTGTTTGTTACTATTGTATGTTATGGGAATTCCCTGAATGTCTGGCATTGACATTTCCCATAAATGTATTAATGTGCTTGTTAGATTTTGGAAGTGGAACATTATGAATTGATTTTGTTTGATCACTCATAACAATGATTGCAAAATGCAGCGTTCTGTATCAAATGAAATAATGTAGAACATTGATTGGAAATATGATGAATTGAAATACAAAATGGAATAATGTACTCACAAATGGTATCATTTATCTGGAAGGCAACATTATATGAATTCTATGTTTATATGTATACACAGCTATATCAGATTTTTGGCCTCATTCAGTTTGAGATATCAAAAGGATGGTGACATCTCAAAACTGCTTGACTTGCAATGTCTCAATTTAATTCTGCCATCTTGGCGTTAATTCTAATTTGGATCTTATAAGTGACTGCCATGCTGCATTGATATCTTTAAGCAAAATCTTACTGAATTTAAGTCATGCAAGAATGGGAGAGGTTCTCTAAGAACTCCTCAGACTTTCACATTAGCGAACATAAATCATTTGAATATCAGCTACTGAAACAGAAAACATTTACAGGCTTTTAAATATAAAAAATATTTGAAGGTGAACACTTTAAATTGCACAAGAGAACATATGTATATGAATAAATATGCATGTGTGGCATATAACTATGTAATCACTGTATACTGGAGTACTCTCATTATGTGGTTTTATTTCTGGAACTAAATGCTTACTTCAAACTTTTATAAGATAATACAAATATGGTACTTTTAATGAAATCAATCCAGGTCTCTATCTCTATAAGACTGATGGGGGCTTGAAGGTTTATACATTAATCTCAAGAAGTCAATAATTACAGGTATACTGTACTTTAACCAACTGCCGCTGTCAGCTGTGCATTCATTATATTTCACTGCATGATCATTTTTTTATATAATTAGTTGTTGTTTAGTCATTCAGTCAAGTCCAACTCTCTGTAACCCTATGTACAGCAGCACACCAAGCACATTTCATTGTGCTTATCCATAAGGTTTTCTTTAGTGGGTTGCCAGTTCCTTCTCCAGTGGACCGCAAATTGTCTGACCTCTCTGCTGTGACCTACCCATCTTGGATGACACTACATGGTATAGACAAAAACATCTCTACTCTTTTCGTTTAGTTTTTCTCACCTTAAGGGTAATAGGGGGAACCAGATGTGGATCACCTTAGGGAGTTCAGCTACACCTCACTGACGAGGCCCATAGAGGCCAAATGTACCTCTGGGGTTTGCTGTTTCTCCTGTTCAGGATAGAATTGCCTGGTATTTTGATGCTGGATCACTCTTTGAATGATACCAGACTGTGCTACTACAGGATATTTCTCCCTGTGAAGGACACAAGTGAACTAAAATAGGCTACTCTCTGCGTAGATAACAAGACCTATAGAGCAAACCTATTTAGGTATTGTTCATTCTTGGATGAGCAACTCTACTCTTTTTGAATACATGGTATAGCTCACACCTTCATTGAAGTACATAAGCCCCTTCACCACGACAAGGTAGCCCTAGTCTCTAGTCTGTATAAAGTGCAGGATGAAGCTAATTGAACTGGCCATGGTGGTTGTGTATCCATCTCCAAGGTATCATAAATTCCAGTGTAGCAGTTTATTTTATAATATTGATCAATATTATATACTAGCAACTTGCCCGTCAAAAAATGACGGCCAATAAAATTTTAATGCTGTGAAAACTGTTTACCACACAATATGGGTCTCTGACATTCTTAACCTTTTTTTTTATTATGTACCAAGAAGTACAACATTTTGAATTCAACTTTTTATTTTTTTAACTTTCAACTTGTATTTCACCAACAGGTATAGAATATTATTTTTTAAATATTAACTCTTTTAATTGTCATATATAGAATAAAAATATAACAATGTGTAAAGTTTTCATGAATACATATTGTAAACCATAACATAAACGTTTGTAACATGCAAGTTGTATTTTAAACAATGTTTACTTTTTTTTTTTTTTAACAATACTAACATTTAGAATTGATAGTTATCCATGAATAACAGACGACTATGTAAACTTTCTGTAAATAACTATTTTGAACAATGAGGTGCTTTGTAACATGCATTTTTTTAAACACTTGTTAAAGTAAATTTGCATTGAATCCAGAGGAAGGCAAACAATAAAACCCCCCATTGAAACATGGCCAATTGTATCAAAGAGGGGAAAAATTAATTCCTTCCTGACACCATTAACTGGCGGTTGGATTACTCCCTGAATCAATACTCTCTATTTAAATTATACAGTTCAATGTATTAAGAAATGATGGAATTGTACTAACATAAATAACTTGACAATGAACCAACTTTCCTGAACTTTGAAAATACAATGTTAACATGGGAAATAGTAACATAAAACAATAACATTTAACCTTAAAGTTAAAGAAAATGGCACCTAATTGTTTTGTGGGGCCAATCATGTAAAAAGGTAACTTCTAACACATTCCATTCTGTATAACCACTGTTTACTGTTGATGGATATTTTTGGCCATTTTTTTTGTTCTTGTTGTACTTTGTGCAAATGGCACATAGAGTTTCCTAAGTGAAATAGTGGTCCCCTATTTAAAGCATCACAGAGAGCTAACATTTTGTCCTGGAAGTAAAACCACAGTTCTCTATGTTTTTTTACAGCACCTCATAGTACACATTATTTTTTGTAAAAACGCATCCATCTTCCAATAAATCCCCCTGAGTTGGGTTTTCTTCGACATGTACTTTAATTTCCTCTGGATTATTGCATCTTGAAAATGCAACATATAGTTGACCATGTGTAAACGCAGGTTCCTTCAAAAAAATACGCACAGACTTAAAAGTTTGTCCTTGGGATTTATTGATGGTCATGGCAAATGCTATGATAATGGGAAATTGTCTCCTTTGAAGGACAAAAGGCAAACCACTCTCACTTGGAGCCAAATCAATTCTTGGTATAAGAACTGGTTCACCTTTATGTATACAACTCATAATTTCTGCATTTATAAAATGAACCTTTAAATCCTTCGCAATTAATCTGGTGCCATTACAAAGTCCTTTTTTTAAATTCATATTTCTCAATAGCATGACAATTGCCCCTTTTGTAAGTTGCAAAACATGTGGTGGCATTCCAGAGGGAGTTAAAGAATTAATAAATTCCATACTAAAGTTTGCTTCACTATCTTTGTCGTCAGCCAGAACAGAATCTGCACTGTAATAGTTTTTTTGTGGAGCATTGATTAATTTTAATATTTCATTGTTTAGATTCAAGGCATCTATATTTTTGGATGTAAATATGACTTTGCTTACAATGTAATGTAATCCTCATTATTGATGGTATTGAGGAAGATTGTCGAAATTAGTGGTTCTTTTGAAATAATTTCTGGTGGAATTTGTACAGCATCATCAAGTAAATTATTTATTTTTGGCTGTTTTCCTTCTCCAATCTGAATGAGCCAATCATTGAATTGATTTTGGCCTTCAGATCTCATATTTACTTCTAATTTAAGGTGTGTAAATATTTTTCAAAGCTTACTTCTTTTTATACATATTTTAACAATGTCAGTCCGATTGCCATGTAACACCACAGGTAATGTTTGCCTGAAATCTCCTCCTAACAACATCACCTTTACACCAAATGGCAAATCATTAGCCATAACTTATTTTAATAATCGATCAATACATTGCAGGAGATGACATGACATCATAGTTGCCTCATTGATTATAAATAATTTACTCTTGTGCAATTTTTTGGCTTTTTAATGAATTAATTCGAATATCCAACAATGATGTTTGCAGAATTGGAACTGGCAGTTTAAATCCACTATGCACAGTTCTACCACCTTCTACCAAAAGTGCAGCAATTCCAGTGGTTGCAAATGGCAGTGCTATTTGACCCTGTGCTTGAATGCAACTCATCAACAAATTATATAGATACGTTTTTCCTGATCCACCAAGGCCATCCAGATAGAAATAAAGCTCTTTGAGCATGTCATCTTCTATTGAATTTGTGATGGCATTAAATGCTTCCAATTGCAATGCATTTAAAGTTCCAATTTTTTTCTTGTGTTTTTTGGTATTCAATCTCAGTGTCATACTCATCAAAGTTAAAGCAGATTAAAATTGGCACAATTTAATCCATGACAAAGAAAGATTTCCTGTATTTCCATTAATTCTTTCAATTGTGCAATGGTCTTATTGTAACGTTTGAAGAAATCTTCACACATATGTAATTTAAATGTTTCCCACCAAGTTAAGGCATCTGGTACATTGCAAAATATACAAATAAAAGCAAATTGTTCTCTCATTTGCTTTGGCATTTGGCATAGTGCTGCTTCCTCAAGACATCTCTTCCATTCTGTATCATCTGCCAGAACGTTATGATGTCTTGCAGCTAACTGGAAAGTATCATAAACTATGTCATTGACTGTGCATAAATGTTCATAACTTTGTGCACCGAGAACATGTAAAAGGAGTAATCTTAAACTTAAACGTTCAATGTCTCATGGACTGACAGTATATATTCTTGGGATAATTTTATAATTATGTTTCTTTCGTTTTCTCCATTCACCATTTACGAATACATAGTGATTTGGAATGTCAATGTATAAAAATTGTCTGGCCTAAGTGTCCTGACAATTTAATTGAAACCAAGCAGCAAGCGTTGTTGCTCTATGTTCATTTTGTGATAAAGCATTTGTTTCATTACCTGCAGTGAAGCAAACAAATTGACTTTGTGGTAAATGGACAGCTAATCGATACACAGCATGTGACCGATCATGCATCTCAAATTTGAGAAGATGCCACATTGCTTCGTCATGTAAAATGGGGTTGTCTTTTTCATTTTGTGCACCTTGCACAACAACAGTTGCTGCATCATATCCTTTATATGTATATTTATACATATATTTGATGGATTTGATGGAAGTGCAAGCTTCCACATTCATATGTGCATTGTACTTCATAAGCAAATGTGGATTGTATGGAACCATATATCTATTATCGATCTTTTGTCCACGAATAATAGCTGTTTGTCCTTCTCTTCTTTTATACAAAGGGTATCCATCACAATTAACATAAGTCTGCATTGGAAATTGTTTTGGAAAGTCTTTTATGCATTTCTTATTTTCCATAAATGGTGACTTTGGACAATCTCATAAAGTTTGGAATGTTTCCTGGATGTTGCAGTTTAGCAGTAATTACTGAATCCACTCTGTCTGCCGTATTCAATGTATCTTTTTCTTGCAAGATTAAAAGTATATGTGGATGTGGCAAGCCTCTTTTTTGAAATTCAATGGTATAAACAAAAGCCACACATTTTCCAAATAAGTCTGCTTTAGTTATATCATGAATTAACGAATTGAGTTTTATTTTGAAAACTCTTGCCACCAAATCTGGCCGGTCAGAAGTAGTTTGTCCAAGCAGTACATTTTCTTTGATCTCTGGCTATTATGGATTACATGTAAATGTAATGAATAAATCCTGTTTGTCAAATTTAGTGACAATAGCCATGGCATCATTGTATCTTTCTCGCATATTGCGAGGAGATCCTTGGAAAGAGGATGGCAAAATCATTGCTCGTCCAGCAGGAATGTCTCTGTTTGTAGCCAATTCAGCGACATAATCTATCAATCCACAATATTGTTCTACTCAAAGCTTGTTTTGTTGAAATTTGACAAAATTTAGATTATTTACTTGTAGATAGGAATCAATAATCCATTGTTGTGTGAGTTTACCCCCACATAAAATAGGATTATAATGATCTCGGACAGCAGTGTGTGCCACTTTATATTCCAACATGGAAATATTGTTTCTAACATTAACTGCACTATTGGGATAATTTTGGAACCTTATTTGTGGTTTCCATCCTGGCTCCCCATTTGGAAAGAAAATGGGATATGTCATAGGATCCAAATTACTGCTTAAAATATTTATGTTTATAAAAGGTTGTTCTTGATTGCATGGATAAATTCTAATATCCCACTCAAATCTTGGCTCCCCATCATAATTTTTAAATACCATGGTAATCTCATTTGCTGTTGGTAAATTATAGCATCTTTGATCAGTATGGCGATCTCTTTTGAAAAACATATTTACTCTTGGCATTGGCAATTGATGTCTTTGCGCATGTGCCCGTTGTTCTTTTTCAAGCTCAGCTAATTTTTTGTATGCTTTACTATATGGGTTGTTGGCCATAATGTTATCAAGCATTTCAAAGACTATGGGTAAGCATTGTTTATTTTCAGGAAGCATCATTTGTTGTTCAACAGCTTCCATTGTATCAAGTACATTTAACTGTGCACATTTCCCTTGTTCTCCTGTTTCTGGGTGTAAATGTGAAGTCCGTGGTATATTTGTCCTTGGACTTTAAAACAGTAAGTACCATGTCCTGGAACATTTTCGGCTAATGTTGCACCCATTGAAGCAAATGAAATTGCACTGTTATAAGACTGAATGTTTTTCTTAAATTCATTAAGACTCATTTTGTTGTTTTTTAGCCATTTTTCTTTTATTTAGAAGTCTCTGTCGATCCTCTTGTCTTAAACGTTGTGAAGTCTCAGGAGTCTGTGCATCTCTCCATCTCTGCTTTCTTTCCCTTGCCATTCTTCTCTTATATTCTTTATTTTCTTCTGCATTGTCCGCCATTGTAATCTGTTAACGGAAATAGAGTTGTAAGAATTGTTTTATTATACATATTTTTTAACCTGTCATCAATTAAAAAAAAAATGCAATGGTAGTCTGTCTCTATCTGTCTTTCTGGGTGTCTGTGGGTGTCTGTCTGTCTCTCTGTGTGTCTGTGCCTGTCTGTCTCTCTGGGTGTTTGTGGGTGTCTGTCTCTCTGGGTGTCTGTGTTTGTCTCGCTGGGTGTCTGTGGGTGTCTGTGTCTGTCTGTATCTCTGGCTGTCTGTGTATGTCTGTCTCTTTGGTTGTCTGTGTTTGTCTGTCTCTTTGGTTGTCTGTGTTTGTCTGTCTCTCTGTTTGTCTGTGTCTGTCTCTCTGGGTATCTGTCTCTGAGTGTCTGTCTGGGTGTCTGTCTGTGTCTCTGGGTGTCTGTGTCTCTGGGTCTCTGTGTCACCTAGTCTCTGTGTGTCTATGTGTCCGGGTCTCTGTGTCTCTGGGTCTCTGTGTCTCTAAGTATCTGTATCTCTGGGTGTCTGTGTCTCTGGGTGTCTGTATCTCTGAGTGTCTGTATCTCTGGGTGTCTGGCTACGTGTGTCTGGCTGCGTATGTTTGGCTGCGTGTGTCTGCCTGTGTGTATCTGGCTACGTGTGTCTGACTGCGTGTGTCTGACTGCGTGTGCCTTTCTGTGTCTGTGTGTGTGTGTCTCTCTCTCTATGTGTCTTTAGGTGTCTCTCTGTAGGTGTCTCTCTGTGCCTGTCTCTCCGTGCCTGTCTCTCTCTCTGTGAGTGTCTCTCTGTGTGTGTGTCTCTGTGTGTGTGTCTCTCTCCATCTCTCTCTGTGTGTCTATCTGTATCATGAATACAAAAACATAAACAGGTAATCATGTGTTCCAAAAGAGCTATTATCAAACTATAGATTGACATGACTAAACATCTGAAGTGTAATTCTCCTTCATGTAAATGTAAATGTGTTTTCATATATGTATTTTTTAATAAATGACAACCTGTGAATATTGTTGATGATAAAATAGTTAGAGACTTATTAAATAGCGTTTTAACGTATTGAATAGTGCTCTATATAACCATATAACATATTTTGGTTATGTAAGTTTGTAGTTAGTTATCTTCTATCCATTCTTCTATCACTTTGTGTGTTCAGGGAGGTGCAGAGATGATGGATCTGTAAAATAACATATAAATATTTAGTAAATATGCATTTTCATTGGCATACATAGCAAACGTAAAACCTAATCATAGATATATGTTAAATGCATTTTCAAATGTTAAAAAGTGACCTAATATAATACATGAAATTAAATATTTAACTGCTTCTAAGGTCCTATCCCTGACAATGAGCAGTAACATAATGATGAATGAAGGAATACACATGAATAAAATATCTAAATAGATATGTATTTTTTTTCCTTATAATGATTTCATAATTTGTAAAAGAAATGACTTAAATGAATGAAGCAATATCTCTCATCCATGGGCTGTAAGAAATAGTTAATCCTATATTTGTAAAGATTGTCATCACGAAATCATATACCTGTGAAGTAGATGTTCTATAATGTAAAATGCTCCTGTTTTGAGGCAGGTGGAGACGTAAGAAATCTGTGAAAAGATGTAAAAATCATATTGAATTTTTTGATTGAAAAAATGTATTAAATAACATTGTTTAATGCAAATCAATAGTTGATACTATATTTTGTCAAAAAATGTCATCACAAATTAATATACCTGTCAATTTGATGTTCTGTTATGTTAATTATTGCAGAGGCGACTCCTGTGTTCAGGCAGGTGGAGACATCAGAAATCTGTGAAAAGATGTAAAATTCATATTTAATATTTTGTTTGAATAAATGTATGAATCATTGAAAGTACTTGTTGTCCTTTTCATACATGCATGCAGTAAAGTAAATATAAATATTTAAAAATGATATACCTGTGAAGGTGATCTGATTGCAGATGAAATGCTGCAAACGGCCCTCTGTGCAGTCAGGTGGACAGTTGATCAAACTGTGAAAAAAAAATGGAAAAAAGGGCTTGTTAATGTTTGCTATGATTTTAATTGGCATAAATGGAAAATAATAAGAAAATGCACAATAAAATGTAAGAAAGTGATGTAAATATTTAAACGGTTTGAGGATCCTAATCCTTTAAGACAATGAGCAGCAAGAGATAAATATGATACTGTAAAATCTACCTATTTTGTGATACATTTTAGCACATTTAGTTTTAAATTCTTTAAAATAAATGACTAATGAAATAATTAATCATGAAGATTAATAATTAAGCATCAACACATGAAAACAATTGCATTAATAATAAATACTGAAAAGATAATATAACAGCAATGTACTAATGAAGCAGCAACACTGAAATGTAAGTTAAGTGCAAAATGTACATATGTTTTTATGCATTTTTGACTAAAAATTTGTTCTATGAATGATCAATGAAGTAATTAATGAACATTATTAGTTGAGCAGCAACCACAAAATGTAAATCAACTATGAAATATCCATGTTTTTTTATATATTTTTTACTAAGTTTGATATTATGACTAATTAATAATTAATTAATTAACATTATTAATCTTAATGATGAATAAAGTAATAAATGAACATTAATAGTTGAGCATCAACTCCAAATTGTATGTCCAGTGAGAAATATACATATTTTTATAAACTTTATTACTATTAACAATGAATTATTATTATTTAATTAATGGACATTACTAAATAATCAATTACTAAAGGTATCATAAAGAGTTAATCAATAATGTTATCATAAAGTAAAGGTAGTGACAATTGTATAATGTTTTTAAAAATAATTACTAATTAATAAATTAATGTCCATTAAAAAATAAATTAATCAATTAATAAACATAAACATTTGAAATGGTTAAATATTAATACTGTGCTAAAGTACAGGTATTGCAAAATGTATTAATTTAATTTTTTTTTCTTTATTCATTTTTTTTTTTTATTAATAAATAATAACTTAATTAATACACTTTAACTATCGCTAATAAATATCCATCAATCAATATCCTGAAGAGCTAACAAACTGTTTGGATTTTCTGGCAGCAGAAAATGTCCAGTCAGACTGTCATCACCTGAGGAGAAAGTGTCAGCAGTGTGGCAAGTGTGCGCTATATATAGGCTGCGTGCGCAAGCTAGAACCGTTAGTTTAGGTGGAAAAGCCGCCATTTCAGATACGTTATTGTGTAGATTGTCGAAAAAAGGAGGTGATATTGTATGTGTTATGTTCATCGGAAAGATTTTCCGTCCTTAGTAACAGTCCGTTGTAGTACCTCGTATGTGCTTGTCAAAGTGCTATGTGTCCGGCTATGTTTTGCGCGCTTCACGGTGATGTACCCTCGTTTTCATTTTTTTCTGCGCCCATTTTTTTCCTCGCTTAGGCGATTTTCAAGTGCCGAAAATCATCTAAATCAAGTTAAATTCGCGATCCAGCTCACTGACAGACATCCTGGCTGTTGTTCCATGCTGTCTGTGATGTGTTTGTATTTTTTTCTGGTGCATTTAGTGTGTTTTTACTGGTTTTATGTTTGCGCTTCTCGGCCGCTAAGTTCGTATTTTTATGACTTGTATTGTGGTTTTTCTAAGTGTTACGACTCGTATTTGGAGTTGTAATTGTTTTTTTTTCTAAGTCCATCGGTCGTCATGTTTGATGGGCTAAGTGCTGCGAGTTTTGTCCTGTGGTGTGTGGCGCCGTAGGAGTAAGTGCTGTGACTTAAGGTTTGTGTGTGGGAGATTTGTGGGTTTGTTTGAAGCGCCGTAGGAGTAAATAGCTGCGAGGTAAGGTGTGTGTGGGAGTTTTGTATGGTGTTTTAAGGTGCCATAGGAAAAGTGCTGGAAGTTAACAATGCAGGGTTGTGTTGTTAGTGTTTTGAGGCGGCGTAGGACAAAGTGCTGCGAGTTAACAATGCGGGGTTGTGTTGTTAGTGTTTTGAGGCGGCGTAGGACAAAGTGCTGTGAGTTAACAATGCGGGGTTGTGTTGTTAGTGTTTTGAGGCGACGTAGGACAAAGTGCTGCAAGTTAATAATTATGCGGGGTTGTGTTGTTCCAAAGTCATGCGCCTGAAAGCCTCCACCTTTCGCTAATGCAGCCCCTCGCTTTGTGAGGGTCCACATTTGCGGACCAAACTGCGTCCCTCGCTTCGCAAGCGATGCAGTTCTTGTGAGCTCGCTTCGCAAGCTCGCAAAGCATGAAGACGATTAGTAGTTTGACAACTATTATATGTGATGTGATAACATTAATTAAAAAATAATTATTTATAATATTATATCAATTTGTTTGCAAAGTGTATAGAGCAAGTATGAACAGCACAAATGACAATGATGTGTACAGCACAAATAGGGATGTGTATGAGTTAGAAATGTCTATTCATTGCATTTGATTACTAAAATAATAAAACATGAAAGAAATCGAGAAAATACAAATATTCAGTATTTTTTTCCATTCTGTATGAATCTATTACTCATGTATTAGAATGTTCTTACAGTCTAAAGATCAGTTTAGATTATAACGTTTTGATAATATAGTCTAGTCAGAAAAAAAACAAGTCAGTTACAGACTTATCTGCATTGAAATCAGTACAGACCAGCATTATTTACAGCAAGTGGAGCTACCGCCGGTGCAAATGATGCAAGCACCAAGGCCCCTACCTCTAAGGGGCCCCCACGGGTCCCCAGTGGCCCCCGCTGCCCTCCTGTGCCCCTTGTGACCCCTGCATCTCTCCCAGGGCATCATGTGGCCCCTGCAACCCTCCGGTGTCCTCTCAAAGCTACTTGCAAACAACTTGCGGGTTAGGTGCGAAAAAACCCTAAGGGCTTTCAGAATCGGAAATCTTTTGCTGCAAATCCTTTGTTCTCTCAAGCCCATAATTGTTACTTTGCCGATTTTGCTAATAAATTGCAACAAATCAAATGGCGTTTATCCCCATAAACCTGCAAATTGAGCCAAAAAGCCAAAGGGTACCATAGAGGACCCACAAGGGGTTTAAAGTCTTATCCGTAGCAATGTAAATGCAAATAAAAACACACTACAGTACTAATAATGAAAGGGAAAGTGATTTTGGGTATTAAAATTAATAGCACAACATTTTCAAGCTCACAAATCTGTAATAAAATATACTGTTATTTCTGTTTAATTTCCGTGTTATATCGATTCCGGCAATCAATGGGTTAATGCATATAAAGGAACTCGCATATTTACTGATTTATTAATATTGCATTATTTCAGGAATGTGGGTCCGATCATAACCCGTAATTGAAACCCGTAAGGCTTTAAAATCTAACCTCCATTTTCCAGTGACGTAATGATGAAGATCTCTTTTACCATTTGCTCTGTATAAACCCATAACTACGGGTTTGACTGATTGATCATGCTCATGGCCGCACATCCAACGGCACAAGAATGGTATACGGGCTTAATTTAATAGCTCTGTAACGCAGGCAAATTTCAAGCCTCTAAGCTTTGTGGGTCTCAAGTTGCCTCTACCGGCTTCAAATGTAATGAAGCTGTATGTGTCTCCTTCTTTGGCTCCTCTTTATTACATCTCCCTGTTACTGTTAGTGTACCTCAAGGTTCTGTCCTAGGGCCTCTCCTTTTCTCCATCCCTACTTTCTTGCTTGGTACTCTAATAAAGTAATTTGGATTTTAATAGCACCATTCTACCTGTCTGATTCAGAACTATTTCCCTCTCTTCTAGCTCATGTTGCCAACTGTCCCTAGCATATCGTCCTGAATGTCTGCCCGTCAACTTAAACTCAATATGTCAAAGACAGAGCTCCTAATCTTCACACGCTCTTCCACAGCCTCCACTCCTCACATATCTCTCACTTTTGACAATGCTGCCATCATGCCCACCTGGCAATGCTGCCATCATGCCCATTTTCTTTGGGTTCTACTGGATCTTGCCCTCTCTTTCATTCCTCACATACAATCACACACTAAATCTTGTCATATTCACTTAAAAACATATCCAAAATACGTCACAAGACACAACCAAATGTATAATACACTTTCTTATCATATTATGCCTCAACTGCTACAGCTCTCTCCTTGCTGACCTCCACAGCACCTGTCTCTCTCCACTTCAGTCCATAATGAATGCCTTCACTAGACTCATCTACCCTACTTATCGTTCTGTGTCTGCAGCACCTCTCTGTCAGTCACTCCACTAGCTTCCCATAGCCTCCAGAATAAAATGTAATATCTTGACCCTAACGTATAAAGCCCTCAATAATAATGCACTCTATTCTATCTCTGGTATTGTCTCTTGATCTTGGTCTTGACCTTCTTCTTTCTTCCTCTCTTGTCACCTCCTTTCATTCCCACCTTCAGAACTTTCCTTGCGCTGCCTCTATTCTTTGTAACTCCTTGCTTCACTCCACTAGACTATACTCCTAATACACTATCAACAAATGTCCACATAGTTAGAATAATGGTATTCCCTGTAGTAACATACAGATGTGAGAGCTGGACCATAAAGAAGGCTGCAAGCCATAGAATTGCCATCTAGGAGGAGATTCAATTGAGCAATCATAATTTACTAGAGCCCGTAAGTGCGGCCATATGTTAATTTGCTATTCAATTGTCGTCTTTCTGCAGGCCCCAAACAGTTTACGGGTTATGGCTTTGAAAACTTACAGCCTCCCGAAGCTTTTGATCTTTCCCTTCCACAAGAGTTACGATTGCTAAAATCGCAGATGGCTATTCAATTGCTACTATTCCCCAAGTCCGCAAATGTTTTTACACCTGTAAATGGCAAATGTAGGAGAAAATCCTACAAGTACTATAGAGGACCCGCAAAAAGGTTTATTCCCTGTCCGTGTGAGTGTAAATGCAAATAAATAATCAATACTGTACTGCAAGTGATGGGGAAAGGGATAAAAAACATTAGAATTAATTGCACAACAGACTCGCAAATCGGCAATACAAAAGTAATTTTTTTGTGTGTCATTTTGGGGTTATACCGATCTCGGGAATCAATGAGTTAATACATATCAGGTCACTCATAAGGACTAGAACAGTATTGGCATTCATTTTTATTATTTTGTATTTTGCGGTTTTGCAAGTATGATCGCATATCAGACCCCCAAACGCTAATGTGATTGACATGCAATCTCCATGTTTTACTGCCGTAATGATGGCGGTCTCATTTTCTAATGGCTGTTTCTAAATGGGTAGTTACGGCCTTGCTTAATTGATCATGTTCCCGCCCTGAACTGCTACATATGAGTGCATGGTTTACAGTTTCGTCTTTCAGCCCCTGACTTACTGGCTTGTTCCACTAAATAGCACCGAAATTGTAGCAGAGTTCAAGCCCGCAGCACGCCCGCAGACATACGGCCATGAGATGCTGGCTTCTAATTGAATCAGGCTCTTAGTATTGTGGAGAAAAACACTTAGGGCCTCATTCTATTAACGGCCGTAGGAGATGCTTGGCCTCAAGGACCGGCCGCAAGCTACTTCCATATTCTATTCCCTTGTGGCCGAGGGCTCCAGCAGGCTTGCAGCCTGTGCCCTGTTATCCCTTGCGGCCACCCACACACCAGGGAAAGCCTTTGATCTTACGCAGGTGCAAGAGTTTCGGCCGCAAGAAAGCCAAGGTTGCTATTCAAATGCTATGAGAACCCTTCCGTCAAGGCCGTAATTTTATAAAATCGAGCCGCAGCTTACTTACACCAAAAAGCTCCCGCAAGGCTCTTACTTACAAATCGGAGCAACAATTAAGCACATAAAAAAGACATCCTGTACTTTGATGAGACATGAAAGTGATTGTAGGTGTTACAGTTCAAAGCACAACATTCCCCTACACTCAAATCTGAAAATCATTTTTATTGTAATTCATGTTCAATTTCCGTGTCCAGAGTCCCACAGGCTTGGAGCACATCAGACCCACAACGGCTGCAGTATTAGCCTCTGTCAAGTCTGTAAATGGGTAAAATAGACCCACAGGTTACTTGGGCCATGGAGGTGTTGCAAAGGGCTTACTTACAAATCGTAGCAGTAATTAAGCAAATAGAAAAGCCATCCTGTACTTTTATTAAAAGTGAAAGTGATGTAAGGTCTTAGAATTAATAGCTCAACATTCCCCTACTCTCAATCCTGCAAATAATAAAGGAATGTAAGTTCATGTTCAATCTTCATGTTCTATCTATCATACAAGCCCGCACCGGCTTGAATAACGAGCTACGGGCTTGGTCATTGAAGCTTGTGAGACTTGGACTGATTTTAAACCTAAAATCAAAGATTATAATTTGGAGATGTGCAAGCTTGAGAATGTTTTGCTATTAATCCTCATGCCCCCCATTGTGTTCCCCATCATTTACAGTGCTTTGCAGTGACGATTGAATATATATTGGCTTCTACAATGCTATTTGAGTTTGCGGCCTTCAGCCTCTGAACCCATACGAGCTTTAACAACGACGAGCCCGCAGGACTTGGGCCGGAAAAAAAAACGTAAATGAAATATTGGATTTGGGCAATGTGCAAGCTTGAGAGGGTGTTGCTATTAATCCTCATGTCCCCCATTATGATGCCTAGCATTTACATAGCTGTACAGTGCTATCTTGAATTTATATTTGCATTTACAGTTTTCCTACTTTGTGGCATTGAACCACGATTTACAGACACACGCGAAAAGCTTTCGTCCGATTGCATGATTTGTGACCGGCCGTAAGGGGGACCTCCTTGCGGCGCTGTCCATTTGAATATTAGGGTAGCAGTAGTGCTACACAGGGCCGTAAGATGGCCGCAAGGAATCATAGCATTGCGGCCATTTCACGTCCGTTAATAGAATGAGGCCCTTAGAGTACCTAGGGCTGCAAGAAAATACAATCAATAAATATTACAGGAAATCAAGTCAAACTGTTCGCTGGAATGTTTGATTATGAGGCTAAATGTCAAATATAGGATACCCTAGAAGAAGGAAACTTCAGAGGTGGAGATGGACAAATGAGGTAATTCAAGGAATGAACATGAGCTTGAGAGAGCTCAGAGGGACAATAGCTGATAGATGTGCCTGCCATCCTATGGCCAATTGGGAAATGAAAAATCAAAGATTATGTTTTCAATTATTTATTTATACTTTGAGTATACATTAGGTTATTGTGAGGATTTTGTCAGCCACAGTTTTTTAGTTAGACAGAACAAACAGAATAGGTTGACTTACTGGTTCTTATCTGACATCAAGTATATGTTTCTACAGAAAAGTAGTATTTGGTAGCATGTTTATTAACTCCTTTACTGCTAGTAAGACTAGAATATTAAGATATTTAATCTGTCTACAATTGTATAATTGCATCTGAGTGAACTGCATCTCATCTTGGGCTTCCATGATATTTCCATGTGCTTAGAGCCTGGCTGTAATATGACCACACCTCAATCCAAAGGGTACATCCAGCCTTTTCTGTGACTTTTCTGACAGGAAACTCCACTGACAATGTGACTTCCAGAGAAAATATCAGCCTCATTAAATCAGCCCTCATAGTTCCCTCGGTCCTCGCAAAAGAGTTTTTTGCTGATTGCGTGGACCGATTCCTCAATACGTTCCTCACAGCCTCCTTTGTGAGATGAAACCCAAAAACGGCAGAGAATAGGCTCTGAGAGAGCTATGTAGTAACACGCAGCCATAAATCTATGATGTGAACCTGGCACCTGGGAAGAATCCCTACGGGCACAAAAAAGTGCCAGCAAAGGCTCCTAAAGCCTCGGAGCAGCCCGACACAGCTGTCTGATGCTCCCCCCTACTCCCTAAACACATCCTCATGTTGCATGGTTCCCTATAGAGACCCCTGCAGCCTCACCACATTAACCCCCTGCAGCTGGGGTCCCCGATTGGCATAGATCAGGCCCCCGCTGCATTTTAAAAATTCAAATTCCCTGCTGCGGCTCCTTAAAGGGCCTGCGACACACCATTAGCCAATCCCGGATCCATTTGCGAGCCTTGATCTCCCGAATGCCTCAATTGAATGAGGATCATAGTATTTCCAGGCCCTGCAGTAATAAAAATGCATTAAAGCAGAGCACCACTCAAACAATATCTACTGACCTATCTGCGCAACTATGAATATTTCAGGGCAATCAATATACGCTGACACAATACTATATAGAAGCCATAATCACAGCCCTAGGCACAGAGTCTATAGATTATAAAGCAGCAAATACATTGGAGCACTTTCTCACAAAGTAGTTATGTGTATGTGCAAGTGTGTGAAAAACAAAAAGTCAGATTGTTGCTGCTGGCATTTATATAGCAGCTTTTTCCATATTATTGCATGCCTGTGTTGTAAAAACAAACACAGTCAAGTTATTGCTGTTGGCATTTATATAGCAGCATTCTTTCTATGAGGTGATATTTCAGCCAGTAAATAATAGGAACTCCTTCATTAAATCAGATTAATAATGATGTGTTCACAATACAGTAGACTCTCAGTTAACCTGCACCCATGGGGATTGGTAGATGCCGGATAAATGTAAATTCTGGTTGCTTGAGAATTACTATTTGTCACGATCTGCTTCTTCAAGGGGGCTTGATATGAACCTAGTTCAAACCTACCCCAGCAGAGTCATTTAGTTCCTGTTCTCTGTGGCACAAAAGATGGTGTCTGAAGAGCAGGCAGAGAATACTGCATACAGGTTACTAGTGGCCCATGGCAAGACCACTCCCCAAGTCTGGATACAACACACAGAAATAGTCTCACACTGTGGATATGTGAAAACTATCTCTTAACCTTTACTGAATAATCAAAACAACATATTTATACTCTCCAATACCACACCCTTCTGGCTTGCAACCTTGGGCTATCAAAGCTCTTCAGATCAAATTCACCAGATCTCTATAGCTGGCTAGTGGAAAAAACCTTTATGTTAAACTCAAGTGTTTGCTTAGGACTACTTGAAGTACATACATCTGTCTTGACCTAAGGTCTATATGTGTGAGTGTGCAATGATCTGCAGCCAACTTCTATGCAGAGCATTTTTACCAATTCCACATATGTTCTATGTAACATTTGTCTCTTATAATATATTCTAACTAGGATACATAATAATCAAGTACAGGCAACATATACAACATATACATAACAATAACACATAATCCCAAGGCAACAATGTCATGCTCCTTTGGCCATATTCATAAATTACTGGCAATATGAGTCCTTAAAAAATTAAATCAGGACACTATTAAAAGAGGCCTGGATTAGCTGCGCATCGGATCTGCTAAGTATATTTGTTAGTGAGGGCTTTTATATCAGCAGCAGCTTTCATTTCTCACTTACACACAGGTACGTTCAGCTGTAGGGTGTGGTACTGAATCCAGGGAATGTAACGCCAACACTGCACTGGCTTAGACACTCATGCCTGTCTCCTTCCAGGTAACACTGAACAGAGACATACCGTGGATGATATCTAGGTGCCTGTAAGCATTATGTGGCCGGACAACCTGGCTGCTGGCCTTTGTTGAGCCATGTAAGTTTATATTTTTATTTGAAGTACAGTATTCATATTTTCTGGTTGCTTGAGAGTTCTGGTTAACTGAGAGTTTACTGCATTAAAAATGCACACAGACAGCAAAGTACTAAAAACAGAGGACATTGATGATACCAGTGAAAATACCACACTTTCACCGTTATACCGAGCACCAAGTAGATATTATGTTACAATAGCAACATTTAAGATAAATACTGAGTTGATACAAATCTGATATGTCTAAAAAGCTTTTGGGGAAATATAATGGTGTTATAAAAAAGGGACAACTGAATTTGATTGCTATACAACTAGTGAACCCTTCCCAAGTCTACGTATTGTGCAATCAAGGTGACATACATTCAGACAAGAATCATTATCCTATTTTTTTTTATCTCTTCTCTGTTCATCAACAGTACAATATGGGAATATAATAACAAATCCCTCTTAAAGGTAGATATTAGGTACAAGGAATGAGTTAGGTACAGTATATCCACAATTAGTATATCAGTGGTTTAAACAATACATCTTGCACAATATATGCTAATGCATAGCTAGCAAGTCATCTATGTTTTTTGTTTTTAATAGTGCTTTAACATCAGCGTTTTTCTTTTTAACTCACGGTTAAAATAACGATTATTATTAAATTCCTCACTTTATTCTTTTGTATCTATTTGGACAAGTTTAGTGTTAATGCACTGAGGTAAAAATATGTACATACTTTAGTTTGTTATCTGTTTAGACTAATAAGAGGACAGAAGGATCATTAATTTCATACTTAATTGTTTCTTACAGCTCCAATTAACACTTTAATTATCAATTACACCATATTTAATACTTTACAAGCATATCTTGATTAATGAAACAATTTGCTTTATTTAGTTGCTTACTTCTCCAATTAGTGATTCCCTTGAGTGTATCCCCTCGCAAATATCTCAAGTGATGCACTAGATATAATGTAGATTCAAACTACAGCAGAAAGTAACCTTGAAATTGCATCCAGTTTCTGCAGTATAACAGGTAAATAAACGGGTGCATTGTTTTATCATTACTAATTAACATGCCTTGTCCTGTACACTCTCTGCATTTATATTGACTTCTTTCCCTGTTGTACATGGGGGGATTTAGCGTTTGTTTATTAGCAATAAGAACTAAATATAAAAACTCAGCTATAACTTATTTTACACATATACCCATGCCAAAACTGTTCACTAATTAATTACCACTATGTTCCTTCTCTTTAATGTTAAAAATAATGATAAAGATAAAATTGTACACCACATACAGTATGCATCAAATGAAGCAAGGAAATACCTTTAGTTCAATGTTCCCAGATGTATATTTTTAGTTTTAATAAGCATTTTGCCTTCAATATATTCCTCCACTGAAGGATGATTCCAATTCCATGTATAAAATATAAAATAAAAAAATTCACGTCAATAATTTTTCTGCATTCTGCTAGTGCCAATCATTGGCAAGTACTCTGAAACAACATATAAAAGGAGAGTAGAGAAAAAGTGCACCCTCCTCTGCATTGAGTACATTTACAAAAAAAAAAATCAATACTTAAAGACAAAAGGTATACACTCTTATTTTAGAACCTCAATATATGTGGTAATCTCCACACATTGATATAGATTTTTTGCACACTTTAGAAGTACCCGGCTGGTAAGTGGATCAAGATCAGCAGTTTCTACTACAACCACTGATCGGATGTAGAAACACCACTCATTGGGTCAACATGATCCATCAGACCAACCATAGCAATTCCCCTTGATCTGACAGTGTTGTTGTCCTTACATCCTGTGATATACACTTTTGAATAGTCTTTAGCCTAATGTGTTTCACAGCCTCTATAACTAGTTTCTCAGTGGCATTAACATTTTGTATTTTGTTTAAACATTTCCCAAGCTCACCTCAAACTTCATGTCTCACCAGAACCTCTCTCTGATGCTGTTGGTCAAAACACAATACAAATTGGTTAAAACATACTTTCCTTTTTTCTTACTGGGATAAGTTAACAACTTATTTTTTCTTTTGATTTAAAGTAATATATTTGCTCATCATCTTTACACAATGTAGGAAAATGCAGACTACATGCTTCACTAAACTATTCAATTGCTGCAAAGTGCTTTGTTAAGCCTGTAATAGCAATGTACCGCCCTGGAAACAAAGCAGGCAGGCCATTGCAGATAGGTCAGACAAATCCACTGGAGAAGGAATCGGCAACCCACAGTATTTTGCCATGGAAACCTTATGGATAAGTGCGACTAGAAACATAACAAAAGTTGTGCCTGTTGGACTGCGTTCCATAGGTTAACGAAGAATCGGACACAATTGAAGGACTACAACAACAACAATTTGGGAGAGAGAGTAAGTTTTTAGCCCTTGTGTATGCTTTTTAAAGTGACTCAAGCCATAATTAGAAGAATAAATATTAGGACTGTGCTATATTATGGGAACATAAACACTGTCTTTGGTAAAACATTGAAGTGGTTTTCACAAGGGGTTTTACTGTTTTATGAGCTGAGTATCATTTCACAAATGACACTGTGATGAATCTCAATCTTTTTGTCTTAATTGATGTTTATCTCATAGTATCTGTTCAAATCATGTTACATA
Organism: Discoglossus pictus; assembly: GCA_027410445.1. NCBI lineage: Eukaryota > Metazoa > Chordata > Amphibia > Anura > Alytidae > Discoglossus > Discoglossus pictus. The sequence continues at coordinate 96,086,816 of CM050173.1, read as the reverse complement.
TACCTACGGGGAAATCATTCGATTAATGTGTCATAAATCTCACAAACATGTACCTTTTTTCTACTAAATGGAAAAGCATAAAGCATTATTTAAAGCAGTGAACTAGCATTCCTCGCAAAGTCTCTACCTTTACCTTTGGTTTCACCAAAAAGCAAAAAGAAAACAAAAATAAATTAATTCATTATTTTATTTACAAGATTATTATTAGGAAAAAAAATCTATTTCTGGTCAGATAATCTCCTCACCCCAGTTTATTAAACTTGCCTCAGAGTGAAAATCTGTTATCATAGTGTCATAAACACTCACAAGCACCAATTATAAAAGTATTCTGACTAATCCACAGTAGCAGTTGTGATTTAAATTTAATACTTACAATTTTGATGATGGATTTTAAATGGGGACTGAATAATAACAAAGCTGTTAGTTAGTATATTATAGAGGGACATAACTAATAAAATATTACCGTAGGATTTCACTAAGAAATATATATAAACAAAGTTGTTTTTTACTCTTCGCCCCAGCATATTGTGGTAGGTGGGAACATTGAATTATTCTGAAATACCTTAGTGCCACCATTAGCAACAATACTCAATATGATATTGCTTTTTGGCATGTTTTAGAAGCATATCAAATTCATTATAAGGTCTTTTAAAGACTAAAAGATACTGGGGGCCACTGAAGAAAGTATAAGTGGAGAGAAAATAATGGGAGATTGTCAGGACATACATTGAGGTGTGGGAAGAGTAGGACAGGACCATTCATTTTTGATTCATAGAACATGTAATGGTTTGTAGTTATCAATACAGTAACTAAAATGAGCAGCAGGTTTCCTTCACAGTCAATATCCTCTTTGTCTTCTAATGATAAGACAATTTAGCATAATTCCTTTCAGGATTCTTTCTCATATCAGTAAAGAAGAGAAGAGAATACTTCAGCTGTGTGTGTTTTCAGTCTTGCATGATGCTTTGGGGAAAGCTCTATGTCCACTGGATTCAAAGCTCAAAAACAGGAACCTCCATTTTTTGTAATATGTTAATTTTGTTTTGACTTGATCACAACTCATGTATGGCAATACAGAATATGTTGGCACGTTACAATTTTTTATAATAATAATACAAACAGAGAACTAATCCTCAGAGTAAACATTTTCAAATTAACTCATGGACATAAACAAATCGCAGAGCTACATAACATTCAGTGTATTTCAGACCACTGTGTACACTCTTGAATCAACTTCAAATTAAATTGCCAGTAAAAAGTATTCAGGATCGTGTACTGGAAAATAAATGGACAAAATGAGAGAAGCCTATACATGTTTTTTTGTTGTTTAGTCATTGGTCTTGTTTGACTCTTTACTATCCTTTGTACCACACCATGCCAGACACTTCTATCACCCACTACCCCTCTGAGCCCCCTCAAATTCATTTTTGTTAGTTCAATGACCTCATCTATCCATCTCCTCCTCTGCAGTCCCCTTCTTCACGTGCCTTCAATATTTCCCAGCATCAGAGTCTTCTCTAGAGAATCATTTCTTTAGCTTTAGCCTCATGATCACTTTATTTCCTTTAATATTGATTTATTGGATCTTCTTGAATTCCAAGGGACTCTAGACATTTTTCTCCTACACCACAACTCAAAGGCGTCAATTCTCCAGTGCTCAGCCTTCTTTATGCTCTCTCATCGATATTTTACTACTGTGAATACCATAGTTCTTACTCTGCAGACCTTTGTTGATAGTGTAATATCTTTAATTTTTATTATCTTGTCCAGACTTGCAAAAGCTTTCCTCCCCAGAAACAAATGTCTTTTAATTTAATATCTCCAGGGAAATAAATAAGATCAACAATGTTCTTGCTAACTCCCCATCCTCTTTCTTAGCATGTATTGTGTAACAGTTGCACAATCATAACTAGAATGAACAATTTACAAAGATATAGCTGAACTGTATATTTCCCACAAACTCTAATTAAGACACTCAGCAAATGATCACTGCTTCATTATATTTGGTAGTTGCAGCATGATTTCTAATCTATCAGAAGCTACAGATTAAATGTATTTTACCTTTTCTTTTATCGGAAGTAAACACCAGTAAGAGAATAGAAGATATAATAAAATAACAACCATTCATAAACATTTGTATTGGAATGAATGGAAATAAATTAATTATAACTCTATAACTATAAATTATCTATCTTACAAATGGTGATGTTCTAATCAATTTATAAGGTGATATGGAATGCACTTGGATGATACTAGGTATACAATATCCCTTTGTATCAATTTACTTTTAGGTTCTTTATATTTGAAGAAGTGCTTATAAGCTCTGTTTATATTGCCTAAAATCCGACAAATAGTCCCTGTATAGGTCTGCCCACATCAAGTGCAGACAGAGACTATGAAGGGCTGAATGTGCAGTGTAGTGTCCTAGCCTATCAGGGATCACATCTCATCAGCACTTTGCAGAATGTTTCTTCTGAGATGGTCACTGATTGATTAGTCATACTTCTTGTAAAATCCAGAAATCTTCTATGTCCATTTAATACACAGAGGTACATTGTATAATAACCAAATCTGCTTCCTATGACGTATGTCTACGTTTTTTGCTAAGAGTGAGGTTTCAATTACATTGAAAACAATTAAATAACATGTAAAAAATATACAATGTTATATCAATCAAACTGAGCCACTTAATCTGTAGTAGTTTTAAAATAGTGGGAAAAATCAGAATTTGAAGACTCTGTTTATATGAGTAAAGGAATCCATTTTGTGTTTGGTACATCAAATCCAGAGAGCTGGATGATATGGGTGTGTGTTTGTAGTTATCAGTCAAGGGAGGGTGGGGAGAGTGAAAAGGCAGAAGTCTAAAATGTTTTTTTGATATTTATATATGTTTGACATTAACAACACAACCCAGCCTTCACTGGCCCAGCAGCAGATTCCTTGCTTCAGAAAATGCAACTACACCTCTCCAGAAATGTAAACACCCATAACTCATGCACATGTTCCCCTAATGTATCATAGATGTATCCAGGGTCCATTAGAGGCATTACAAAATTGTTTCTACTTTTTTTCCTGCTTAATTATGCTCTTAATCAGACTCAGAATTTTCAAAAATGTATATCTTTTTTTGCCATTGTGCAGTGGTCATTTAATTATAGTGTAATAAAATCATGAAGATTTTTAACCACACAGAGGTGATGAAGCAAACTATGGAAAAGCTTAAGGACCTTGGACAAGGACCATTAGTGCATAACTAATACATCTTTTCATAATGCAGATAAAATGTAAAATGTCATCATTATAAAAACATTGGCATCTTACAGGCACTTTATTAATGCAGTGACAGTGAGCATATTGTACATGAATGTCCTTGGAAAGACATAACACATCATAATGTAGTAATTGACAGATATTTGTTAAACATAAACAGCTTTATTAAATTGCGATTCGGCCAATTGAATAGGGCTCTATATAAGCACAGAGCATATTTTGTTTACAGAAGTTTTTTGTTAGTGAACTTCTATCCAAAAGCAAGGTCTTCACTAACTAAAAACTTCTGTAAAAAGAATATTCTCTGTGCTTATATGGAGCCCTAATCAATTGGCAAAATCACAATTTAATAAGGTTGATAATATTCTGGCATCTTAAAACAGTGTGGCATGTGTTAACCTTATGTGCCCTATGTGATCTCTGTAAAACCTCCACGATGATCCACAATATAGGAAAAACTGTACAATATCAATAAACAGATGGTAACATTGAGATGCATGGAAAAAGTGTATCTTCCAAAATCTTGGATGGTACTAAGCAAAGAAACGTTGATACCCAGGTAATTAGGCCAACTATTGGATATATAACATCCCTTACATTCTGTTGGTCTGAAGATGTTCTCCAAGAGATTCCAGCTACGTTTGGTGCCTTATATAAAATGGCATTGGTTTTCAGTGCCTGACCACAGTAGTAAGTGTACTGAGAGTCTAGCTTCTTGCTGAGCTTTGGTTACTGGACACTATGCATCCATATCCTTTAGCCTTTCTATATTCTCCTGGTTATTAGCAAAGTCTTTAAAATGTAAAAAAATACATAAGTAACAGATAAATGTATATTTAGTTTGGCAGCTTGATACATTTATAAAAAAGATTATTTATGAAAGACTTTAAATGAAGCAGTTATGCTGAGCATGTTTAAGCAGCTGTACTCTGAAAGGCAAGAATAAAAAGATATAAAAAAAATAAAAGAGAAGAAAGTTAGGACTTTTTTTAAGAAATATATCCTGTTTTTTTAATGAATTAGTCATTTTGACAAAAAGAACAAACCTTAATTATCCAGAGGAAATATACAATTGTATACTCTATTGTGAGTCTCATGTACATTATTAGTGTCAATCTGAAAGCCTACCTCTATATGTTGTAAAACAGTATCGAAATGATTATTTATAGAACTCTCAGGAACAGATACATTGTATATTATCTGACAGTCAAAGTATGTATGCTTTACCCATTTTGTTCTTGTTTCAGCCTGAAAAATAATTATAGTAAATTGGCCAACAAGCTTAAACCAAAATCCCCAGTTTCCAAATTACTAGCATATGGTGATATTTATCATGTTAACTGGAGATCACTGTATTATCTCAGAAATTATAATAAAAATACCTAAAAGTTAAAGGTAGGATCAGTAAGCAGACTCTGCATTTAAATTATCTCATTAGTACATACTAAAGATACATTCCATGACAAGATGACAAACGCAATACATTTTATGTTCTAATTTGTTCTAAGACTGACTGGACTGTTTTACTTTGTAATTGTGACCTTGTAACATTCATGTACATTAATTTTTATTTATCTGTTTCTTACAGGTGAAAAAGCTCCACTGAATCCAAGTCCTGTGCATTCTGTGATGGTGCCGTCATTGATTGGATCCAATGGGATCATAGTGGCAACAAAAAGGGCATTGATGGTAAATATAATGAATGCTCCAAAGCAACACTAGCCAGCTCTTTATTACACTAAGACACTGAGCAACAATATAACAATTCAAATTTTTTTTTTTATAAAACAATGGCCTCAGTTTCAGGCAGTAATAATTTTTTATAATCTATTATTTGTGATTCTACATGATTAATCACTGAAAAATAATTATGTGCATTATTCTAGGTCATGTATAACAAGCATGCATTTAGTACACATTGATTACTGACATACATTACATTTCATGGCCTTGGGCTACAATTGTTGGGTTATACAGAACCAAGATCCAATACAAGTATTTGGAATAATGGATAATCGTTTGTTAATCCTGAAAGGCATCTATGTTATTTTAAGAGGCTGCTTTTCCTAACCCAGCTCTTTGGATAGCAATCTACCCTCACCTACATAAGCCTGACAGTAAAGTGGATACACAAAGGCCTGCACCGTGTCAAAGAGAGATAAAATGTCCAGTATAACGATAGTTGGAATTTAAATGTATTGCTTAACTTAAATCAGTGATGGAAATGCTTTAATAAGAGTAAATGAGAGGTGTAATAAGGAGAAAATGGAGAAGTGAAATAATTAATGTGTGAGGAGTTAGAAACAAGGGGAGTGTCATGACGTAGGACTAAAATAGACAATTTCACCAACAATTTAGGGTTCATGGATCACCTCACATCAGCAATATGAGGTTTCAGATCTGCATATAGAATATACTATCCCCAATAAAGGCACATGCACATATATGTGTCCTCAATACAGCATAATCTATTATTCCCCATGCCCCTTTTTATAGCCCTTTACAACAATGGTCACAGAATATTGATGTATAGGAATATAAACATTAGACTGTTAAATACAAATAATCTGTTAAACTCAGTCTAGTCTTGTGGATTATTGGAATCAGACATCAAGGAAATGAACATGAAGGAAACTCCTCTGTCCTCATAAAGTCACTTTATCATGCACCTGTGTCTCAATGGTTTGATTATAATTAGTTATTTGTCTAGAGGGATCATCAGTAGAAACTACCCCCATCAGTCTAAAGCTTGTCTGTGTGAATTCCCCTTTCCAAGCTTTCATCTAGTTTTTCTAATGATAGATGCCTGAGAAGTACTTTGGTCAGAGTCAGTGAGTAGCTAAACGTTTCGACTAGTAAAAAGAAAGCTAATCTCCCCCAGGAACTGACACGTAATATTGTGTTTCCTCTTATCATTTTTCATTGCGTAAAAGTATAAATATGTCTTACAAGGTCAGGTTTTTATCCATTGGAAGATTTTTGTGATTAAATGAAGTGTCAGCTTTCCTTTAATTGTCCATAAGTCCCATGCAAAGTGCATAAAACACTTCCAGGAAAAGGACAGGGAGGCACAGATCAAAACAGGTCAGGCAAAAGGGCATATAAGACCATCAAATGCCATATCTTCAATATACAAATCTACCATCTGCCAGATTTACATACATTTTTTATAGTTTGTGCAAAATATCATGTAAAATAAGCTTAAGTCAGCCAAATAAAATGTATTTACAATCACTGAATATACTGAAGCAAGTCATCAAGTAAAAGCAATTGCTGTAGTTTATCTCTTCAATTCTTTGCATTTTATAAAGCAATGTCCTCTAAATTCAAAACTCTAAAGAAATAGGTATCCTCTGATGTGTCCCATGCACAGTAAAGTTCTTGTCAGGTGTTAAGGTAATACATGATCCCACTATCTGATACAAATGACTCCCTTTATCCACAGTGCCTTCAATTTTCATGGATGTATATACCTTTATTTACCATTGACTGCTTACTTAGTTAACTGTCTTATTGGGCAACTTGTAGCTCAAACTACATTTACTAATTTTGTATATTTATTGAGGAAACTGCGGAATATTCAGAGCTTCTTGTATTGATCAAATCAGCAATGACTGTTTTGCATTTGCATTCTAATAAATATTTGAAATGAAATCCCTGGTTCTCGTTTCTAAAACTTGACAGATATTTAATGAAAGTCTTACAATTTGCTGCGTTGAATCTTGCTGAAAATAGCTTCAATTGTAGCTCCTATTTTAAAACAGCCCTTGGCAATTTCTTACTGCTGATGTTAATAAGTAGACTTAAGGCAATGTTTTCCAGTTATCAGTTGCTACCTGTGGGAAAGCACATATTAGTCTCTAAATTTATATCAGAGCAATGAGGCACATCTAGGTACAAAGGAACCAAAAGAGAAGCAGAAAGAGAAATTAAAATTAAAAACTCTGAAGCCATGGAGCCATTGAAGTTGTTGTTGTTGTTTAGTTGTTCAGTCATTTCTGACTCTCCGTGACTCTATGAACAACAGCATGCCAGGTGCATCTCTAAGTCTCTGCCCCTCTGAGCTCCATCAAGTTCATGTTCATTGCTTCAGTGACCTCCATCTCTTCCTCTGTCATCCCCTTCTTCTTGTGCCTTCAATCTTTCCCAGCATCAGATTATTTTCTAGGAAAGTCTGCCATCTCCTAATATGGTCAAATTATTGCTTTAGCCTCATGATCATACATTCTAGTGAACAGTTTGATAGCCTGAAGTATTGATTTATTGGATCTTCTTGCAGTCCAAGTGACTCTAAGCAGTCTTCTCCAATACCACAATTCAAAGGTGTCAATTCTACAGTGCTCAGACTTCTTTATGGTCCAGCTCTCACATCCGTATGTTACTACTGGGAATACCATAGTTTGAACTATACTGACCTTTGTTGATAGTTTAATATCTTTACTTTTTTTTATTTTGTCCAAGCTTGCCATAGTTTTCCTCCCCAGAAGTAAAAGTCTTTTAAGTTCATGACTACACTCCCATTGCCAGAGATCTTGGATCCAAGGAAAATAAAATCAGTCTCTGCCTTCCCTTCTTCCCCGTCTATTTGCCAGGAAGTAAGATTGCCATTTGCCATGATCTTCATCTTTTTAATGTTGAGCAGCAGGCCATCTTTTGCACCCTCTTCTTTTACCAACATTAATCGGTGCTTTAGTTCCTACTCACTTTCAGCCATCAGAGTAGTATCATCGGCGTATATGAGGTTGGAGATATTCCTTTCAGCAATATTGATTCCGGCTTTGGATTCATCCAGTCCAGCCTTACACATAATGCACTCTGTATATAAGTTGAATAAATAAGGTGACAATATACAACCTTGTCGCACTCCTTTTCAGATCTTGAACCATTCTTCTGTCCCATGTTATGTTCTGACCATGGCTTCTTAGTCGACATACAGATTCTTTAGGAGGAGGATGAGATGATCTGGTAAACCCATCTCTTTAAGAACATGCTTTAGAATAGTCTATGAAGCAAAAGTAAATGTTTTTTTGGGACTCTCTTGCTTTCTCTATTATCCAGCGGACATTGCCAATTAGATCTCTTGTGTCTCTTCATGTGCGGAACGCCGCCTTACACATCTGGTAGGAGTTCCAGGTTCATATATTGATGGAGTTGAATGTGTAGAATCTTAAGCATTACCTTGCTGGCATGTGAGTTTTCCAAATGTTTTGGCATAAGGCAAGTAACACTTTCACAGAATCATACTGTAGAATTTTGAATAGTTCAATTGGGTTTCCATAACCTCCTGCAGCCTTATTATCAACAAGACATCCCAGGGCCCATCCCACTTCACTCTCCAAGATGTCTGGCTCCAACTCATTAGACAAATTTTTGAGGTCATCACTGCTGTTAAGATCCAGAATGTATAAATCTTCAGTGTATTCCTGCTACCTCTTCTTTATCTGATCTTCTTCTGTTAAGTCCCTACCATTTTTGTCTTTTATCACACCCACTTTTCTTGAAGTGATCTCTTGATTTATCCATTCTGTTATCTTCTTCAATCTCTTCACATTGCTCATTGTAGATAATAATCCATCATTATAGTCAATCTGATTTCTATGTTGTCGATCTGGTGATGTCCATGTGTAGAGTCGTCTTGGAGGCTGTTGGATGAGGGTGTTTGCTATGACCAGAAAATTATCTTGACAAAATTCTACTAATCTCTGACCTGCCATTGAAGCAGAGGATGATAAAAAAAAGCAGAGAGCAGTTTAACTCTCTGTAATCTGAATTCCACCCAGTCTTGGTACACAGTTCACAAGCTAATAGGTCTGTTCTATAGCTAGTGGATTTTTGACAACTAAATATGTTAAATATTTCAGTATTCAACAAGTTTTACAATTTCTACACTGACGATGAAAACAGTTCAGGCACTTCAAGTTGGTAAACTACTGGTTTGCAAAGTTGTAGTCCAAGAATTCTTTAAATTAAGTTTGACGTCGGTCAGATCCACAGTGTTGATCAATCAAAGCAGCTGCAATGACGGCAAATACTGTCCAGCAAAGATGAGGTTAGCATGATACCATTGTGTGACTTCCTGCAAAGAACTCTTAGCAGTTTTCTCCAACAGCACAATTCATGTGCATCTATTCTACAGCACTCCGCCTTTTTTTTTTGGGTCCAGCTCTAACATTTGTGGACCTTTGTTGACTGCATTTCAAAATGTACAGTGCCTTGCAAAATTATTCACCCCCTTGACTTTTTACCTATTTTGTTACATTACAGCCTTAAGTTCAATGTTTTGTTAATCTGAATTTTATGTGATGGATCAGAACACAATAGTCTAAGTTGGTGAAGTGAAAAATATATACATAAAACTATTTTTTAGAAATAGAAAACAGAAAATTGGCATGTGCGTATGTATTTACCCCCTTTGTTATGAAGCCCATAAAAAGTTCTGGTGCAACCAATTACCTTCAGAAGTCACATATTTAGTGAAATGATGTCCACCTGTGTGCAATCTAAGTGTCACATGATCTGTCATTACATATACACAACTTTTTTAAAGGCCCCAGAGGCTGCAACACCTAAGCAAGAGGCACTTACCAAACACTGCATTGAAGTCAGTGTTAGGTTATAAAAAAAAATATCCAAATTTTTGATGATCCCCAGGAGCACCATCAAAGCTATCATAGCCAAATGGAAAGAACATGGCACAACAACAAACCTGCCAAGAGACAGCCCCCCACCAAGACCTGGCAAGGAGGGGCATTAATCAGAGAGGCAGCACAGGGACCTAAGTTAACACTGGAAGAGCGACATAGTTCCACAGCAGAGACTGGAGTATCTGTACATAGGACGGTAATAAACCATAAGCTCCATAGAGTTGGGCTTTATTGCAGAGTGGCCAGAAGAAAGCCATTACTTTCAGCAAAAAAACAAATTGCACATTTTGAGTTTGCGAAAAGGCGTGTGGGAGACTCCCAAAATGTATGGAGGAAGGTGCTCTGGTCTGATGAGACTAAAATTTAACTTTTCGGTCATCAAAGAAAACGCTATGTCTGGCGCAAATCCAACACATCACATCACCCAAAGAACACCATCAGCTGTGGGGATGTTTTTCAGCAGCCGGTACTGGGAAACTGGTCAGAGTTGAGAAAAAGATGGATGGTGCTAAATACAGGGATATTCTTGAGCAAAACTGTACCACTCAAACAATCCATGTTAATTTTTAAGTTGTGAGGCAACAAAACATGAAAAATGCCAAGGGGGTGAATACTTTGGCAAGGCACTGTATGTAGCCACATACTTTTTTCTCATTGCTATGTATCCTTTCTCATGACTATCTTAAAACTCTTGCTCACACTCTAGCTACCCCTTAACACTTACCCATGTATTTTAGCTCCATGACATTGCCCAGTTGATGTTTTTCTCTCTGTTCCATGGCTGTCCTCCAGTTCTGGTTATCCTTCTCATCCTTATCACCATTTCTTGGCTTTCTTCCCTTTCTGTCGCTTCTATACCCCCTTTACCTCTCTCCTCACCTACCCTGATTGTATATGTATCTATTTGCCAAGACTTTGTTGTCCCATATTGTTTTGCCTCTCTTTTCTCTAAATCTGTTATAACAGTACTAGGAAGTTGCCCATCAAAAATCCCAGAAATTAAATTGTAAGGCTGGCAATGCTTTATGCCACACAATGTGAGACTCTTGCTCCTCGGAGCACCTTTGTCGCTCATCGCGAGCCCATTGCTAAGTGCCTTCTGCGCTTTTTGCGAGCCTTTCCCCGTGTGAAATTTAACTTTCCTGCTTTCCAATGCTTACCTTTGGTGCGCATCACGAGCCGCACGATGAATGCCTTCGGCGCACATCGCATGGCTCGCAATGAGCACCTTTGGCAAGCCTTTCCTCCTGCCTACTGTACAGGCTGCACATTGCAGGGTTCTTTAACCTGCAAGTTTTGTTCTTGGGAATGCCATGTGTCTCTTTCCACCATCTCCCCCCTGTCCCTTCCTCGTGTCTTTCTCCCTTTGTGTGTCTGCTGTATGTTTGCGTGGCATGCGCTGACTGGCGTTGTTTTTATTTTCAAAGTCCTGCATGCCTGGCTTTGCTCAGCCTCGTTTTCATCCTGTTTCTGAATATTTACAGTTTTCGTCCGCCATTTATTTCCTCGCTAAGCCGATTTTCGATTGGCGAAAAATGGCAAATATAGGTCAAATTTGCTTGCAACCACACTCCCAGGCTTCTTGGCTCTCCCCCTGTGCGATGTGTGAATGTGTTATTATTTTGTTTAAATATTTAATTTGTTTTTCGTGTTTTTAGAGTTAAGCGCTTAATACAATCTTGACCTTTAACTTAGCAAACTGCATTCCACGCGATTAGAGGCAAAGTGCTATTTTTTTTGCCGGGTATTGTGTCCTTCGGCGCTCATCGCAGCCTAAGTCCCGCACAGTTAGTATCTGTCTGCGACAAACCATTGCGAGGCCTGCAATGAGCACCTTCGTCCTGTGTCCCTCAACTGCTCACCTCTCTTTGCAAGGCATGCAGATGGAGTTGCGTGGAGCAACTGCTCACCTCGCTTCGCGAGGCTTGCAGTCGACAGCTAGCCTTGCTTCGCGAGGGCCACAAGTGCGTTACCAACATCTCAAATGTTACCCACACTGACAACTATATATGTGATTGCATTTAATTGCAATTCTATGCATCTGTAGTTGTTGACTCATCCCCTTTTTTAAGCTGTTACTATTATGTGTACTTGTTTTGCAATATTATAGTACATATGACAGTAATGAAATGATAGACTTTGGGGCAACTACTCCTTTTGTGAAAATATTGTTGAAACAGTTGGAGCAAAAGGACCTAACTTCTGTATTTGTGTCACATTCTTTAATGTAGACTCATATTCACATATCTGGTGCTGTGAGATTCTCTACCCTTCACTGCAGATAGCTTCACAGTATGCACTAATATGACTTGGAAAAATCAGTTGGGTAAACATTATGCATTTTCACCGATCTTATATATTTGTGGTATATCCTCTACAGTATGTTTATGGCTTTCCCACATCAATGAGCCCTCACTGCCACTATCCCACAATGAGTGAATTATAAATACATTCATATCTAGAGTAATTCATTTTTTTCACTTAAATGCATATCTAAATTTCCTGGTTTATGAATGCACCTGATAGAGGAGAATCAGTAGTGTTTGCAAACTTTTTTTGCATGAAAAAATACCAAAATAATAATTTACAAACTTAGCCTGATATTTGCTAGTCTGTTAACACCCCTGAAAATCTCTGCTACGATTAGCATAAAATTCATAATTTATTTTTGCCAATCAGGAGAAAGCAGTTACATTTGTATCATACTCTGGGGTCCCTGTGTTGCAAGGCAGTCTGGGACATGTATTCTTTTTAACTCTATATCCTTGTGCTCTAAATCAGTTGTAAGCTGAGATCCCACCCAACCATGTGATTCCATCCAGGAGCAGTACTTTCTTTGAAAGTCAAACTCCATACCTAGCTGCATTTCCTGTGTGTACTTGATTTTGTTAACTTCCTGTGAGTATGCAAAGCTAAAATTTACTTTCCTGCCTATGACTTTGTAAGTACACTGAACTTTTCTATATAACACATATTTTTCTGATAATCACTGCCTGTTTCTTACCAAACATTTAAAACCCAGGAACCTTATATATACCTTTAACTTGTACTGAAATACATTGCATTTTTAAATTATAAGCAACAGAACAAGTTAATTTCAGTTAATTTACTGAAAGCTAATCAAATAGGTACAGAATGACAGAAACTTGAATACTAATTGAGATTTTATGTGCTGTAAAAGTGAGACACACAGAGAGGCAGCGTTATCTCTCTGAACTCACATAAAGAGATAGGCACAGCAGAGAATGAAGAAAGAAAATTGGATTGGTAAATCTCTAAGAAAAAAATTCCTGCTATGTAACATGAAGCCCCATTCTCTGATTGTCAGAACTCAGATGAAGATATTTTTTCTATAGTGCCAATAAATTATACAGTTAATCCCTATGGGCAAAATAGATGTTTGCTTACGTTTGATTGCTGGGAACAGCGTGAGACATAGAGAGGGCCTTATAGAGAATAAATAGATTACACAAAAGATTTTAAACTCAAACACATGTCTCTCCACTCTTTTACCACGTGTTATTTCAGCAATTGTATGTTGTAATGATAGTTTTGGAGTTGGAATATAGCGCACTGTGCTGGGGAATATCACAGATAACTATATGACATCTCAATACCTTTTTATTAATGGGACTGTGGTCAATTCCTGTTTCTGCATGGCTCTTCAGATAATTAAGCTTGATAACTGACAAAGCATTTTTATACAGCAATACATAGATACACACATATCTTATTATTGTGCTTTATACTTAACGTCTGCATTTCACCAAGGAATAGGGTGGCAACATGTTGCAAATAAAGGATCACATATATAGTTGTGAGCAGGTGAGTTTTTGCTAACGTTGCAGGCTCGCGTAGTGATCCCACAGCCACTGCGGGCCTCGCAAAGTGAGGGCTGCGGTTGCTGGCAAGGAGCGCCTCAAAGCGAGGGGCCGCATTTGTGGAGGTGGGGGCTCTACTGCACCTTACGCGCGGTTACAAAAACCAACACAAACGGCACTACCACGGACAAAAATACGACCTTAACGGCAAAAATACGATCTTAACGGCAGAACCGCGAGCAGAAAAAAACATTAAAAACACAATAAATACACACACAAAATACATAAAAAGCTTACCCAAAGCAAGAGGGAGCACCAAGGACCTCTGCAAATGAAGTAACATCTAAATTTAAGTACAAATTCAAGAATTTAGACGCACGAAAATCCCCTCTGCAAAAAAAAAAAATGGCTGCCGAAAAAAACGAAAATGAGGCTCCATGACCCCGGACCGCCCAGCCACCTACAACTTACCCAAGAAGGGATCCGAGATAAGCTCGGAAACCCGCATTAACCCCATCGATCCGAGATAAGCTTGGAAACCCACATTAACCCCACATTAACCCTCGCAGTGGGGGCCCCCGATCGCACGTGATCGGGGACCCCAGCTGCAATGAAAATTCGAAATTCCTGCCTTACCTGTCACTCATGGGGGTCAATTTAGACCACCATAAACCCTTAATTAACCCTGTCACTCAGGTCGGTCAGAAAAGACCCCCATAAGCCCTTCATTAACCCTGTCACTCATGGGGGTCAATACAGACCCCCATAAGCCCTTAATTAACGCTGGCACTCATGGGGGTCAAAAAAGACCCCCATAAACCCTTCATTAACCCTGTCACTAATGGGGGTCAATACAGACCCCCCTAAGCACTTAATTAACACCGTCACTCATGGGGGTCAATACAGACCACCATAAACCCATAATTAACCCTGTCACTCATGGGACTCAATACAGACCCCCATAAACCTAGAATAACCCTGACACTCATGGGGGTCAATGCAAACCCCCATAAACCCATAATTAACCCTGTCACTCATGAGCATCAATACAGACCCCCATAAGACAATAAATAACCCGGCCACTCATGGGGGTCAATCCAGACCCCCATAAGCACTTAATTAACACCCTCACTCATGTGGGTCAATACAGACACCCATAAACCCCTAATTAACCCCATCACTCATGGGGGTTAATACAGATCCCCATAATACATATAATTAACCCTGTCACCCATGGGGGTCAATACAGACCCCCATAAGCACGTAATTAACACCGTCACTCATGGGGGTCAATACAGACCCCCATAAACCCATAATAAACCCTGTCACTCATGGGGGTCAATACAGACGCCCATAAACCTAGAATAACCCTGACACTCATGGGGGTCAATGCAAACCCCCATAAACCCATAATTAACCCTGTCACTCATAAGCATCAATACAGACCCCCATAAGACAATAAATAACCCTGCCACTCATGGGGGTCAATCCAGACCCCCCTAAGCCTTTAATTAACCCGTCACTCATGGGGGTCAAAAAAGACCCCCCTAAGCACTTAATTAACACTGTCACTCATGGGGGTCAATACAGACCTCCATAAACCCATAATTAACCCTGTCACTAATAGGGGTCAATACAGACCCCCATAAGCACTTAATTAACACCGTCACTCATGGGGGTCAATACAGACCCCCATAAACCCATAATAAACCCTGTTACTCATGGGGGTCAATACAGATGCCCATAAACCTAGAATTAACAATGACACTCATGGGGGTCAATACAGATCCCCATAAACCCATAATTAACCCTGTCACTAATAGGGGTCAATACAGACCCCCATAAGCACTTAATTAACACCGTCACTCATGAGCATCAATACAGACCCCCATAAGACAATAAATAACCCTGCCACTCATGGGGGTCAATACAGACCCCCATAAGCCCTTAATAAACCCTGTCACTCATGGGGGTCAAAAAAGACCCCCCTAAGCACTTAATTAACACTGTCACTCATGGGGGTCAATACAGACCTCCATAAACCCATAATTAACCCTGTCACTCATGGGGGTCAATACAGACCCCCATAATACACATAATTAACCATTTCACTTATGGGGTCAATACAGACCCCCATAAGCACTTAATTAACCCTGTCACTCATGGGGGTCAATACAGACCCCATAAAGACAATAAATAACCCTGCCACTCATGGGGGTCAATACAGACCCCATAAACCCTTAATTAACCCTGCCCTTCATGGGGGTCAATACAGACCCCCATAAGCCCTTAATTAACCCTGTCACTCATGGAGTCAATAAAGACCCCCATAAACACTTAATTAACCCCCTTATTCATGGGGGTCAATACAAACACCATATACCCCTAATTAACCCTGTCACTCCTGCTGGTAAACACAGACCCCCATAATACATATCATTAACCCTGTCATTCACGGGGGTTAATACAGACCCCCATAACCACCTAATTAGCCCCAACCCTTACTGGGGGTCAATACAGACCCCCATAAACAGATAATTAACCCTTTCACTCATGAGGGTCAGTACAGACCCCAAAAAACAAAAAATAACCCTTGCACTCATGGGGTTAATACAGACCCTCCGAAGCACTTAATTAACCCTGTCACTCATGGGGTTCAAAAAAGAGACCACCATACGCCAATAAATAACCCTGTCACTCATGAGGATCAATAGAGACCCTCATAAGCCTCTATTTAACCCTATATTATGTCAATCTTTATTTAAACCAATCACAAGGCGCAGATGCCTTCAGCCAATCACAATAAAAAATACTCCCCCACAAAATGATTGACTGAAGGCATTTGCGCCTTCTCATTGGCTGTTGTCAATGTCAATCAGCATTACAGCCAATGAGAAGGCGCAGATGTCTTCAGCTAATCACCCTATGGGGGTGTATCCCATTATGATTGGCTGATGGCAAAAAAAGCCTTCTGATTGGTTAAATAATGATTGACAGGTACATAATCCAATCAGAGTGGGATTTTGGGGTGTATCCCTTTCTCATTGGCTCACACATTGGTGTCTTCTGATTGACTGAATTTGATAGACAGCGTTTTCAGCCAATCAGAAGCCGCCATTGCCAATTTTCTTCAATAAAACTCAGTAGGAGCCTCATTAGCGTTGGGGAGGTCTGCGAGTACGGATTTTTTTTTTTATTTGTTTTATTTTACAGTGCAGATTATTCCAGGGCCCATCCGGGGCACAAGAGGAGGCGGCCAGGGACATCGCGGGGAGGTAAGTACACTGTATATTATGTTTATTTTACTTTGTTTTGAGGTTTATGAATGTTGTACTAATGTAATTTTTTTTTTTCAACAGAGGCCGTGCCGGAGAAGAAGAAAAGGAGAAGGACGGGGACAAGCGGGAAAGGTGAGTAGAATATTTAGAATATTTACTATGTTTACTTATTTTCTGTAAACGTGTTGTAGTATTTTTTTTCCCCTAGGTTGCTGATCTGAAGGGACATCTGCAAAGGTAAGTGGTCTTAATTATTTTATTTTAGCTTAGAATTAGAGTATTTTATATAGAAATAGCATTTATTGTATGTTAGATACGGGGATGTTTTTTTACATAGATAGGATGTATTGTATATTAGCTAGACTGGGTGATGTATTTTACATAGATAGGATGTATTGTATATTACATAGATTGGTGGATGTATTTTAGATAGATAGTATTGAGTATTGTATGTTAGATAGGGGAGTATTGTATTCTATTTAATTTTATTTGTATTGTATGTATTGTATGTATTCTATGTATTTCCTTTTCAGGTGTGTATTTATTTTTTCTGTAGCGGCGGGGTGGTTGTAATGTATTTTTTTATTTTTTGTAATGTTCCTTTTTTTCTTTTTTGTGACTTAGGTCTTTTATTTTCGGTAATGTAGAATTATTATTTTTTGTGATTTAGTTTTTTTTATTTTATGTAATGTAGATTTTTTATTTTTGGTGCCTTTAGTTTGTTTGATTTTCTCTAATTAGAGTGGTGATGGGGGTTATTAAGGGGTAGGTAGTGTAGGTCTTAATTGATTAATGTAGAGGGGGTTAGTTTAGATTTCATGGTTTATTGGCGGGCTATCGTGCAGTGTAGTGTTTATACTTAGTGTCATGAGGGTACTGGAGAACCCTCATAGCACTTACGGGGTAATGTTAGGCTTCTAACTGTCCCATGAGGGTCCTTGAATAACCTTATGGGACTAATGGGGTTAAATAGAGGCTTATGAGGGTCTGTATAGACCCCCTTTAAGACCCCCATAAGGGTTAAAATGGTGTAGTGCTTACACTTTGGGTCATGA
The DNA here is from genome assembly GCA_027410445.1 of Discoglossus pictus. Classification (NCBI taxonomy): domain Eukaryota; kingdom Metazoa; phylum Chordata; class Amphibia; order Anura; family Alytidae; genus Discoglossus; species Discoglossus pictus. The sequence continues at coordinate 96,068,748 of CM050173.1, read as the reverse complement.
GGGTCCTGGATGACTCTCATGGCACTTATAGTGTTATTACATGCATTGATTAATGTGTTATAGGCGTCTATACAGTTGAGGCACACAGTACACTCAAATTGTGTGGCAAACAGCATTTCAACACTTTCTTTTATTGCCTCGTCATTTTTGACGGGCAAGTTACTAATAATAATTATAATGACGTATGTACAGGATATTTTCTAAGTTTCTGATTACAACAGGTGCAGAAAGCCTCCAGATATTTTACTGAGCATGTTCAGAGTCAGATGTAAAGACTTTGAACTCCAAAAAGTTCTATTAACCTACACGATTACGTTCTAAAAGTAATTGTTGATTATATTCTAAAAGTAGTTTTTCCATTAATAATTAATTACTTCAAGTTTAGAAAACTAACAATGATAGTATTTGTTAACCCTCTAAAAGGAAGTTGGATTGAGCAGAGTATGTAGATATGACAAATTGTTGATACAAAATAAGTTGGAAAGAAAATTAAATTGGGAACTATACATGAAAAATCTGTGACACAACAGTAAAGCCAATTTGTGTCATTTTTCTATAATAAAGCCTATGAGCAAAGAGTGTGAGATTCCCCATTAGAATACACTATATTCCAACCCCAAAGCCATAATTGCGTGTGACTTTTCTAAGCAATATTCAGCTCCTCTATTGGAGGCACAAACCACCTTTTTTCTACTAGAGTTGCCCTGTTCTAAATTTTTGTGCATTTGTTGGAGCTCACTGGGTTTTTTAGGGCATCATTTCACCATATATGGTATAGATGATCTAGTAACCTTATTGACTCATCAGTAAGTGTGTCTACATTAAATAAGCCCATTTTAAAATAAGAATGCAGGCATTATAAAACTCATGAACTGCTTTTATTGTTGTAGAAACTTCATAACAGGTTCAATAGATGTATACTTAAACTTGAACTAATAACATTCTGTAACAGGTTGTGTGTCTTCTGGATTTGGTACAAAGTACTATTAACAAGTTTTCATCTGCAAGGCATCATAACATCCACTTCATTATTATCTTGTCTAGGAATGCTGACATATACATATATCTTTTAGATAGGTTTGCTCCCCTTTGATTAAGAGTCTACACACACTTTGGATTCCTCCCTTTTGATTATGAGCATATACACACTTCAATAATTGTACAGTATAAGGGCAGCCATTTTCTCTGACATATATATATATATATATATATATATATATATATATATATATATATATATATCTTACAGATATCTTTTCTAATATGTATATATATATATATATATATATATATATATATATATATATATATATATATATATATATATATATATTAATCTTATCTTCACTGTGGATTCTCTACATATATATCTTCCAGACATCTTATTCCATGTATATAAATATTAAGCTTCTCAGAGGCACTTAAAGGTGTTACCTTCCTTTCCTCCTGTCAGATGCATCACAGACTGCCTTCATACTTTGTTGCTCTCAGAGACACCATTATATGACTAACTGATTATCCTTTTCCCCAACTGTCAGTTACTGGCTACCTCAACATTCTAACTGCCAGTTACCTCCTTATACACTGGATACAATTAACATAGAGAAATCAACATAACATAACACAGCATAACTTAACATACAGTAATTTACATACATATGGTAATCAACTTAATATAACATTTAATAACTATACACAGACTTAGCCCAGTCCCACACCACATATTCCCTGGAGGCAGTCCTGATATGAGTCTTTTAGCAGCCAGGGTAATGGCCATCCTTGAAATCCTAACCATTCTGGGCGGATCACATGAGTCTAATGGACTGGTGGTCAGGAGGATCATGACAAGCCCTACTACACTAAGTGGTCTGGACTGCATAGTTACACAGTTACATAGTAATTGAGGTTGAATAAATAATTTTAGTCCATCAAGTTCAACCTTCTTAGATCTCTTCTGCTCATTATAATATGTGCATTATTTATTACCTATTACCTGTCAATGTTAATTGGTTATTGAACCAGAGAAAGGCAAACAGAAAAAAAAACATTGAAACATTGCCAATTGTCTCACAAGGAGAAAAAAAAAAAAAAACTTCCTGACCCCAGGTACTGGCAGTTGGATTACTCCCTGGATTATACTCCTCCTCTAATTATCTAGGATAACCCTGAATGCCCTTTTAAAAAAAAAAATATATATATATATATATATATATATATATATATATATATATCCAACCTCTTTTGAATCCACTGTCTCCACCTCTTTTGGTAGAGAATCCAACAGAATAGGTGAAATCTTTTTACTTCTAACCTCAAAGGATTGTCAGTTGAACACCACTTGACACAATAAGGATAAGGGGGGGGGGAAGGGGGGATAAGAGGAAAGCGAGGAGGAGGATGAGGGGGAAGCCGGGAAAGGGAGTAGGAGGGGGAGCAAGAGGATTATAATGGGGAAAGGAGGAGTAGGATGATGATGAGGGGGAAGGGAGGAGGAGTAGGATAAGGGGGGAAGGAGGAGGATAAGGGGGAAGGAGGATGATAAGGAGTGAGGAGGATACAAGGGAAAAGGAGGAGAGGAAGGGGCAAATGGAGGTGATTCGAGAGGGGAGAAGTGAGGAGGAGGGAAGGGGGAAAGGGGGGAGGATATGGAGGAAAGGGCAGTATGATTATGTAAGTATTTTCTTATGTAAAGCTTTAACATTCTAAATACTGACATAATCATACCTCCAGGCGGGTTAATCAATATTAATCCATGAGGATAGTCTAAGTGGCGCATGTAAACAATATGTATTAACAAACAGAGAGAATTAAAAGACACCCTTTAATGCCACCCAGGATGTCTCCTGAATATTGATGGATACATCTTTAAATAGACCATTAGCAAGCATACACCTTATGTTGCTATGACTGAAGTTCTTGCCACTGTATTTGAGTTACTTAGCAATACCTTCCTATTATCTATAGTAACCCTACCCACTTCTCCTCCCACATGTGTAATTAATTCATCCCTTTCTCCTTCTACACTTTTTACCCCATTACTTTCATCTGATCCCCCCACCCACCAACTAGTTTAATAACTCCTCCAACCTTTCTACCATCCGCTCCCCTAGCACACAAGCTCCCCCTTCACTATGGTGAATTCCATCACTGTTATAGAGATTGTACTCAAGTGAGAAGTAAGCCCAGTGCTCTGAAAACTCAAACCCTCTCTTAGTGCACCATGTGAGTCTGTCTCCCTGGGCTAGCATGTGGCACTGGTAGTATCTTGGAAAATACTACACTGTGGGTCCTTGCCTTGAGCTTATTCCTTAGTTCTCTCAAAAATAATTATTTAGGACATTCCATCTTCCATTAACTTTGTCATTGGTACCAATATGTACTAAGACTGCTGGTTCATTTCCAGCCTCTCCCAATAATGTATCTTACCCGATCCACAACATGCCAAACCCGAGCACCTGGGAGACAGGAAACTGTTCAATTGCTTGGATATGGGTGACAAATCATCCTTTCTACCTTCCTAATAATAGAGTCCCCTACAACCAAAATGTGACTGTTGCTCTTCCTATTCTGCCCTGCATCTCCTTCAGTAGAACTATTCTCCCAGCTGTTAGAGGGAACAGCTCTAGGTCTAGGCTAAAACTTGATATCTCTGACTGCCACTTTGGCTGTCATGAAATGAAAATGTTACTACTGTTGGCTTTAGAATCTGACAAAGGATGTTAGCAAAAAAATTCTGGGGCCTGTGGAGATTGCTGTAAGGAAATGGTATCCAAAAAATAATACATTTGTAAACCTGGAGATGGGCAGCAGAAAAGAAAGTGCATTTGTGAGTGAGGCAGCAGAAGTCTGTGTAAAAAGGTGCTATACCAATGCAAATTTGGATTTGCAAAAAATGGCGGAGGTGAACTAATGCTTATTGTATTTCTAGTAATAGTGATATATAATGTACAGTATGTGTGTATGTGTATATCCCAACTTATTTTGAATGTATATATATATATATATATATATATATATATATATATACTGTGTATATATATGTATATATATATATATATATATATATATATATATATATATATATCCATGATAGATTATGAGCTAAAGCAGGGGTGTGCAAACTTGGTCCTGGAGGGCAGCACACAGGCCTGGATTTGTGGGTGGATATCCTTGCTGCAAGCAGGTGAGACTATTGTTTCTTCAGTAATCCTGATTGACTCACCTGTGCACAGAAAGGAAATCCTAAAATCCAGGTCTGGGTGTGGCCCTCCAGGAACAAGTTTGGACACCCCTGTGCTAAAGCTTTCATAGATTTCTAGTGACCAAATCTAGAAATGTATTATTATGTTTTATGTAGCCATATTTTGTGTCCCCTGTTAATTAAATCTGTGGGGGGGGGGGGTGATTTGTCCACCCTCCTAGTTCCTACACCCCCGGCTAGGTGCACTAAAATGTTTATTGATGATGTCAAGATTGCAATGCAAACATGTTGCAGGTGTGCACTATTTGCTAAATAAATGTATCTGTTTTAAAAAACAGTAAAGCAGAAATAACAGATAGAGGTTAACAGGGGTGTAGCAAAACAAACATATAGCTCTGCAAAGGGACCAGCTGGACTGGCCAATTAATGGATCCCACTGGTTAGGTTCTCCCCTCTGCTGGTTTCTGTTTATTTGTGCTTGGACAATGGGAAAATGTGTTCCTTTTGCCCAATCTATAGGAAATAATCATAAATAGTACTTATACCAACCCAAGTATTAGCAACATTTCTCTCCAGGGAGTATAACAACAGTAGTGGGGGTGCCGTTTTAGTTTAACTGAGTAAGTGTAGTTTGTCTGAGCCATTCAGTAGGTTACTCTGGTTGGAACTGGTTTGAGTTACCAGCAACAGCTGCCATCATGTGGAATAAGATGGTGGCTCAACATTTAGTAAAACATAACAAATCAGTAGGGAAACTGTTTTGAATACACACAGATTGCGAAACGTAAGAGCCATAATTATGTGTACAGTGATAGCATAATACATTGGTAAGAATGTACAATACATATATCGACAACAAGTCACAGCTATTTTGTGATGCTATCCGGCTGTAATAACAGTCCATTGCGGTGGCTACTCATGGACACAGGCTCTGTGTCCACCAAAGGGCCAGTTCTTTCCCCTAGTCCGGGGCTGGGTACATGTTAGTGGGCATAAGCACCTCCAGTAGTGCTGGTAACATATTCCACACACAATTTTGCAATGCCATTGTCCATTTAAGCATAGTCAGCCTGCTAATTGGCTGAATGCCAATGATAGTACCAGCACTGAAGCTCCAGCTTGGAGTTTCCCCAGGCTCCAAAGTGAGCCAATCACAGGATGGCCTAATTGTCCACGGAATTTGAACAGGTCAATCAGCATCAGTCATACAGTCTATGGAATTTAACATGGGAACATCTTCCCCATAGACTTTCATTGTAATAGTCCTATATGAAGTGAAACAGTTCTTACTAGACTTAGCCTTGGCTGAAAGGGCTTTTGGCTGGGCAGGGCTGGAAAAAAGTGAGGTTTAAGAGGGCCCCCCTTGACCTCCATAGTTTTTTTTGTGACAATATACAAAACAGACTGGTTTCATAAGAAAATGAAATGAATGAAACTCTTCTTGCTGCAGAATCTTTTGGTTGTATGATTAGCTTTCTCATTCTCTGCTGTATTATCAAGTGCTGGGAAAACAAACTGAGTTGTTAAATTGCAACTTTAGATCCAAATAATACTAAGACAAACTGAAAGAAGGTCAAATATTTGTCCGATGTCATTAAGAATACTCTGCAGTTTAGGAAAAAACTCACATTTATGTAGCGTTATATAAGAAGTTAAAACAATAGCAGTTGTTACAAGCCATGAACATAAGGCATTTTTAAATAAATATTATCTTTGGGTTTCTTACTGTCTAGGGACTGACATGCTTTTAATTCTTCATGTTCAGCATGTGATCGAAGCAAGTAAAGAATGAGGGGAAACCAGATTTTCAGTTTTTAGAGCACCTGCCTGCTGTGGAGTATGTGTGGGCAATTTCAAAAGCTAAACATTTAACTCATTCACCAATGAGACCACAAATCCTTTTCCCCTTCTATCCCATAGGTGGAGGAGTACGGCTGATTAAATCCATTTTGTTACTGTTTCCAGTATAATTTGGGTCTTTATTCCATGGTGATCTATCACCTGCCATTGCGCAATATCAGTCTCACATAAATCTACAGAGCCTCCCTCATTTTAAGCAAAACACATATTTTGTTTAGATTTATGTATTTTCCTCACTAGACAAAAATACAAAGAGAGTTTTTTTGCATCTTATAACTGTCAATATTTAAACAGATGAGAAATGTTCTGCCAGTTTTCTTGAGTTTATTTTAAAGGTTAGAACACAGGTTCAGATTATAATTTTTTTGAGGGGTGCTCTTCCAGTGACATTACTAGACAATTTTAATTTCACATATTTATATATTTTTCATTTTACTTGATTATTTTGACTGACAGAAGCCCAATATCTGCCCTGCGCTAGATGTGAAATAAAAATGTTTGTGCTACACTGACATTATTGTACAAAATTATTTTCCATTAACCTTCTGTACAGCAGAGTCTATAACCCAAATAGATGTTTTAGAGGTTTTCACTTCTACAATAAAACATCATCATAAATTGAGTGGGTAGAGATGGGATAGGCACGTTAGACTATGAAATACCTACAGAAAAGTGTCCTGTTGGTTAGTTCTAATAAGACTTTTGCAACACAAGTTTCCATTTCTAGTATTTTTACTATCTCTTATTTTAAAAAATCTGAACTTTTCAGTTTTATAGGTGTAAATCAGATAAGTTTAGTGGGGAGCCTAAGTTTCAGAGAGTATTTAAAGGACATCTTTAGTGCCATAATTATTTGTATATAGTGTAAAAAAGTTACTCTAAAGTGAATTTGATGAGGATTGTTAAATCTTCCACCTTAGGAACCTTGGGAAACAATGTATTACCATCCTATTAATAGGTTTGTGCATTGAGAACATGTTTTAGTATAATGAAACATTTACTAAATCAGATATAATAAAAACTGTGTTGACTAAAAATAAGTAATGCAATTACAATAGTTTTATTTTATTCAGCTGCCATATTTGCTTAGTTACTGTACAAATATTTAGCCAGAATGTTCTTCCTTTCTAATAATGATAAAGCAGTGTTAAAACCCTATATCAAATGGTGGGATATTTTACCAACAGCAGATCTGAGAGCAATCTGATATATAATTTCAACCTCTTATCACACAGGAAGATTTGACTGTAACAAATGAATATGTCTCTCGCATGCAATGTAAAACCAAGCTTATAAGAACATGCATAATTACATGAATAATACAACAATATAAAAACATCAGCTATTTACCGTACAGTGCTATGAACACAGAGAATAACATTGGGATTGTGTCAGACCAAGGGGCCAGCCGTACCGAAATGGCTGGGGCACAATTGCTAATCACAAGGCAGTTGAGAAGACAGAGAATGTCTGTCAAACTGATGGCCCAAGGGGAAGTCTGGATGAGAGCTGTGAGGTCCTGCCAGGGAATACAGTGACCAAAGATCCCACGGAAGATGAGTGTTGTGCCCAGGCAGTGGTTCCAGAGAGGGGGATGTGACATGCTGATCCAGATACAACATAGAGATTTGGAGTTTTTAGACCAGACCACAAAATTAGGTGATGGCTTTCAGATCCGTTCAGTTCATACCCCCTTGGAATTTTGGAATTACTATTTTTCTGGGTGCCCCATGCGAGTATTTTACCCATGTAGTGCGGCATAAGAGTGCATGGGCCCTGTTTTTTTTTTTTGGGGGGGGGATAGCAATGGCACCAATGGGCTTTATTGATTACCCTGGCACAGAGGACTGTTGGCAGGACCCAGGCCTAGCAAACAGTCTGGATGGGAGCATCTATGAGTTTTAATGGACTATGGACCTTTGAGGAAGCTGATAAAAACTGCCAGAGGACTAGCTATGGCACCTTGGGAACTGTCACCTGGACAGGGTACCACCCTGGGACCCTTTGGACTGGGTGAACTAATAGGCCCAAGGACTGTTTTAGATGCAGCTGCCCAAGGAAATTGTTTACCCCAATGGATGGGGAGGGAGGGGGCATATGCCATGGCCCGGGGAAGGTGGTTGGCAATTGAGCCATGGAGGCTATGCCCAAAATTGTCTGCTCATTGGAATTGGAAAAAATGTGGATTGTGAGGCAATTACAAATCTATCACTCGCATAAGTGATATTAGTGTGGCTAGAAATTTGTCCGGCAGGACGAATTCCTTGGCCACACTTGGATGGGGGAAACTAGCTGTTATGAACAGAAGGGCCCACTCGATGTTTGTGGTTCATCAGGTATTATATGTTTGGTTAGAAGGTACTAACAGCTTTCTTAACAGTCATATCTGGCATATACAAAGGTTAAAGATTTTAAAGAATTGATATGGCCCTGCGATCGGCCACGTGTGAAGGCTCTGGCTTTAGTCATGAAGGGGGGAGCTAGTTTTATGGGAGAAAAAATGTTTAATGAGAAGAAAGCCAGACCCCTCTATAAATCTGGAAATCATGTGGGTGAGGGGGGATAGCAAGCTATTTGGCCAGGATAATTGGTTAGAACTGGGGGGTAGTCTTTGGTGTTTTGTGTAATCTTTCTGATTTTTGGTATATCTCTGTAACAATAAAGAAGTGCCAGTCTGATTTTGGACACACTAAACAAAGGTTGTGTCAGAGTCTGCTTGTAGTAATCAAACGTACATGGTGTGTTATTCTAAGGTTCTAAGAAAAGGGATTTGATGGTGCCTGCCTCTTCAGAAATGATGCTGTCATCTAAAGTGTCTGCTGGTGTTGAGATCTGAACAAAAAGTTGCGACCCGTAGAGAGTGAGAGAGACTTGGGGTGAGCGTAGTCCCCTAAATCGAGAGGGCGTAACACACAGTCACATATAAAAGCTTGATGTAGGTTTGCACCATACAATTAAACAAGTACAGAACCAGAGCCTCTAGAAGAACAGGGACAGACACTATGAGCCTCGTTCAATTGCAAGCTCAATATGGCTAAATATTTAGATGTATTCAATTGTCTCTAACTCGCAACTGTCCTGTCACAACCTCCACAAGCAATCCATGCACTCATAAGTAGTAAATCGGGAAGCGTGATCTGACAATATTTAAGCAAGCCCGTAATTTACTTCTTAAATACTTCTTATACACAGTCAATAGTAAATGACATCAGTAAAACATGGAGTTTATACTTCAATTAATTAGTGTTTAGAAGTATAATTTTTGAACGGACTCACAATCCAGCAATGTAGAAATAATAAAATTAATTAAAACAACTGTTCTTGTCCATGTGAGTTCCATGATATGTATTAACCCATTGATTCCCCGACTGTGGTGCAATTAATTCTAATGCCTTTCGTTGCTTTCCCAGTGTTTTAAAGTAGTGTGTATTTGCTGCTGCAGTTATAAGAACCGGTGTTTAACTGACTTGCGAGTCCTATCTAGTACTCTTTAATTTTTTGATACATTTGAGATTTACAGGTTTGAAGGAAATTGTGGGCTTGTTGAATTTTTTTAATTTAATATCGATTTTGCGTCTTTAGCACTGGTAACATGTACAGGCTTAAAAAAAGCAATGGAGGAGATAAGACAGAGTTATGGTTTTGACAACCGCCAATTGAATGAGGCTCAATGTATGCAACAGATTATTTATCCATAGTTACATAGTTACATAGTTACATAGTAATTAAGGTTGAAAAAAGACTTTCAGTCCATCAAGTTCAACCTGTTAAGATCTCCTCTGATCTGCAATATGCGGATTAGTTATTAATTAAATTATTGATTAAATAATTATTAATAGTATAGTATTGGAGAATGAATAAAGAGTTAGTCCATCAAGTTCAACCTTTTTAGATCTCTATTGATCTTTTTAATTTGGACTATTTATTATTATTGTTAATTGTTAATTATTGTTAATTGATCCAGAGGAAGGCAAACATAAAAAAAACCCATTGAAACTTTGCCAATTGTCTCATAAGGGGGAAAAAAAGCAAAATTCCTTCCTGACCCCAGAAACTGGCGATCAAATTTCTCCCTGGATCAATATTCCTTCGCTAGTTATCTAGGATAGCCTTGAATGCCCTCTTTATTCAGAAATATATCTAACCCCTTTTTGAAGTTGTCTATCGAATTCGCTGTCACCACCTCCTTTGGTAGAGAATTCCACAGTTTAACCACCCTAACTGTGAAGAACCCTTTTCTTTGTTTAAGGTGAAATCTTTTTTCCTCTAACCTCAACGGATGTCCTCTTGTCAGTTGAAAATCTCTTGCTACAAAAAGCTCACTTGACAAAGCCTTATATGGACCCTGGATGTATTTAAATAACGTAATCATATCTCCTCTTAGACGCCTTTTTTCTAGCGAAAATAAGTTTAATTTTGCTAGTCTTTCTTCATAACTTAGCCCCTCCATTCCCCTTATTAGTTTTGTAGCCCTTCTCTGTACTTTTTCCAGCTCTAAGATGTCTTTTTTGTGAGGTGGTGCCCAAAATTGTACTCCATATTCCAAATGAGGGCGTACTAGAGATTTGTATAGTGGCAGAATTATATCTTCTTCCCTGGCTTCTATACCCTTCCTAATACATGCTAATATTTTATTTGCCTTTGCAGCCGCTGCTTGGCTTTGAGCGCTGTTACCTAGGTGGTTGTCCACTAGTACTCCCAAATCCCTTTCAATATCTGATACCCCTAGATTTGCTCCATTAAGATTATAGATTGCTTGGCTATTTTTCCTTCCCAAATGCATAACCTTACATTTATTTGTATTAAATCTCATCTGCCATTTAGCCGCCCATTTCTCTAATTTATGCAAATCCTTTTGTAGGGAAAGTACATCATTATCTGATTTTATTACCTTGCACAACTTAGTGTCATCAGCAAAAATGGAGACACTACATTCGAGTCCTACTTCAATGTCATTAATAAATATGTTAAAAAGGAGAGGACCCAATACTTTATCCAAATAAAATTCTTCTACAAATGTTTATTGAACTATTACTTTTACCACTCACCTGCTGATTTATATTTTAATAGCGACAGCAAGCTAAAGTAATTTTACTAGCTGCATTTATTATAGTTAATGGAGAATATAATAAAGTAATACACATTTGGAGCAAAAATATGCAGTTTCTATATATATTTAATGTGTAATATAAGTTGTGACTGCAAAGTAACAATTACTACTCATCTTCACTTGATGGATATAGCACTGTCCTGGAAAAAAAAGGTGAATGTCAAGTTAAGCAGTTATTGTGAGACTGGTAATATCTTTCTATGTCAACACAGAGATTTTATTTTTTACATTGTACATGTCATTTCATTAGTTTGGAGGCTGCTGGTGAGGTAGTAGTGTTGATGGCAATGTTGAAGTCACCAAGTACTAGTTAAGCAATGTTGGAGGAGAGAAAGTGAGAGAGCCTGACGGAAAAGTGATCGAGAAATTGAGAGGGAGTAACTGGGGGGCGATAGATCACAGTAGAGAGATAGGAGAGAAGAGGTGGATAGTATGAACTTCAAAAGATGAAAATTGGAGGGATGAAATTGGGGGTATGAAGCGAAATGTAGAGCAAGTGGAAAGTACACCCATACTACCACCTTGTTTGTCACCAGGTCGAGGTGTGTGACTGAGGTGAAAACCACTGTGAGAGAGGGCTGCAGGGGAGGTAGTCTCTGAAGAAGAGAGTCAGGTTTCAATGAGACCTAGTAGATTGAGGGAGTTGGTAATGAATAGATCATGAGTGAAAGTGAGTTTATTGCAGATAGACGGTGCATCCCAGAGGGCGCAGGAGAAAGGTAGAGTGGAATGTTTGTGACAAGTGATGAATATCAAATTCTGGCTGTTTCTGTGTTTGCTGCCCTTGGGACAGAGTGTGGCAGATAGCAGGTGGAAATTAGTGAGGGACCTAGGTTAGGGGATATGTCTCAAGCAGCCAGGAGAAGGAGGATTGAGAGCAAGAGAATATGGGAGTGAGACTTACAGTACAGTGGTGTTTCTGCTTATGAGTGTTAGGGAAGGGATGAGATTGTGACTGGATGAGGGAGAGGAGTTCATGGCAGCAAAGAAGAGGAGAGGAGAGCAAAGAAGGTTAGATGATTATACTGTATGGGACATGATATGGTGATGCTGCAAAGGAAAGTCTGAGAAAGAGGCAGTAGGAGATAAGGAGCATGAAATAGTGAGAGAGCACAGTGTGTATATACAGGAAGTAGATAAGATGAAGCAAAAATGATTAGCATAAGATACAATAGAAGTAGTAACATAAATTTAGGAGCGAATGAATAGAGTGAGGGAAGGTTTATCAAAATGGCTGTGGTGGTTGAGTAGCTAAGATATATTCTGTATCTTATGTATATATCACATATAGTAGTTGTTTTATTGCGAGTTTGAAGTAACCCAATGCTAAAAATTGCATGCCAGACAAACTTGCAAATACGCTGCTCGCAAAAATTGTGAGGTGCGCATTGTGTGGCGATAGACGCCCAGGCAGGCGAGTGCAGGCGGCCGAGTGTGAGAGCGGAGACATGGGAGGAAAAGGAGGGGGGAAAGACACAGGGGAGGGACAGGAGGGGGGCAAAGGGGTGGGAGAGGCGGGGGGAAACAGGGGAGGGAGAGATGAGGGGAGAGGCACAGGGAAGGGAGAGGATGGGAGGAAGAGACACTGGGGAGGGAGGGGAGGGAGAAGAGACACTGTGGAGGGAGGGGGAAAAGACACCAGGGAGGTGGGGGGAAGAGACACAGGGGAGGGAGGAGGGGGGAAGAGACAGGTGAACAAGGAGGGGGTAGAGACACAGGGGAGGGAGAGTGGGGTGATGAGACAGAGGGTGGAAGAGAGGGGAAAGAGACACAGCAGAGGGAGAAGAAGAAGAGGGGAAAAGACTCTCATCGAGCACCTCCCATCAAGTAGAGGGGGTAGAGGGGGGTAGAGGGGGTAGAGGCTCACAATGAGCATCAAAGACACTCATTGTGAGGCCCATGATGAGCACCAAAGGAGCTCATCGCAAGGCCAGTAAAGCAGAGGTGGGAGAGCATTGCAATGAATGCCTCCGGTCAAGTAGAGGGTGAGAGAGGTAGAGTGGGGAGAGGCTCACACAAAAGGTGCTCGTTGGGAGGCCCGAAGTAGGGGGGGGGAGGCAAGCAATGAGTGTCTCCCATTACGTAGAGGGGGGGGGTTGATGGGGGGAGAGGCTCGCAATGAGCATCAAAGGCACTCATCAGATCCACATTGGAAAAATAAACAGTGGCAAAATTGACTTACAACATGATATACATCAAGTACTAGGGGAACATATGCCACAAAAATATAGTACAACCCATCAGGAAGGGCCGCAAACAAACATGGAAGCTGTGCAGAGTCATGTGGAGCAACAGCCAACTCACCTCCATCAGGGCCAATCTTGGCCACGTCATTATGCAATGAACCCTTCAGTTAATACTCAACAGTATCACAATTGATATGTGTATTAACTCACAAACATCACCAAGAATGTGGGGTAAGATATCCCATGGTGAGAATCAAACCTATCATGACTAATACATGTGACCACTTTGAAATGACGACTGTGTCACTGTAATGGTCTGGAATGTTCACACAACAATCTATTGGACAGTAATTAGTGCTCATTCATTTACATATATATATAAACGTGACAGACATGTGATGTATGTCCCCAAACCACAACCATTGAAAACACATGAAAACAGTGATAATAGTGTAACAAAAATGTAATTGATACACAGAGCACACTCAGAAATGTATATTATTGTGCATTAATATCATGGGTGTGGTGTGGGCGGAAGGGCAAGAGGCAATTTGGGAAATAGGGGATATCTAAAGGGGAAAATGTTATACTGCATAATGATGATGATGCATAGCATCTACTAGGGTCCCATTTTGTCACTACACCACTGCAATCGGAATCTGATTTAAAAAAAAAGGATCATCAGAAATCACTCCATTTAATTGAAGAAACCGTTAGTGTTTATAACACTTACAACTTGTCTAGATCTTCTCAATGAAACAGATTATTAAACCTCTGGACTGTGTAATCCAGTCCAGTTTCACACATACAGTATGGTGACAAAACAAAAATCCGAAAAAAGTGGTCATAAAAAAAAAGGCAGAGAAGGATAAAAAAAAAATGAATTAACATGCATGTACAGTACAGTGCTAAATACTGTAACTGTAACAATATACCAACTCACCTGATTCCCATCTGCAATCATTACTATTAGCTTGTTCTCTGGATAACTCACTGGCTATAACCATTGATGATGATGTAATGTTAAAGGATATTCATGATATCAGCAATAGGGCACAGGTCAGCATATTTAGGTTAGGATCACATGCTTCACTCGTGCATATATTAATGCTGGCTTTGCAATACCACTGCCATAGCTGTATTCATCTACATTTAATCTAACAACAATCATCTTAAATATTTGGCTATATGATAGCTTTAAGATTGTGGGAGCTACATGTTAAGGGGGAGGTGTTGTCTACCAGATAGGCACTGTGAAAATCTTACACCTCATACCTGAACCTGAATTGTACATAAAAAAACAAAAACAGTGCCTTGCAAAAGTATTCACCCCCTTTACTTTTTACCTATTTTGTTACATTACAGACTTAAGTTCAATGTTTTATAAATCTGAATCTTGATACGATGGATCAGAACACAATAGTCTAAGTTGGTGAAGTAAAATGAGAAAAATATATACATAAAACTATTTTTTAGAAATAGAAAACAGAAAATTGGCACGTGCGTATGTATTCACCCACCTTTGTCATGAAGCCCATAAAAAGCTCTGGTGCAACCAATTACCTTTAGAAGTCACATAATTAGTGATGTCCACCAGTGTGCAATCTAAGTGTCACATGATCTGTCATTACATATAAACACCTTTTTTTGCAAGGCCCCAGAGGCTACAACACCTAAGCAAGAGGCACCACTAACTAAACACTGCCATGAAGACCAAGGTACTCTCCAAATAAGTAAGGGACAATGTTGTTGTACAAGCCAGGGTTAGGTTATAAAAAAATATTCAAATCTTTGATGATCCCCAGGAGCACCATCAAATCTTTCATAACCGTAAAAAACATGGCACAACAGCAGACCTGCCAAGAGACGGCGCCCACCAAAACTCATGGACCAGGCAAGGAGGGCATTAATCATAGAGGTAGCACAGAGACCTAAGGTAACCCTAGAGAAGCTGCAGAGTTCCACAGCAGAGACTGGAGTATCTGTACATAGGACGACAATAAGCAGTACACTCCGTAGAGTTGGGCTTTATGGCAGAGTTGCCAGAAGAAAGCCATTACTTTCAGCAAAAAAACAAATGGCACATTTTGAGTTTGTGAAAAGGCATGTGGGAGACTCCCAAAATGTATGGAGGAAGGTGCTCTGGTCTGATGAGACTAAAATTTAACTTTTCGGCCATCAAAGAAAACGCTATTTCTGGCGCAAACACAACACATCAAATCACCCAAAGGACACCATCCCCACAGTGAAACATGGTGGTGGCAGCATCATGCTGTGGGGATGTTTTTTAGCAGCTGGAACTGGGAAACTGGTCATAGTTGAGGGAAAGATGGATGGTACTAAATACAGGGATATTCTTGAGCAAAATCTGTACCACTCTGTGCGTGATTTGAGGCTAGGACAGATGTTCACCTTCCAGCAGGGCAACGACCCCAAACACACTGCTAAAGCAACACTTGAGTAGTTTAAGGGGAAACATGTAAATGTGTTGGAATAGCCTAGTCAAATCCCAGACCTCAATCCAATAGAAAATCTGTGATAAGACTTAAAGATTGCTGTTCCCAAGTGCAAACCATCCAACTTGAAGGAGCTGGAGCAATTTTGCAAGGAGGAATGGGCAAAAATCCCAGTGGTAAGATGTGGTAAGCTCATAGAGACTTATCCAAAGCAACTTGGAGCTGTGATTGCTGCAAAAGGTGGCTCTACATAGTATTGACTTTAGGGGGGTGAATAGTTATGCACATTAACTTTTTCTGTTATTTTGTCCTATTTGTTGTTTGCTTGACAATAAAAAAAAACATATTCAAAGTTGTGGGCATGTTCTGTAAATTAAGTGATGCAAATCCTCAAACAATCCATGTTAATTCCAGGTTGTGAGGCGACAACACACGAAAAATGCCAAGGGGTGAGTACTTTTGCAAGGCACTGTAATATCTTTAAAATAGGGCCTTAAAAAATATAGGGACTGCAGCATCTCTTCTCAGCAGCATTCCACGGTAACCATAATTTGGTGAAATGTTAAACAGAACCCTACAAGTCCACAGAGAAGAGGATCATGTAACATATGATGGGAGGTAGCCATCTTCATGCAAAATATCACAATCACATAGGCCATGATCCAAGAATCTGTAGCCAGGCTAAATTAGGTTAACATTGTGATCAATATATTGTCCCTGAGGAGTACTGTTGAGAAGGCACAAACATCTGCACATCCCCTAGGGCCTCCTTTGCCTAGACACAGGGCCCCAATCCCCCGTGGCCAGCCACCATCTCCCTGGTGGTGGTGGTGGTGCAGGGGGAAGCTTCCCCGTGGGAGGCAGCAGAACCTGCCGTGGTGGTGGTCGTGGCATGGTGTTAGGAGAGGAGGAGCCGAGCTGCGGGTGGCCAGAGGATGCCTCCGGGATGGAGGAGGAGGGGCTGGAATGCACCCTGGTCTACCCCAATCCTGAGCAGCCCGGTCAGGTAGGATTCTGTCAATTGGTGGTGCCTCCTCTCATCCCTATTGCACCTGGCCAGGTTGTGCATGACCTTCTCATGATTGGTGGAGATGCTGGCCTGGATCCCATCTGCTGTCGCATGAGGGCCAGCATCTCCTCCTGTGCAGCCTGGACTGTTTTTGTTTTTGGATGGAGGCCCCTGGGACATGGCCTTGTGAGGAGGTGGTGGTGTCCAAGTGGGGAGGGTCTGTGGCCCGGATGGAGCTTTCTGCATTAAAGGCGGTGGTGTTTGTGGGCCCGGTGATCTGGGACGCGATTGGGGACCCCCGCTGCAATGAAAATTCAAAATTCCCATGTTACGGGTCCTTAAAAGACCGTAAAGTTCCTTAAAGGACCTGTTATAAAAAAATATATATACACTATCACGCATGGGGCTCTATACAGAAACCCATCAACCATTAATTAACCCTTTCACTCATGGGGATTAATATAGACCCCCATAAGTCCTTCATTAACCCTGTCACTCATGGGGGTCAATATAGACCCACATAAGCACTTAATTAACCACCTCACTCATGGGGGTCAATACAGACTCCCATAAACCCCTAATCAACCCTGTCACTCATGGGTGTCTATATAGACCCCCATTAGCCCTTCATTAACTCTTTCACTCATGGGGGTCAATACAGCCCCCCATAAGCCCTTCATTAACCCTGTCACTCATGGGGGTCAATACAGGCCCCCATAAGCACTTCATTAACCCCCTCACTCATGGGGTTCAATATAGACACCCATAAGCCCTTCATTAACCCTGTCACTCATGGGGGTCAATACAGACCCCCATAAACCCCTAATTAACCCTGTCATTCATGGGGGTCAATATAGACTCCCATAAGCCCTTCATTAACCCTGTCACTCATGGGGGTCAAAACAGGCCCCCATAAGCCCTTCATTAACCCTGTCATTCATGGGGGTCAATATAGAACCCCATAAGCACTTCATTAACCCCCTCACTCATGTTGGTCAATATAGACCCCATAAGACCTTTATTAACCCTGTCACTCATGGGGGTCAATGCAGACCCCCATAAGCACTTCATTAACCCCGTCACTTATGAGGGTCAATATAGAACCCCATAAGCCCTTAATTAACCCTGTCACTCATGGGGTCAATATAGACCCCCATAAGACTTAATTAACCGTGTCACTCATGGGGGTCAATACAGACCCCCATAAGCACATAATTAACCCCCTCACTCATGGGGGTCAATATAGACCCCCATAAGCCATTTATTAACCCTGTCACTCATGGGGGTCAATATAGACCCCCATAAGCCCTTCATTAACCCTGTCATTCATGAGGGTCAATATAGACCCCCATAAGCCCTTAATTAACCCCCTCACTCATGGGGGTCAATACAGACCCCCATAAACCTCTAATTAACCCTGTCACTCAGGGGTTCCATACAGACCCTCATAAGCCTCCATTTAACCCCATCAGTCCCATAAGGGTATATTAAGACCAGTATGGGCCTGTTACAACCCAACATTAACCACATAAGTGCCATGAAGGTCCTCAAGGACCATCATGACACTAAGTATAAACATTACACTGCACTATACCCCCGCAATAAAACATTACATATCAACTAAACACCCTCTACACTAACCTATTAACACCTACACTACCTACCTACCCCCTAATAACCCCCATCACTCTAATTACAAAAAAATAAAAAAGCCTTAAGTCACAACAAATAAAAAATCTACATTACAGAAAATAAAAAACCTAAGTCATAAAAAATAAAAAATCTACATTACAGAAAATGAAAAAAACCTAAGTCACAAAAAATAAAAAAAGGAACATTACAGAAAATAAAAAAACACAGTAAAACCCCCCCCACTACAGAAAAAAAATAAAAAATTACACACCTGAAAAGGAAATACATACACTACAAATGCATACAATACAAATAAAATGAAATACAATACAATACACCCCTATCAATATATAATAAATTCTATCTATCTAATATCCATCCCCCAATCTATCTAAATAAATAACATAATCTAATAGACATCCTATCAGTCTAATATACTTCCCCCAATCTATCTAAATAAATACCACAATCTAATATACATCCTATCTATATAATATACATTACACAATCTATGTAATATACAATAAATACTATCTATCTAATATACATCCTATATATCTAATATACATCCACCAATCTATCTAAATAAATACCACAATCTAATATACAATACATGCTATGCTATCTATATAAAACACATACCCCTAGCTAACATACAATAAATGCTATCTATATATAAAATAATCTATTTCTAAGGTAAAATAAAATAATTAAGACCACTTACCTTTGCAGATGTCCATTCAGATCAGCCACCTAGTGAAAAAAAAATTACTACAACACGTTTACAGAAAATAAGTAACCATAGTAAATATTATAAATATTCTACTCACCTTTCCTGCATGTCCCCGTCCTTCTTCTTTTCTTCTTCTCCGGCGCGGCCCCTGTTGAAAAAACATTAGTACAACATACATAAACAGCAAAACAAAGTAAAATAAACATAATCTACATTGTACTTACCTCCCCGCGATGTCTCCGGCCTCCTCCTCTTCTGCCCCGCCCTGAAACCGCTCTCTAAAAAAAAAAAAAAGAACACACATCCGCACTCACGGACATCCCCGACGCTAATGAGACTCCCGGAGACTTTTCCGGAAGAAAATAGGCAATGGCGCCTTCTGATATAAAATGCTGTCTATCAAATTCACCCAATCAGGAGGCGCAAATGTCTGAGCCAATCAGAAAGGGATACACCCTAAAATCTCACTATGATTGGTTAATGCACCTGTCAATCTTTATTTAAACCAATCACAAGGCGCAGATGCCTTCAGCCAATCACAATGGAATACACCCCCACTGGGTGATTTGTTGGAGGCATCTGTGCATTCTGATTGGTTGCACTGACAATAGCCAATCACAATGGAATACACCCTACGTACTGATTGGTGAAGGCATTTGCCCCTTCTCATTGGCTATTGTCAATGTTAATCAGTATTACAGCCAATGGGAAGTCGCAGATGTATTCAGCTAATCACCGCGTGGGGGTGTATCCCATTGTGATTCGCTGATGGCAATAAAGCCTTCGGATTGGTTCAAATAAAGATTGACAGGTGTGTTATCCAATCAGTGTGGGATTTTGGGGTGTATCCCTTTCTCATTGGTTCACAATTGGCGTCTTCTCATTGTCTGAATTTGATAGACAGCATTTTAAGCCAATAAGAAGCCACCATTGCCAATTTTATTCTGGAACACTCCGTAGGAAGCTCATTAGCGCCGGGGACAGATGTGTGTTGTTTGTTTTTAAAAAATTTTAAAGAGCGCGGATGCTTTCAGGGCCCATCCGGGGCAGAACACGAGGAGGCCGGAGACATCGCGGGGAGTTAAGTACAATGTAGGTTGTGTTGATTTTACTTGGTTTTATGTTTATGTATGTGAACTAATGTAATGTTTTTTTTAACAGGGGCTGCACCGGAGAAGCAAAGATGGATGGGACATGCTGGAAAGGTGAGTAGAATATTTAGAAAGTTTATGATGTTTATAATGTTTATTTATTTTATGTAAACGGGTTGTAGTAATTTTTTAAAATCTTTTTTACCCTAGGTGGCTGATCTGAAGAAACATCTCAAAGGTAATTGGTCTTAATTATTTTTTTTTAGCTTACAATTAGGGTTGCTATATAGAGATAGCATGTATTGTATATTAGATAGATTGGGGGATGTATAGTATATAGATAGTATTTATTGTATATTAGATATGGGGATGTATAGTACATAGATCGTATTTATTGTATATTAGATAGATAGGGGGATATATATTAGAAAGATAGTATTGTATATTAGATAGGGGGATGTATATTAGATAGGGGTATGTATATTAGATAGGGGGATGTATATAAGTTAGGGGATGTATATTTGTATTGTATTTAATTGTATTGTAATGTATTGTATTGTATTTAATTGTATATATTTAATTGTATTATATTGTATGTATTGTATTGTATATATTATATGTATTTCCTTTTCAGGTATGTCATTTTTTTTCTGTAGTGGGGGGGTGTTGTAATGTATTTTTTTATTTTCTGTAATGTTCCTTTTTTATTTTTTGTTACTTAAGTTTTTTTTTTTTTCTGTAATGTACATTTTTTATTTTTGGTGATTTAGTTTTTTTTATTTTATGTAATGTAGATTTTTTAATTTTTGATGACTTTAGTTTTTTTGATTTCTGTAATTACAGTGGTGGGGAGTGGGTTATTAGGGGGTAGGTAGTGTAGGTGTTAATAGGTCAGTGTAGAGGGTATTTAGTTGATATTTAATGTTTTATTGGCGGGGTATAGTGCAGTGTAATGTTTATACTTAGTGTCATGATGGTCCTTGAGGACTGTCATGGCACTTATGTGGTTAATGTTGGGTTGTAACAGGCCCATAATGGTCATAATATACCCTTATGGGTCTGATAGGGTTAAATAGAGGCTTATGAGGGTGAAAATGGTGTAGTGCTTACACTTTGGGTCTTGAGGGTCCTGGATGACCCTCATGGCACTTATAGTGTTATTACATGCGTTCATTAGTGTGTTAGAGGGGTCTATATAGTTGAGGCACACAGTACACTCACATTGTGTGGCAAACAGCATTTCAACACTTTTTTTTTTTTACCGTAATTTTTTGACGGGCAAGTCGCTAGTAAAGAATAATAGTAATGATACTTGAAGTGGCATGGCACTGGTATTATATCAATTAATCCCTAATGTTTCTATACTCCATTAAATCCAACACTTTGCTAATGTCAAACTATATATATAATTTGCATATTGTGCAGCCACTGTAACAGGATGAACCTAGAAGTGTGTGGTTCACACATGGGGGAGGAAATAGAGACATTTGAGTACAGCCGTAAAGTTAACAGAAAACACAACATGTGCACACACTCAATGCACACAATGGCAGCAGTAATGAATAGCATGGACACAGGGGCAACTTTAAGTTCATTGTAAAGGGGCACCAAACATATAAATCCAGTAGGTAACCAGGATCCTTGATTTAAACCATGCACCATTTTGGTTGACTTTGTTTTAATTATTTCTAATTTATTTACTTGCTTTTGGAGATACATGTAACAGCCTCTAGAACTGTGAGGTCTGACGAGGGATCTATAGAATGGCATCAAAAACTCTCTTTTCTCTTTTCTTTGCTGCTAATTTCCTTTCCCATGCACATGTCCCAAGAGATTTTTTTTTTTACATTCTAGCTTCACCTCACCTCAAGTGAAGTATAACTATTATTCCCTAGGCACAGTGAGGAAGAGTCTGTAATGCTTAGGGGGGCACCATGTGAGTCTGACATGGAATAACTGTATAATGTACGCTATAAGACTGTACGCATTTGGGATGCAATATCTCTTGGTTTTTACCTGATTTGAGTTATTACAGAATAAATGCAAATGCTAAAAATGTTTAAGAACAGGTATTTTGTCTGCAGAGTATCAGAAATTAGACTTAAATAACATTTAAAAGGTGAAGTGTAGCACATATATATTTTCCAGGTACTAAACAGAAGAAATGTTTTTTCTTATTAGACATGTACAGTGGATATAAAAAGTCTACACACCACTGTTAAAATGTCAGGTTTCTGTGCTGTAAAAAAATGAGACAAAGATAAATAATTTCAGAACTTTTTCCACCTTTAATGTGACCTATAAACTGTACAACTCAATTGTAAAACAAACTGAAATCTTTTCGGTGGAGGGAAGAAAATAAAATAAAAACAATCTTATAACTGGGGATGTAGCTGTGTTCAGAATTAAGCAATCACATTCCAAACCATGTTAAATAGCAGTCAGCATACACCTGCCATCATTTAAAGTGCCTCTGATTAACCCCCCAAAAAGTTGAGTTGCTCTAGTTGGTCTTTCCTGAAATGTTTTTAGTCGCATCCCACAGCAAAAGCCATGGTCCACAGAGAGCTTCCAAAGCATCAGAGGGATCTCATTGTTAAAAGGTATCAGTCAGGAGAAGGGTACAAAAGAATTTCCAAGGCATTAGATGTACCATGGAACACAGTGAAGACAGTCATCATAAAGTGGAGAAAATATGGCACAACAGTGACATTACCAAGAACTGGAGCTCCCTCCAAAATTTATGAAAAGACGAGAAGAAAACTAGTCTGGGAGGCTACCAAGAGGCCTACAGCAACATTAAAGGAGCTGCAGGAATATCTGGCAAGTAGTGGCTGTGTGGTACATGTGACAACAATCTCCCATATTCTTCATATGTCTGGGCTATGGGGCAGAGTGGCAAGAAGAAAGCCTTTTCTTACGAAGAAAAACCTCCAAGCCACGCTACATTTAGCAAAAACCTGAAGTCTCCCAAAAGCATGTGGGAAAAGGTGTTATGGTCTGATGAAACCAAGGTTGAACATTTTGGCCATAATTCCAAAATATATGTTTGGTGCAAAAACAACACTGCACA
The DNA here is from genome assembly GCA_027410445.1 of Discoglossus pictus. Classification (NCBI taxonomy): domain Eukaryota; kingdom Metazoa; phylum Chordata; class Amphibia; order Anura; family Alytidae; genus Discoglossus; species Discoglossus pictus. The sequence continues at coordinate 96,045,397 of CM050173.1, read as the reverse complement.
TCACCAAAAGAACACCATACCCACAGTGAAGCATGTGGGTGGCAGCATCATGCTTTGGGGCTGTTTTTTTTCAGCTGGAACTGGGGCCTTAGTTAAGATAGAGAGAATTATGAACAATTCCAAATACCAGTCAATATTGGCACAAAACCTTCAGGCTTCTGCTAGAAAGCTGAACATGAAGAGGAACTTCATCTTTCAGCATGAAAATGACCCAAAGCATACATCCAAATAAACAAAGGAATGGCTTCACCAGAAGAAGATTAAAGTTTTGGAATGGCCCAGCCAGAGCCCAGACCTGAATCCGATTGAAAATCTGTGGGGTGATCTGAAGAGGGCTGTGCACAGGAGATGCCCTCGCAATCTGACAGATTTGGAGTGTTTTTGCAAAGAAGAGTGGGCAAATCTTGCCAAGTCAAAATGTGCCATGCTGATAGACTCATACACAAAAAGACTGAGTGCTGTAATAAAATCAAAAGGTGCTTAATTAAAGTATTAGTTTTAGGGTGTGCATACTTATGCAACCATATTATTTTATTTTTATATTTTTTCTTCCCTCTACCTAAAAGATTTCAGTTTGTTTTTCAATTGAGTTGTACAGTTTATAGGTCACATTAAAGGTGGAAAATGTTCTGAAATGATTTATCTTTGTCTCATTGTTTTACAGCACAGGGGTGTGTAGACTTTTTATATCCACTGTATGTAATGTAAATTAATCTATTCATTAAGTGAAGTAGCAGGAAACACAATTTACTTTAGCAGCATCTAACCAAAAAATAGATACTCATATTACATAGTTACATATTCATCTTCTATTGTTTACATTAAAGATTAAAAATGAAGCAACATTAAAATAAAAGATTAATCATATTTAAATTTGATATCCCTGCTGTTGTGTTGGCTCCTTGTCTCTAGGGGTATCCAAATACTGTATCCTCTGAAATGTTTCTTGTAAAGCCATGTGACAATTCACTTAATACTCATGTGTACCCATGACATGCCTACTTTCTACATCATGCATCATAAAAGAACATTTAAGTATTTATTGCACTATTTGTGTACATATCACAATCTTTCCTACCCTTCTACAACACCCTGACATAGGGATTTACTAAGCATCTCAAGAAGCGGCTGAGATGCGCATCTCTGTATTTATTATGCACTACTTGCTACTGGTTATTTGCTTAGTAAATTCCTCTTACTGCAGTATAAAGGAGCAATTTTATAAGGATATATATATATATATATATATATATATATATATATATATATATAATGTCTATATTTTCTCTCTAATCAAAATTTTGTCAGCAATGCATAAATGGAGATTGGGAAAATATACGGTGATATAAAATGCAGTGTCTTGCAAAAGTATTCAATCCCCTTGGCATTCTTTTTGGTTGCCTCACAACCTTTAATTAACATGGATTGTTAGAGGATTTGCATCATTTAATTTACAGAACAAGCCCACAACTTTGAAGATGTTTTTTTTTTTCATTTATTGTGAAGCAAGCAACAAATAGGACAAAATAACAAAAAAATCAATGGGCATAACTATTCACCCCCCAAAAGTCAATACTTTGTAGAGCCACCTTTTGCGGCAATCACAGCTCCAAGCCGCTTTGGATAAGTCTCTATGAGCTTGCCACATCTTACCACTGGGATTTTTGCCCATTCCTCTTTGCAAAACTGCTCCAGCTCCTTCAAGTTGGATGGTTTGCCCTTGGGAACAGCAATCTTTAAGTCTGACCAGAGATTGGATTGAGGTCTGGGCTTTGACTAGGCCATTCCAACACATTTACATGTTTCCCCTTAAACCACTCAAGTTTTGCTTTATCAGTGTGTTTGGGGTCATTGTCCTGCTTGAAGGTGAACCTCCGTCCTAGCCTCAAATCACGCACAGAGTTGTACAGGTTTTGCTCAAGAATATCCCTGTATTTAGCACATCCATCTTTCCCTCAATTCTGACCAGTTTCCCAGTTCTGGCTGCTGAAAAACATTCTCACAGCATGATGCTGCCACCACCACCATGTTTCACTGTGGGGATGGTGTTCTTTGGGTGATGTGATGTGTTTGGCTTGCGCCAGACATATCGTTTTCTTTGATGGCCGAAAGGTTCAATTTTAGTCTCATCAGACCAAAGCACCTTCCTCCATACATTTTGGGAGTCTCCCACATGCCTTTCCCCAAACTCAGAATGTGCCGTTTTGTTTTTTGCTGAAAGGAATGGCTTTCTTCTGGCCACTCTGCCATAAAGCCCAACACTATGGAGCGTATAGCTTATTGTCATCCTATGTACAGATACTCCAGTCTCTGCTGTGGAACTCTGCAGCTCCTCCAGGGTTACCTTAGGTATCTGCGCTGCCTCTCTGATTAATGCCCTCCTTGCCCGGTCCATGAGTTTTGGTGGGAGGCCGTCTCTTGGCAGGTTTGCTGTTGTGCCATGTTCTTTCCATTTGGTTATGATCGATTTGATGGTGCTCCTGTGAATCATTAAAGATTTGGATATTTTTTTCTAACCTAACCCTGACTTGTACTTCACAACAACATTGTCCCTTACTTGTTTGGAGAGTTCCTTGGTCTTCATGGCAGTGTTTGGTTAGTGGTGCCTCTTGCTTAGGTGTTGCAGCCTCTGGGGCCTTTCAAAAAAGGTGTGTATATGTAATGACAGATCATGTGACACTTGGATTGCACATAGGTGGGCATCATTTCATTAATTATGTGACTTCTGAAGGTAATTGGTTGCACCAGAACCTTTTATGAGCTTCATAACAAAGGTGGTGAATACATACGCATGTCAATTTTCTGTTTTCTATTTCTAAAAAATAGTTTTATTTATATATTTTTCTCATAAACACTTCACCAACTTAGACTATTGTGTTCTGATCCATCACATACAATTCATATTAACAAAACATGGAACTAAAGGCTGTAATGTAACAAAATAGGTAAAAAGTCAAGGGGGTGAATACTTTTGCAAAGCACTATAACTCCAGAATCGATAAAAAAAGAAACCTACTGAGCTCATAAAAGGTAACGTGTCTATGCTAACAGACCAGAAAAGCCACAATAATTTTTACATACAAGATATTCATGCACATAAAATATTCAATTCCACATAATGCATTAAAGTTATGTGTTTTGTGGATTATATATACTTTATAACAAATTGTAAATTGTAATGCAGAGATGATTTATTATAGATTTTCTAAGACGGTAGAATGGCCTATATTAATACATTAAAACATTTGATGAATGTGTGATAGCACACTATTATCAATCTTGCATTGTGGATATATTTGGTTGGAGTAATTTTACTGCAGTCAGTTTATAGTAGCATTGTAACAGAAGCTGATAAAAAATATAAGAATATTTAATTGTGCTTTTACTACACTCTCTTGGAACCACAATAAAGTAACATGTAGTTTGTGTCCATCTATAAGTTAGTATTTCTTGTATCTGGAAAGACTTAACAATGCTACAAGACATAAACATAGATCTGACAGCAGATAACATCCAATATCCCATCTAGCCAGCCCATTCTATTGATCTAAAAGTTTTGTTTACTAGGTGTGCTTCAATGCCTTTACTATGTACCTAACTCTTCTGTGACAAAGCTGTGACATTTATCTACTACTCGTTCTATAATATTGTACTTCCACTTATTACCTGTAAATCTTCCTCTTTGCAACTTCAATCATGATCTATTAATCCTCTTTTATATCATACTTCTCTCCTAAACTCTTTAAATATGCTTGAATCTTTCTACCATATCATCCATCTCCCTTCTGTTCTGTAAGATATATAATATGGTCTTAACTGTTTATATAGTTATTGCACACGTTACTGTGCCTTTAATGTATAAACCAGAGATTTGCTATTAATATTTTGTCAAATATTTTATAATTTTGAGGGTTAGGCTTCTCCTGCCGAGTATAACATTTACTCATACATTCAAATTCTATAATCATATATAATATTCTGCATAATCAACTCGTCTAACGAAAATATCATTAACAAACTCTCCTCTTAGCATCCTCTCAACAAACTGACAACACTCAGGCCCTCATTCAATTGCAATTGAATAGTGCTCTAAATAAGAACATAATATATTTTTTTAAAGAAGTTTTTAGTTAGTAAACATCTATCCAAAAGCAAGGTTTTCACTAACTAAAAACTTCTTTAAAAAAAATATGCTATGTGCTTATTTATAGCCCTATTCGATTGGCCAAATCGCAATTGAATGAGGCCCTCTGTCTTTACACTTCCCCATTCACACATCCATGATGGACTCTTTTGAACCTGTAACTGAGAATGAAGTCTCTAGGCTTCTATCAGCATCTCGTCTTAAAACTAGTCCACACAATCCTATTCCATCACAACTAATCCCTCCCATCTCTACCACACTTATCCTAGCTCTCATATATTTATTTAACATTTCGATAAAAACTTGCACGTTTTCATCACCTTTAGAACACGCTATACTTACACGCTATACTTACACCAATTATTAAGGAACTCTCATCTAATCCAGCATCTGCCTTTAACTTCCGCCCTATCTCTCTACTTCCCATAGTTTCTAAACTGCTTGAGTGTATCCTCTACAATCACCTTTCCCAATGTATTTCCTACAACTCCCTTCTTGACACCTTCCAATTTGGCAACCAGCTCCAACACTCCTCTGAGACAGCTCTCACTAAAGTCACCAATGCCTCACTCTCTTCCAAATCAAAGGGTCACTTCTCTATTCTAATTTTCCTGAATCTCTCTGCTGCCTTTGACACAGTTGACCACTAATGTCTTATCAAAATTCTTCACTCTCTTGACATCCATACAAATTCTCTTTCTTGGCTCATATCATATCATATGTTTAAAGAAGCTTATTGCTTTCACCCTTAATAAGCAGAATACTTCTATCACCATCCTGTACCTTACCCATCTCTAACTCACCCATACCTTTTAGACTTTACATTTGCAAGTTTACAATCTTGTTAGATATTTTAGGGAAACCATGTTGTACGCTTAATTTTAAGCTCAACAACAGGGCCCTCCATTCTCTTGTAATTTGTTTAGATTATTTTTGTTTTGACTTGTATTAACCTTGTATAGCACATCAAAATATGTTGAACCATTACTAATAAAGGATAGTAATAATAATACTAATTATATGTATACAGTATATAACAAAAGTGAGTACACCCCTCACATTTTTGAACATATTTTATTAGATCTTTTCATGTGTTCAAAACTGAAGAAATGACTCTGCTGCAATGTAAAGTAGTAAGTGTACAGCCTGTATAACAGTGTAAATTTGCTGTCCCCTCAAAATAACTCAACACACAGCCATTTATGTCTAAACTGTTGGCAACAAAAGTGAGTACACCCCTAAGTGGAAATGTCTGAATTGGGCCCAAAATGTCAATATTTTGTGTGGCCACCATTATTTTCCAGCACTGCCTTAACCCTCATGGGCATGGAGTTCACCAGAGCTTCACAGGTTGCCACTGGAGTCCTCTTCCACTCCTCTTCTTGTGGAATATGCCATTTTTTTTTGTAAACTTCCAGGGAGGATTGAGGCTGAATAGAAGAGAAACTTCCACCTGTACCACAACTTCAGATGCCTTCAAAAGTTTGGATCAAAATGCTCATTAGTTTACAGGGACATACCATCCTAGGAAAGTAGCAGACATAATAAGGATAGAAAATGAAACACTGTGACATTATCACAGTAATCTTTTAAAGAGAAACGGTGTCCTTTATTTTATTTTTTTGATACATATGTATAGTTTTAGGTGATTCTTTAAAACCAGAAACACTTGGATACACAACAGCAAATCCCAATTTGCACATCTTATCAGACATGTGGCACCTGGAGCTTTCCTTTCTTCTCTTGTGTTTCTTTACACATCAGAATGCGTTATGATTGAAAATAAAGTTGAAGTTGAGGTAACAGCTTCAGGGCAGCCAAAGGGTGTGAGATGTTTCTTCGGGTCGCTGGTAGTGTTGCTTTGCATGAAGCACTCAAAAACAGACCAACTATTTGAACAACTTCTACTGAATATTTGTAACTCTGCCATCATTTGCATTGAAAGTTAAACAAAGCAAGTTATTTTTTCACCTGCTGGAACAAGGTATCAATCAACTATAAAAACACAATATTGTAGAAATTAAAACATTGTAATTGTTATTTTTGTTTTTGAAAGATCAAACAAAACAATATCAATATATTATAGGAAATATAAAGTGATTGATAATGAAAAGTCAAACATTTTTGTGAAAAACACGTGCATTAGGTGGATTAGAGAAAAAGTAAATGAGGTAATAATTTATTCATTGGGTTTGGAATCTTAATATATGTTTTTTTTTTATTATATGCTACTAGCTACTTGCTAAAAAATGACAGCATTAAAATGTATAGGTTGTCAACGCTGTTTGCCACACAATGTGAGCACCTTTGGTGCTCATCACGAGCCCCGTGCTTAGCACCTTTGGCGCTCATCTTGTGGCCCACAATGAGCACCTTTGGCACGCATTGTGAGCCTCTCCCCCTGGCAACTTATGTGGTTCCCAATTTCCCCCTTCTCCCTCCCCTGTGTCTTTCTCCTCTCTCTCCCTGCACAAGTCTTGCGATCCTTGCAATGAGCACCTGTGTTACTGCCTTGTTTTCTTTCAAAATGTTGCGAGTCTCGCGTAGTGCGCCTAAGTGTTTCTACCTGTGCCTCGTTTTTTTACAGATTCACGTTTTTCCCCGCTTAGCCGATTTTTGATGTCCGAAAATCGTCAATTAAAGCCTAAATTAGCTTGCAACCTGACTCTCAGGCTCCCTGCCTCTCCCCCTGTGCTGTGTGTGAGATTTAAAGTGAAGATTTTGAACTAATTGTAATTTTTTGTGGGCCTTCCCAGTGTTTGCGAGTTACATAGTTACATAGTTACATAGTATTTAAGGTTGAAAAAAGACTTTCAGTCCATCAAGTTCAACCTTTTAAGATCTCCTCTGATCTGCAATATGCAGATTAACTATTAATTAATTAGTTGTGTATAAAAATAAAAAATAAATAAATAATCAATTCCCTCCTGATCCCAGACACCGGCGACTGGACTTCTCCCTGGATCATTACTGCCTCTCTAATTATACATGATAACCCTGAATTCCCTTTTTAATTAGAAATAAATCCAGTCCCCTTTTAAAGTTATCTATCGAATCCGCTGTCACCACCTCCTCTGGTAGAGAATTCCACAGATTAACCACCCTTACTGTGAAGAACACTTTCCTTTCTTTAAGGTGGAATCTTTTTACTTCTAACCTCAAGAGATGTCCTCTTGTCAGTTGAAAACCTCTTGGCACAAAAAGCTCCCTTGAAAAATCTTTATACTGACCCTGGATGTATTTATATAAGGTAATCATATCTCCTCTTAGACGCCTTTTATCTAGAGAAAATAAGTTTAATTTGGTTAGTCTTTCTTCATAACTTAGCCCCTCCATTCCCCTTATTAGTTTTGTTGCCCTCCTTTGTACCTTTTCCAGCTCTAAAATGTCCTTTTTATGAAGTGGTGCCCAAAATTGTACTCCATATTCCAAATGAGGGCGTACTAGAGATTTGTATAGTGGCAGAATTATATTTGCTTCCCTGGCTTCTATACCCTTCTTAATACATGCTAATATTGTATTTGCCTTTGCAGCTGCTGCTTGGCTTTGAGCACTGTTACCTAGGTGGTTGTCCACAAGCACTCCCAAATCCCTTTCAATATCCGATACACCTAGATTTGCTCCATAAAGATTATAAATTGCAAGGCTATTTTTCCTTCCCAGATGCATAACTTTACATTTATTCATACTAAATCTCATCTGCCATTTAGATGCCCATTCCTCAATTTTATGTAAATCCATTTGGAGGGAAAGCACATTACTATCTGATTTAATTACCTTGCACAACTTTGTGTCATCAGCGAAAATGGAGACACCACACTCCAATCCTACCTCTAAGTCATTAATAAATATGTTAAAAAGGAGAGGACCTAATACTGAACCCTGAGGAACCCCACTTACCACCTTAGTGCAATCGGAGTATGTTCCATTTACAACAACCCTTTGCTTCCTGTCTTTCAGCCAGCTCTCAATCCATGAGCAGATATTTACTGCAACTCCTGTATCTCTTAGTTTGCACAATAGTCTCCCATGTGGCACTGTATCAAAAGCCTTTGCAAAATCCAGAAAGACTACATCCACTGAGTTGCCTTGATTCAGGTTTCTACTAACCTCCTCATAGAAACTAATTAGATTTGTTTGACATGACCTATCCCTCATGAATCCATGTTGACTCATACTTATAATCCTGTTCAAATAGACATATTCTTGTATATTATCCCTTATTAAACCTTCTAAAAGCTTCCCCACTACAGAAGTGAGGCTCACTGGTCTATAATTCCCCGCATTTGATCTTGCTCCCTTTTTAAATATAGGTATCACATCAGCTTTTCTCCAGTCATCTGGTAGAGACCCTGTGTTGAGTGAATCTTGAAAAATTAAATATAATGGTTTGGCTATTACAGAACCCAGTTCCCTTAGTACCCTTGGATGTATTCCATCAGGACCCGGGGCTTTATTAACATTAATTTTTTCCAACCTCTTTTGGATTACTTCCTGTGTTAATCAATTATTTGGCAAAGGTAGTGTGGCCCCATTATGTTGTCGTGTCCCAACCACTGGTACCTCCCTTGTATAATTCGAAGAAATGTTATTCGCTTGAAAAACATGGAGGCCGCAAAAAGCCGTAAATCTATGTAAGACTTGCGTGCCTCTTGCTCAGTACCAATTTTTTTACGTTCTTCGGCACTGATCGTGGGCATTGCAATCTGCGCCTTTAATCTCTTTCCATCCTACATGTGTGTAGCATCCAGGGGCAAATAGGAAGTATGACTGGCCAGAGGTCCCTTAGAGGGACCTTGAAAGACCACAATTGCTGCAATGAGCGCCTATGGCATAATCTGATTCCGAGTTCCCTTCCATAATCACTACGGGCCAGCCAAAGACATGGCCTTAAAACTCCATTGGTTTTAGTACAGCTCGAATATTACACGCTCTAAATAAGTAAAGTTACAATCGATATTCTATTAAACCTGTAGCTGTAGCTCACAAATAAAGTTGAACCAGCAATTGGAAAAAGTATAAAGTTTCTACCAAAATATTATGAGTATTAAATAGGACTTGCAAGCATGGGCGTTGGAGCCGAAAAAAATCTAGGGTGGGGGGGGTAATTCAACTCTTCAGGACAGGAAGCAGAGGGGAATGCACCGGGGCCCTGCTCTGAGGGAGGACCCCATTGCTAAAGTGCCCTCAATTTCATTGTTTAAATTCTGAATTCCCCTCCCTCAATCCCAAAATTAAAAAAAAAAAAAAAAAAAAAATATATATATATATATATATATATATATATATAGTGATTGTCTATACACCAAATTATTACATATATCTATATATATATATATATATATATATATATATATATATATATATATATATATAAACAATATGAATTATAGGTCAAAGCTTTCATGGGAAATACATACTCCTACATAGCCTACTAGTTGCCAAATCTGGTAATGTATGATTAAGTTTAATTTTACTATTTTTTGTGTCCCCTTTTCTTCTAATCTGAAGGGTATTTGTCCTCCCCCTACCATCCCTCCCAGTTCCTACGCCACTGCTCGCGAGGCATTTTTAAAACACTTATTAGATCTGTAGCAGCAATTAAATACACAATACTGTACTTTAAAAGCACAGGAAGGCATGGAAACATTTTAGAATTAATTGTACAACAGTCTCAACCCCCCAAATATGCAATTAAGAAATATTATTTTTAACTGTTATTTCTGAGTAATATAGATCTTGGGACTCAAGGGGTTAATATATCATGAAACCCACATGGCCTAGAACAGATGATTTAATGCATTTTATAGAGAGCTAGATTGCTTAATTGCTTGTCTCATCGTCTATTACTTATTGGCACTAATTCATTTGTAGCGTCCGATTACAGGTTACGTGTAACTTCCACTTTTTACTGATGTCATGATCACAATCTTATTTATTACTAGCGAATTGCCCGTCAAAAAATGACGGCAATCAAATTGTAAGGTAGCTAATGCTGTTTGGTGTGTAATACTAAAATATATAATATATTAATAAATTAATATACTTTACCTATTTTAAAGCATTGTGTTGAAGAGCTGACAATCTGTTTTCAAGTTGCTGCAGCATTAGTGGTGTGGAGCTGCTGTGTAAGCGTGATGAATATGTGCAGTGTAATAGTGTGCGTGCGCGAGACGCAACCGTTAGCGTAGTGGTGTACTTCCACATTGGTGTAAAATGGTGGGTTATCTGTGTTATGCGTCTTTGCGGATTATCCGTCGGTGCTTCATGGTGGTTTTCGAGTTTCTTGTGTTGTTTTGCGAGTGTGTTGTGGTGTTTTACGTGTTGAGAGTGCTGTAGCCTCGTTTTCGTTTTTTCGTCGGCCATTTTTTCTCTCGCTTAGTGTGTAAAGTGTTTTATTTTTATATGAAAGAATGTGTAACTTGGTTTTTTAAGGTGCTGTATGGTTCCTCTTGCTGTAGGTAAGTTTTTTATGTGTGTGTTGTGTGTATTTATTGTGTTTCAAATGTTTGTATGTTGGCGTGTTGCGTCCGATATTTGCGAGGTCGTAATGTGTGGTAACGTTTCTCGTATGGTGTTTGCGTGTGTAGCCTCGTTTTCGTTTGGTTCAGCGGCCATTTTTTCTCTCGCTTATCAAAGTTTTTATTGTGCAAACTCTTTTATTTTGAGTGAAATAAAGGTGTAAGTTGCATTTTTGAAGTCCTGGATGCTCCCTGTTGCTGTAGGTAAGGTTTTTATGTATGTGCTGTGTGTATGTATTGTGTTTTTAATTTTTGTAATGTTCGCGAGTTGCGTCCGAGTGTTGCGAGGCCGTAATGTGTGTGAATGTGTGTCGTATGTTGTTTGCGAGTGTCGTAATGTGTGTGTCGTGTTATTTGCGTTGCGACGTGAAGTTTGCGAGGGTCGCAGTTGCTGGCATGAAGCTCCTTCGGCGCTCCATGGCAGCAACTGAGGCCCTCGCTTCGCGAGGGTTCCTTAGTTGCTGGCAAGGAGCGCCTTCGGCGCTCCATACCAGCAACTTAGGCCCTCGCCCAGTGCCCTCGCAAAGCGTTAGCAACAACTCGCATGCTCACAACTATATATGTGATTGGATATGTCTAAGAAGTAAATTATGGGCTTAATTCAATACTGTCAGATCATATGATCACGTCCCCTTAAGCATTTATGTGTTTATATTTAAGGAGGTTAACTGCAGGCTTTAGTCAATAGAATACATCTAAACATTTAGAAAAAAAAGCACCCACAGCAAAAATTACCAGTTAGAATCATTTGCAGGCTTTAAATTGAATAGGGCTCATTGTTACTTTTTTACTAGAATCTTAACAGCCTTATTAAATTGCGATTCAGCAAATTTAAAAGGGCTATAGATAAGCACAGAGCATATATTTTTACAGAAGTGTTTAGTTAGTGAACTTCTATCCAAAAGCAAGGTTTTCACAAACTAAAAACTTCTGTCAAAAAATATGCTATGTGCTTAAATAGAGCCCTTTTAAATTTGCTGAATCGCAATTTAATAAGGCTTTTAGTGTTTGTATGTGCTCAACAAGACAGAGACACTTACTGATGTTTTCAAAGTATTTGGCAGTCAGAAGTTAAAAGCATAGTTGGGGGTTTATAGCATATGTTTAAGACAGGTGGCAGGCAATAGTGTAATTAGACAAGCGAAAAGTAGAAAAAGACTGGCCAATGTTATATTCTAATGGTAAAGGCAGAAAAGAGGCAGAATTGTATTTGGAATAAGCATCAGGATAGGAGAGAGTAATAAGCAAAATGAAGACAGAGATCATAAACCAAATTATCAAAAACATGTATACATTTCTACAGCTCAATCCTTATGCATATATTTGAATCACAGTGCTTATTACATATAATAGTTGTCAAACTACGAATCATCGTCACGCATTGCTGCGTCCCTCGCGAAGTGAGGGACGCAGTTTGGTCCGCAAATGCGGACCCTCACGAAGCGAGGGGCCGCATTTGTGGAAGGTGGAGGCTCCAATGTCGGCTGCAATGAGCCAAAGGCAGGCCGCAAATGCGGACCCTTGTGAAGCGAAGGGGGGCATTTGCAGAGGTGGAGGCTCTAAGGCGCCTCACAAGCAGTTACAAACACACCCACAAGCGGCACTTTAACAAAATAGATCTAACACGCAATCAGTAAATAAGGACTTACACAAAAGAATACGAACCGTGGGTCTTAGAACGCAAAAGTTATGGACTTAGCCTACAAAAATACGATACGCGGGACTTAGAAAAAAAAACATTACGAACTTGCAGAAATACGACCTTAACGGCCGAACTGCTCGCACCTGAAAACATTAAAAACACACTAATTACACACAAAAAAACACATAAAAAGCTTAACCACAGCAAGGGGGGCACCCAAGACCTCTGCAAGTGAAGTTACACCTCAATTTAAGTCCAAATTATCGAGTTTAGAAACACGAAGATCACCTAAGCAAGAGAAAAAATGGCCGCTGAAAAAAACGAAAATGAGGCTACAGGTCCCTAAAGACGCAAAACACCACCAAGCACATACGGCTTTTCCAAAAAGCTGTATGAGGTACATCATACACTTTTAACAAGGACGCTAAACCATCCACATACACATTCGCCGCCATTTTACACTAACTTACACAATGCAGAAGTACACAGCTACACTAACGATTTTCCCTCGCGCACGCAGCCTATTTACACTACACACTGTACACATTGCTGACACTTACACTTCATCTCCACAACAGTGCTAACCTACATTGTATGCTGTAGGAACATCAAAACAGATTGTCAGCTCTTCAGAACAATGCTTTCTGCATATATTACTTAAAAATAGGTAATGTATATTAATTTATTAATTTATTAATTATTTAATTAGCACATAAAAACACATATACAGAAAAACTAAACCAAAAAAACACTATCGCAATAAACACAAAAGCCATTCACAGCTCGCCCCTCAACGAGACCCAATGCTGCTCATAGCACTCAAAGCCTTGCAAAAGGCGCAAAAAGCAGATCATCGCCAACAAAACAATAACAGCAAAAGTGCCTCTCAGAAGAATAAATACAACAACCAACAGCCTCGCAATGAGCGCCGAAGGATCTCAGACCACAAAAAAAATGTATGTCTGTGGCAAACTGCATTATCTGCTTTACAATTTTATTGCCCCATCATTTTTAACTGGCAAGTCGCTAGTAGAAATATATTCCTTGAAAACACAATAAAATGTTGGACTTTAACGTTAACATACATTCAAGCTCAAAAGCAAAATGGGGAATAGGAAGGAGCATATAGGGAGGGATAGCAAAGAAGATAAGTCCTTTGATCTTTTTGGATACTCCTGTCTGGAAGTCTCTCTAACAGAAACCCCAAAACTAACTAAATATCTTACTAGAAATAAAAGAAAATGGATGGAAAAGCCTGAGTCTCTCTGGGGTTTAAATACCCTTATAGGAATTGACATCATCAGTATATGTAGCAAGCAGAACATAAACTTTATTTTTCAAACCAGATATTTATACAGTTAACCCACCAATCACCACTAGCCGTTCCTTCTCCAAACATACACTTTACACCTTAGGCCCCCTTTGCACTACCTGGGCCAGGTCTGTCTCCAAGGACTTGGTGCATTTCTGTATCTTTCCCACCTAGGTGCCATGTGGTCTAGGGCTCTGGTTATCAGCAGGATGTGGGCACATCAGGGGATACTTAGTTAGTTAGTTTAACTTCTGGAGACATAGGGCCCTATTAAATTCGAAGCCCGCAGGTACCTTCATACAGCCTGTAAGTCTGTGGGTTTAAAATTTGCCGCTGTTACAGTGCGATTAAATTAGAAAAGCCCACAACTACATGACTGAAACCCAAAACGGTAAACCATGCTTTCATATGTACTATTTCAGGGCAAGATCATGATCAAATCCGCAAGCCCGTAACTACCAATTTTGAAACAGCCAATAGTAAAGGAGATGGTCATCATGACGTCAGTTAAAGGTGCGGTTTAAACATCAATCAACTAGTGTTTCGAAGTCCAGTATACCATCAGACTTGTAATCCAGCAAAGTGAACATCAATAAAAATGAATGAAGAAACCGGTCTACTTCATGTGGGTGGACTGATATGTATTAACCCATTTATTCCAGAGATTGATATAACATGAAAATAAAAAAAGTTAAATAAATAATTTGTGATTGCAGATTTACAAGCTTGAGACTGTTGTGCAATTATTCTAATGTCTTACATCGCTTTTCCCATCTTTTAAAGTGCAGTATTGTTATTTTAAATTTGCATTTACAGTGCTACAAACAGGTTTTCAACCCCCTTGCATGTCCTCTCTAGTACCCATAGGATTTTTGGCTACATTTGACATTTGTGGTCGGAGCCTTTCATGTCTGGATCAGTAGCTGACGTGTTGGCTACTGCTACCTGGCCCCTTGTTATCTTGTTTAGAGGGTTAGGGAGATCCAGAAAGGTGAATGAAGTGGGGAGTGGAGGGTGGGTTGAATGATGGAACACTGACAGGTAAGTGAGGGTTGGAGGGGTATTAAAGGGCTAGGCTCCTCCCACAAATCCCAGGATCATCTGTACACTTGTGGTCAGAGTCTTTTCTGTCTGGATCAGCAGCTGATGTATTGGCGTGTGCTACCTGGCCCCTTGTTAGCCTGTTTAGAGGGCAAAAATAACAAAAGTGTAGGGCTTGAATTAATTAGCCAGGTTTTTGAATGTTTGTTTGGTTTCGTGAATGGGATATGGAATATACTTTGTAAAGCAATTGGATTTCCGGTGCCCATTGATTCAGAGGCAGAAGTAGCTGCACCTATGTAAAATGAATGGCCTGAAAATGAGCATGGGTTTAGTCCCAGCTTGATTAGGAGGAGTCGGATGTAGTGAACAAAAGATGTTATGGAAAGAGGCTGGCTGGAGATGCGGAGGACAGGGTGGACTGATGGTTTGATCTTTATGGATTCAATTAGATTTCTGATGGATGGTGGGCACCAAGCATTGTGTGTGATGTGAAAAGTAATAGTGATTGATTGTTTGCTGGTTATGGTGGTATGGACGGTGAGAAAAAATGGTTGGGGAATATTATTATGTTTTGTTTGGTGATATAACGGCATACGTTTGTGAGGTTGTGAACTCTCCAGGCCTCAGAAAACCGTAGAAGGCCAGCATTATGGCTGGGGAGATGGATAAAGAAGTGGATTGGAGGACAGAATGGATTGGGAGAAAGAAGATAAAGGAGTTGCTTAAAACTGGAACCGTCTATTGGTTAGCATTGGGGATTAGAAGGGGTAGCGCGGGAAGCCAGGCCTCTGAAGAATGTTTTCTTGGCAGGGTTGTTGAGGAGGGGTCTGTCAATCGAATGGTGGCTGTGAGATAAAATTGGATTCCCGACATGTAGGTTTTTATGGGGTTGGGATGGAGGTGGAGACCTTTGTCACAGTGGGCTGCGAAAGCAGTGATGGCAGAGTGTGGTAAAGGTAATTTTATTTTGTAGTGTGCTAAAAAAACACAAAATAATTTCCAGGCCCTCTCGTAGGTACACTTCTTGTTGGGTGATAATCCCTTGAACATTGTGTTTTGAGTGGAGAGCAGGAGGTGTCTCAAGTCAGTGCCCAAGGCAGGTGAAGCGGGGGGAGAACGAACTGTGAGGTCCATAGGTTGGGTCCCAATGTCCTGTGGAGAGAGATGGGATGTTGGTGGAAGATTTGATGAAGGTAAGGAAACAGCTGGCATTGATTGATCAGTAAGAGGTATGCCAGTTCTCATAGAAGGGACATGGTGGAGGCGTCTTTGGCTCTCATTTTGTATATGGTGCAGTGGGTATGAGAATCATGCGTTACAAGATGGATTGACTGGCCTTGCCAAAGATGACCCCAAGTGCTAGTACCATTCCATTGCAATAAGTATTTGGACCACGAATAAAGGTCACTAGTGATTTTCTGTTAAGGACAAATGGATGATGGGCTTCAGAGTGTTTGGAAATTTCTGTGAGGAGATTGCTGATGAATGGCCGCCCTTGGGCAAGATGAGGGAAACATAATTGAGATGTCCTAATAGACTTTGCAGCTCCTTAAGGGTAATGCTTTTGGACTGATCGCACGTGGAAATTCATTTTAAAGCTTTCTAACCTGTTGACTGGCAAACTAGCTATCATGCAAGATTAATCTAAACTGATCCCTAGAAACCCAATTGAGTGAACTGGCCCTAAATTCCTATCAGGAGCAAATGGTAACCGCAGATCGGTGAAAGCTAAACTGCTTTCCGGAGGCTAGATGTGGAACAGAGTGGAGGCTCGATGTTAAGAAAATCGAGTAGCGGATTACTATCTGGCAAAGTTTAATGTAAATGAAGATCAACTGTAAACTCTGGGCAAAAGATAACAAATCTTGGGACTACTCTTAAAGCCAAAGGTCAGACTTGATGCAAAAAGTAGGAATTACGCAATTTGAGGCCATGGATGTGCCACAGTAAAGGATGTAATACCAACTGTTTGAAGGCATCTTTGAGGTCTGATTTGGAGCGCCAGTTTGCAGGGCCTAATTTGAGCATGTGAGCTACTGCATTGTCTATTTTTGCATATTGAAGGGAAAATTTGCCAGAGGGAATGAGGGAATTCATTTTGGGTGTGGTGGAGGAGCGAGGTGCGGAGAGGTCGATGACTGCCCTTTTCTTGTTGGAATACTTATGAGTCGCAATCCCAATGGAGTTGATCCTCCATATGGGAAATTACAGGGTAGTGAAGGGGGCCAACATGTAGTTGTTCTGGATGTCGGAAGGGAGAAGCTGGTCCGTTACTTAAGTGAGTGGATAGTAGTGGCAAGTTGATAGAGGCAAGTCATGCTGGGTGCATTACTTGTGGGAAGACCATTTAAGCATGTGCTTAGCGGCACAGGGGGCAGATATGGAGCAGCCTCCAACCGCTGTAAGTACACCTCTTGGTGTTGAAATTACTACATATCGGGGTGATCCCCAATAAATTCACCTGGCCTCCAAGGCAGTCCTTTGGTGTGTGGGGAGGAGGAGGAGGTAGAGCAAGGGGGGGGGGAGGAGGTGAAAGGCCAGAGGTGCTCGGTAGTGGCCCATTAGAGCCGAAATTGGAGAAGTGTAGGGGTGACTGACAGTGGGAGCAAAATGCATACAGAACAATTCCTGATCTAAAATGTCCCAATTGAGGGTGAAATTAAATTGAGCCAGTGTTGCCGCTGCTTTGGCCATTAACGAACAGTAGTTATCATAGAAATGATGGCCGCCGTATTTGTGGGCGAGATCTATGGTCAGGTAGAGGCATTCGTCCAATTCTTGGAGTCTATTGTGGAATGCTGAACATAGAATGTCCCTGTAGATGGTAAATGATAGAACAAACTCTGTGACAGAGAGTTTTCTATTCGGCCCTCGGTCTTTGACCCTAATGGTGACTGATACTTCACCTTGCAAAAGGGTTTTGTGTTTGATGCCTTCATTGGATTTTATGAGTAAGGAAACTGAATATATATCCCTGCATCCAGGATGTCCCTTCTCAAATTAGCAGGAATTAAATGAGATAGGAGGATGGCAGGACGAACAAAGGATGGCTCAACAGCCTGAGAGTAAGAAAAAGGTTTGTTAGAAATGGGAGGACGTTCAGGAGAGATTCAGGCTTTTATGGGAAGGGTGGTTCTATGTGGCATGATGTAGTGGGCTGGTATCAGCTATTGATTAATGGATGGGTCAAGGTTTCTATGGGGGACATATGGTAACGTATGCTGTACTCAGGAGTGGTATGAGATGTGGGCTAAGCGACCTCTGTGGCGAGGTGCGGTGGACTGGGTTGGAGTAATGTGGGATGGCAGATATTAAAGGACACCATTGGGGTGTCATGGAGACAATAGACAGGAGCATAGGGGGCATGACTTAGGAGTGGTCATTTGGCGGGTGAGTGAGGAGAGCGGGTACATTTGAGTGATTTGGAGTGGAGAGCATGAATTACAGGCAGGTGGACGTGAAATGAAGCTAATTGGTATTGTCAGAGTGAGATGTGACCAAATGTATATTTGGCATGGATAGGAAAGCGTCACGGGCAATGAAACATGAGGGTGACTTATAAAATGTTTAACTGGAGTTTGGACCTCAATTTTATTAAAACTAAGATTGGGGATTGTAGGAAGGTAAGGGAGTGTGTCAGTATGATTGTGCAGACATTTCTAGCACTAAAAAACGTATTATAAAAAATTGGGGTACTGCCGCTTTAAGAGCCGACAGCAGCCACATTTACAGACTTGAAGCATCTAGAGTTGCCAAGTAACTGGATGCATGCAGCAGCAGTAGCTGGGGATTCGATCAGATCACTAAGGAAGCATCGGGTAGTGCAGGGAGAGCAGGGAAATGGCTACTGGAGAGTTTAGGAGAGAGCCGTGCCCAAAAAGACAGGGGAGGCTGGGAACAGATGCAGGGAGGAGGCCATGGAGGGGAGAGGAGGCACAGGGAACTAAAGGAGGGAAGGGGAGAGGAGGCATGGGGAATGAGGGAAACGGGAGCAGCACATAGGAAAGAGGGAGAGCAGCAGCAGGGACGGGCAGAGGGCAAGCAGAGCAAGGGAAGATTTATTAGAGGAGCAGGGGGAGACTCACAGGAGGAGCAGAAGGAGGCCGGAGTAGCAAGAGACCAGAACGCACAGCGACCATCGTCAAAATGATGGAACTCAGACAGGTAAGTGAGGGTTTGGAGGGGCATTTAAGGGCTAGGCTCCTCCCACAAATCCCAGTATCACCTGGACACTTACGGGTATGACAATTGTGGGCTTGAGGAATTGTATCAATTTAATAGCGATTTGCGGTTGTAGCATTTACGGCTTGAAAGATCAAAGGCTTAGCTGGGTCAGAGTTACGATTTTGGCAACCGCAGTTGTTTTTCAGCCTGTAACTCACCGATCGTTTACAGGCTTCAGTAACTACAATTTGGTGATTTTAATAGGGCCCATAGTGTCTGGGTGTGGGGTCTGGATCTGTATCCCACATGGGGAATTAGGGACCTGTGTTGTACACTGTTGAAATTATCTGAGATATGGACTCCTCTATGCAGGTAACCTAGTAGATGGTAGTGGGGTTGAATGGTAGGCTTGGGATAACTTCTGAGATGAGGTAACATAGCAGTAAGGCCCTTTGACTTCAGGGAGCTATGGGGTTGGATCTGCCCATTCCCTAATAAAGTTTCCCTCAATGGAGTATCTTTATTGAGTCAGAGAGGAGTAGAATAAGGGGTTTGTGATGGTACCAAGGCAAATTAACATTCTGGGGCCGACCAGGACTTCCATAAGAATTTTAGACAGTCAGGCTTCTAGTAGAATGAGTAGGGGGTGGGGGTCATGAACAATGGTTAAAGTCAAATACTTCTTAATTTGTGGTTAACCACGGAACAAAGGATCAAAGGGTATCAGTTGCACTTGTTTCAGTGTTTTTTTTTTTACAGCCTTGCAAAATATGCTTGATGGCTTAATCATGTTCCTAAATCTCCTATAGAAGTCTATGGAGCCCAATCTACTGTTTGGCGTGAGTTTGTACCCGGGTAGGACCAAAGCCATGCCCTGGGATTGGGAGTGAACTGTGTATAGCAGTTGGCTACTAGAAGTTACTACTGGTCACCCTTAAAGTAGTACAAAACAAAAAGCCCAATGTAACCGTTACACTCTAAAACACATTCTGCACACTAATCAAACACTGAAAAATTACACAGGGTACACAGCCAGGGCCTGTGGCCAAACATTACATAATAATAATTTACATAGCTTTTAAAATGTCCATTTAAGCAAGTCCTATGACCATTAGAAGAGCCCTTGGGTTTGGTAGCCACATGGGCTACTGTCGCTCCATAGCCAGTTGTCAGCCCAAAAGTGTCCATTAGTCCAGGTGTCATGACACAATCTGAATCTAAGAGCTACAAACTGCACAATGTTACAATGTTAAAAAAGTTGGTGTGCTGGACATGTTTCACTCAGTGGTTTATCCAATCGTTCTCCTGTTGAATTGAGATATATATTGTATTTATGTTATTCTTTCATAAACATAAATTCATTATTTTCAGGTATGTTATTTAAAAAGAAACTTAAATGCTGAAACGTCCATATGAAGCTTTTCCTAGAGACCGTCTGGCTGCAAAAGATTAAAAAAGGAAATATCAGAGAAAACTGGACCAGGACCGGATTTACCATTAGACATGGTAGGTAAGTGCTTAGGGGCTCCTACCTGCAGGCAATTTTATGTTTTTGCATTTAAAAATCAATCTAAAAAGACGTATAACAGACATTGTACATTATACATATCTCGTTGCAGGAAGTGCTATGCCTTGGGGTGGGTATAACAAAGCTCCTCCACCATTCTGTCTTTATTGCTCTGAGGGCAGTTGAGGCAGAAGGCCAGTAAGGTCATTACAAATCTCTCCCAGTGCTAGACCAGTTCTGTAACTGAAAAGCCAAATTCAACAGTAGAGGTTGTGAATGGTGAAATATTCCACTAAAGTTTAAAAACACGTATTTATTAAGTGTTTGTCCTTTTCCCAACTTTTGTGTCCTGTTTAGTTTTATTATTGTTAACACTAGCGACTTGCCCATCAAAAATGACGGGGCAATAAAATGTTAAGGCTGGGAAAGCTGTTTGCCACACAATGTGAGTCTCTGCCACTCTTAACCTTTTTTCAATTTTCATTGTATTTCTCCAACAGGTAAACTATCATTTTTGAACAATATTAACTATTTTAATTCTCATGTATGCAAGAATAATATAACAATGGCTGAAGTTTGATAAATACCGATTTTAAACCATTACATAATACTTTGTAACGTGCAACTTATATTTGAAACAATAGTGAACCATTTTTTTTTAACAATACTAACATTTTTAATTCAGAGGTATGCATGAGTAACATAAGAATAGATCAACTTTCTCTGAATAAGTATTTGCCATTACCATTACATAATGCTTTGTAACCTGCAACTTTTATTTCAAGTACTGGCAAACCACATAGATATTGTATCCAAAGGAAGGCGAATAGTAAAACCCCCATTGAAACTTAGCCAATTGTATTAAAGGGGACAAAAGTAGTTCCTTCCTGACCCCATTAACTGGTGATTGGATTACTCCCTGGATTAATACTCTGTATTTAATTATACATTACAATTTATAAACAAATGGTTATCCTCCTAGAAACATAAATTGTTAGTTATATACAAAGAAACAACTTTGCACACCTTTTAAAATACAATGTTAACATCTCAAATAGTATCTTAAAATACTAACATTTAACCTTGAATTTTACGAAAATACCACCTGATTGTTTTGTGGGGCCAGTCATGCCAAAAGGTAACTTCTAACACATTCCAATATGTTACTTTGTCTTTGCATTTGTTTTTGATTTTTTCACTTTTTGTTATTGATGTAGTTCTTGAAAATGGCACATAGAGTTTCCTATGTGAAATAGTTTGGCCACTAAAATGACATAGAAGTTTGTCCATGGGGTATAACCACTGTTCTCTATGTTTCCTTAGTGGAATGGTGGATCTCTAAAAAGAGTCCAAGTGACATCAAATGTTGTCCTTTACAGAACATTATAGTACACAATGTTTTTGCTAAAAATGCGTCCATCCTCCAATAAATCACCTTGACTTGGGTTTTCTTCAATATAAACTTTAATTTTATCTGGATTGTTGCATCTTGAAAGTGCAACATAGAGTTGTCCATGTGCAAATACAGTTTCCTTTAAAACAATACCCACAGACTTAAAAGTTTGTCCTTGGGATTTATTAAGGGTCATGGCAAATGCCATGATAATGGGAAGCTGTCTCCTTTGAAGCACAAAAGGTAAACCACTCTCACTTGGAGCCAAATCAATTCTTGGTATAAGAACTGGTTCACCTTTATGGGTATCAATAATAATTTCTGCATGTATAAAATGTATAAGATCTTTTAAATCCTTTACAATTAATCTGGTTCCATTACAAAGTCCTTTTTTGAGATTCATATTTCTCAGTAGCATGATAATTGCCCCTTTTGTAAGTTGCAAAATATGTGATGGCCTTCCAGGGGGAGTTAAAGAATTATTAAATTCCGTAGTAAAGTTAGATTCACTGTCTTTGTCATCAGCCAAAATGGAATCTGCACTGAATTTTTTTTTTTTGGGTGGATTGATTAATTTTAAAATTTAGTTATTTAGATTCAAGGCATCTATACTTTTTGATGTTAATATCACTATGCTTGCAATGTCTGAGTAAATCTCGTTATCGATGGTATTGAGAAATATTGTCAATATTAGTGATTCTTTGCAAAAATCTTCGAATGGAATTTCAACAGTATCATCAGGTAGATTTAGTTATTTTTTGATGTTTTCCTTCTCCAATTTGAATTAGCCAATCATTGAATTGATTTTGTCCTTCAGATCTCATATTTACTTCTAATTTTAGGTGTGTAAATATTTTTCACAGTTTACTTCTCTTTATACATGTTTCGACAATTTCAGTCCAATTTCCATGTGGCACCACAGGTAATGTTTGCCTAAAATCTCCTACTAATAACATCACCTTTCCACCAAATGGCAAATCATTACCCATAACTTCTTTTAATATTCGATCAATACATTGCAGGGCATGGCATGACATCATTATTGCCTCATCTATTATAATTAATTTACTTTTGTGAAATGTTTTGGCTTGTAATGAATTCATTTGAATATCTGACGCTGATGTTTCTAGAATGAGAACTGGCAGTTTAAATCCATTATGCACAGTTCTACCACCTTCTAACAAAAGTGCGCCAATTCCAGTTTTGCAAATGGCAGTGCTATTTGAACCTGTGCTCGAATGCAACTCATCAATAAATTATATAGATACGTTTTTTCTTATCCACCAGGGCCATTTAAATAGAAATAACTCTCTTTGAGCATGTTATTGTTTATTGCATTTATAATGGCGTTAAATTTGTTCATACTCCGCAAGGTTAATTTCATCTATAAATCCTGGATCAGGCAGATTAAAATTTTAACAATTTAATCCATGTCAAATAAATATTTCCTGAATTTCCATTAATGCTTTTAATAGTGCAATGGTCTCATTGTAAAGTTTCAAGAAGTCTTCACAAATATGTAATTTAAATGTTTCCCACAAAGCTAATGCATCAAGTACATTGCAAAATATTCAAATGAAAGCAAATTGTTCTCTCGTTTGCTTTGGTATTTGACATAGTGCTGCTTCTTCTAGACATCTCTCCCATTCCGTATCATCTGCCAGGAAGTTTTGATGTCTTGCAGCTAATTGGAAAGTATCATAACCTATGTCATTCACTGTGCATAAATGATCATAACTTTGTGCACCGGGAACATGTAAAAGAAGTAATCTTAAGCTTAAACGTTCTCTTGGACTAACGGTAAAAATTTGTGGGATAATTTTATGATTATATTTTTTTGTTGTTGCCATTGGCCAATTACGAATACATAGTGCTGTGTAGTATCAATGTATAAAAATTGTCTGGCCTCAGTGTCCTGGTAATTTAATTGAAACCAAGCAGTAAGTGTTGTTGCTCTATGTTCACTTTGTGCTAAAGCATTTATTTAATTCCCTGCAGTGAAGCAAACAAATAGACTTAGTGGCAAATGTACAGCTAATCGATACACAGCATGTGACCGATCATGCGTCTCAAATTTGAGAAGATGCCACATTGCTTCTGAAGTACTTACATGTGATTGTATTGAATAAAAATGGTTTCCCAATTTTAGTCACAATAGCCATAGCATCATTGTATCTTTCTTGCATATTGCGAGGAGATCCTTGGAAAGAGGATGCCAAAATCATTGCTCTTCCAGCTGGAATGTCTCTGTTTGCAGCCAATTCAACAACATAATCCATCAAGCCACAATATTGTTCAACTCAAAACTTGTTTTGTTGAAATATGACAAAGTTTAGATTATTTGCTTCGACTTGTAGATAGGAATCAATAATCCATTGTTGTGTGAGTTTTCCCCCACATAAAACAGGATTAAAATTATCACGAACAGCAGTTTGTGCCACTTTATATCCCAGCATAGAAATAGGGGGACATGAGGCTCCCCATTTGAAAAGAAAATGGGATATGTCATTGGATCCAAATTACTACTTAATATATTTATGTTTATAAACTCTTGATCTTCATTGCGTGGGTATATTCTAATATCCTGCACAAATGGTGGTTCATCATCATCATTTTTAAAGACCATGGCAACCTCATTTGCTGTTGGTAAATGATACCGTCTTTGATCAGTATGGCAATCTCTTTTTAAAACCATATTTACTCCTGGCATTGGCAATTGATTTATTTGCACATGTGCCTGTTGTTCTTTTTCAACCTTTGCTAATTTTTTGTATGCTTGACTATATGGGTTGTTGGCCATTTTGTTATCGAGCTGTTCAAAGACTATGGGTAAGCATTGCTTATTTTCAGGAAGCATCATTCGTCGTTCAACAGCTTTCATTGTAGGACTTATAACTGTGCAAAGGACTTATAACTGCAAATTTCCTTTGATCTCATGTTTCTGGGTGTAAATGTGAAGTCCAGTGGTAAATTTGTCCTTGTACTTTAAAAGAGTAAACACCGTGTCCTGGGACATTTGCACTGTTATAAGACCTAATGTTTTTTTTTTTAATTGGTATAATTTGGAAATTTTGGATCACTCATTATACTATACTAAATATTCTGGAAATGTGTGTCTTTCTAGAAGTTTTACCTTTCTTTTCTGACAGCAACTAATAAACTCTCCATCAGTTGGTCTTTTCTTCATAAAATGATTGGCCCCACAAAACTGACAAACCACATTCATTAATCCACAATAATGAGTGTCTACTGTTAGTGCTGTAAATAAAGCACTATCGTGAGCTTCCTCAACATAGATATCACTACAACGTTCTATATCTACATTGGTGTCAATTGTATGAACATTGGTTTCATGACGCAATATTGGGTCAGTAGGCAATGTTTTACAGACATGTAGCTCCAGCACACTCAGTTTGTGCTTTCTTAGTAATTTTTACTTTATTTAGTAGTCTCTGTCGGTCTTCTTCTCTTAAGCATTGCGAAGTCTCAGGGGACTGTGCATCTCTCCATCTTTGCTTCCGTTCCCTTGCCATTCTTCTTTTATGTTCATTCTTTTCTGTGTTGTCCTCCATTGTAATCTGTAATTGTAAATGCAGGTGTAAGATCTTTAATTTTGTATTATTGTACATATTGTTTTTACCTGTCATCAATGCAAAACCTGTAGATAGCAGTAATGAATCAGTAAAATTTCTTGAAATGCATTTGTAATGTTTTCATTAATGAATGAATTAATCAATCAATGGGTTATTTTTAATTTGCATACATGAAAAGCTAAATAGCTAAGCATATATATATTGATAAATAAGTTCAGGCTAAAATATGTTTTTTTTATTTTTATAATTAATTATGAAGTAATTTATAAATGAATATACATTAATGAAAAAATCTAAAACTGTCATCAATGCAAAACATAAAAAGGTAATCATGCGTTCCTAAAGAAGGGAAAACAGTAAGAGCTATGAGCAAACTATAAATTGGCCTGAAAAGGATTTGTAATGTTTTGATTAAATTAATGAATCAATAAATCAAGTTATGAGGTGTACTTGTCATTCATTAAAACATAAATGGCTAAGCATACATGTATTCATAATTTTTATTTTATTTTTTATTATTTATTAATAATTAATCAATAAAAACAATGTTAATTTATTAATTAATAACTGTTACCAATGCAAAATAAACAGACTTAATACTGTTTTCCTAAAGAATGTCAACATTAAATCATATACCTGTCAAGTTGATCTTATAGCAGATCAAATCCTGCAGAGCTCACTCTCTGTCTTCAGGCAGGTGCAGAGATGAAAAATCTGTAAATTTGCATAACAAGCATTTTTAATATTTTTATTCCATGAATTCATTAATCATTGAAAGTATCCTGTTTAGTTGGCATACATGCAAAGCGTACAGGCCTACAGCTTTATTAAATTGTGATTCGACCAATTGAAAAGGACTCTATATAAGCACAGAGCATATTTTTTTATAGAAGTTTTTAGTTAGTGAAGACCTTGCTATTGGAGAGAAGTTCACTAAATAAAAACTTCTGTAAATAAATATGCTTTGTTCTTTGTTCTAGAGCCCTTTTCAATTGGCAGAATCACAATTTATTAAGGCTGCTAATCATCAATATATTCATAAGTAAATGCATTAAAAAATATTAAAAAGTGTCATAATATAATAAACTAATTTAAATATTTAAGTGCTTTTAGGGTCCTATCCCTATTAGACAACGAGCAGGAACAGATATATATATATATATATATATATATATATATATATATATATATATATATATATATATATAAGTGCATTAGAAAATGTACCTAATTTTTGGACAAGTTTAAAAAAAAAAAAAAATCTGTAATTATTAATAATTAATAGTTATTCAATGAATGTACGTTAATAATCAGTACTCCAGATATCTAAATTCAATATGAAATCTATACATTGTAAAATAGACAATATTTTTTGTAATAATGATTACTAATTAATAATTAATTAATTAATAGATGTTAATTAACTAATCAATAATGGTGATCAATGCAAAACAAAAAGCCTTAATCCTTTTCTCCTAAAAAAGAGCATCATTAAATGATATACCTGTAAAGATGATCTTATTGCAGATGAAATGCTGCAAACGTCACTCGGTGTATTCCGTCAGCTGCAGAGATGATCAAACTGTAAAATGAAATGAGAAGCATTTTTAATGTTTGAATGCAAATAATTCATTAATCATTAAGAGTAAGATGTTTTAATGGCATACATACAAAACGTAAAGGTGTAAGCATGGACATATTCATAATTAATTGCACTATAAAATATTAAATGTAGCACATGTCATAATATAATAAACTGGTTTCAATATTTAACTGCTTTGAGGATCCTATCCCTTTCAGGCAATGAATAGCAACACAGATATATAAGTGCACTGTGTAATGTACATATTTTTTGTGCCAGTTTAAAAAAAAATTGTATATTATTACTATTTAATATTTACTAAATTATTGAACATTTATAATGAATTAATTAAAGAATACATATATTAGAAAGAGCTAAGCATTAATATATTCATAAAGTAAACACAGTCAGAAATATGCCTTTTTTTCTTCCTAATGATTAGTAAACAATAATGAATACATTTATGAAAATGAATAATTAATTGATTAATACATTTATTAGAAAGAGCTAAGCATTACTATATTCATAAAATAAAAGCAGTCACAAATATACAATTTTTGTCTTCATAATGATTATCAATTAATAATCAATAAATTAATGAACATTAATAATTCATTAATCAATTAATAAATGTATTAGAAAGAGCATTAATATATTCATAAAGTAAAGGCAGTCTAAACACATAATTTTTTTTGGATAATTATTACTTAATAATTAATAAATTAATGAACATTAATCATTTATTAATTAATACATTTGTTAGAAAAAGCTAAGCATTAATATATAATCATTAAGTAATAGCAGTCACAAATATAACATTTTTTGTTCATAATGATTATTAATTAATAATTAATAAATTAAGCAACATTAATAATTAATTAATTAATCAATAAATAAATGTATTAGAAATTTTTCCAACCTAATTTTTCCAACCTAGTATTTTTCTGCTCCTCGCAATTTTTTTTCTTCTAAGTACCGCATTCCTTAACTGCTTGCAGCCTAAGGCAATCCTGCATTTCCTAACTGCTTGGAGGCTTAGATCCATATTTTTTAATGCCTCAATGGCTCGCCTCGCATTGTGATGTCCGCAGAAGCGCCTTTGGCGCTCATTTCTGCCTTAGTCCCTTGAGCTTCAATTCCTCAACTGCTCGCATTGCGAGGCTCGCAGGGAATGAGTGCCTTCGTCGCTCATCACCTGAGTGCTTTGAGTTTCAATGCCTCAACTGTTCGTTACTCGAGGCTTGCAGCCAATAAGCTCGCAAGGCTATACGAGGCTCGCAAGCGTGACGACAGTTCGCAGTTGGACAACTATTATATGTGATTAGTGACAGTTATCCTTCATAAAGCAATAGTAACATTATAAGCATGATTATTCTTTTATGTCAATGTTAGTTTTACTGCGGTCCAAATTCTAATTAACAGAACATAACCCAAACATTCAAACATCCCTGGGATATTCATAAGGCCAATCAAAGGATTTATTAAGCTTTTTAGGTTGAATAAGCTGGTTAGACGTCTGTATTGCTTTTCATCTGCCACCAAAAATTCATTTACAAGATTTTGAATTGTATTTGTATGTTGTTACTTTTCTGTTAATTAATCGTATTAAATTGCCTTTGCTGTTAATTGGTCACATTATATTGTCTTTCTGTCTTTCTACCCGCATCGCTTATTTAGCTAGTGTTTAAGCAGCTAGTTGTGTTTTAGTTAAAATTAAATTGTATCTATTGGAATGCAAATTATTTTCTCCATATGTTTGTTATGTATTAGCCAACTGAATCTTAATTACTGCTTGTTTAGTTTATTCATGAGATACTTGTTACCGGCAGATTTGTCGGGGATTTCTTCAGCATTTATTCATTTACATTATTGACTATTGTTTGGAATTTTAACTAAGGTTCTGAAAATACAAATCTACTAAAGAAACCACAAACATCCTTTATTTGAAGTTTATCATTATGGGACAGTGGAAAGTTTTTTCTTTACAGTCATCACATATATAGTTGTGAGCATGTAGGCTATGGCTAACGTTTGCTGGCTCGCACAAACCTGCAAAACATGAAAAACACAATAAATACACACAACAACATGACCTTGAAAACTGAAGTTACACCTCAATTTAACTCCAAATAAAAGAGTTTAGACACTCAAAAATCCTATAAGCGAGAGAAAAAATGTCCGCCGAAAAAAAAACGAAAACGAGGCTACAGCAGTCTAAAGATTCAAAACACCACCAAACACCTACGGATTTCCCGAAAAAGACGTACGAGATTCGAATACAAGGACGCAACCCGCACGACCCCAAAAACATTACAAACACAATAAATACACACAACAAATACATAAAAAGCTTACCCACAGCACCTCTGCAAGTGAAGTTACACCTCGATTTAATTTTGGAGTTTAGACAAATCACCTTGAAAACTGAAGTTACACCTCAATTTAACTCCAAATAAAAGATCCTGTAAACGAGAAAAAAAATGGCCGCCGAAGAAAACTAAAAAAAAACTAAAGGACCCTAAACACGCAAAACACCACCAAACAGCTACGGATATTCCCAAAAAGTCGGACGACATCCGAAATGAAGGACGCTAAATCAGCCACAGCCGCATACCACACATTAGCCGCCATTTTAGAACAATAACTTATAAAATCCGGAAGTACACAGCTACCCTAATGGATTTGCCTCGCGCACGCACACTATTACACTGCACACATTCATGACGCTTACATAGCAGTTCCACAGCACTGATGATGCAGCAAGATGAAAACAGATTGCCAGCTCTTCAACACAATGCTTCCTGCATATATTACTTCACAATAGGTAAAGTATATTAATTTCTTACTTTATTAATTATTCATTGCCATACCAAAAAAAAAACACCAACGCTGCTCATAGGACACAAACAACCAAGAGCCTCGCAATGAGCGCCGAAGAATCTTAAAACACCAACAAAATTTATTTTGCACCCAAACAACATTACCTGCCTTACAATCTTATTGCCGTAATTTTTTGACGGGCAAGTCGCTAGTCACATATATAGTTCTCAGCAGCGCGTCCTTGCCAAAATCCGTTGGTAATGCAACGTTAAAACTGCAGGCTTGTGAATTAAAACCGTTGCAACTGCGGCCCTGTCATAGGCGCTCATCCCTACGACACACTGGTGGAGATGAGTGTCAAAGGCGCTCATCCCTACGACCAAACAAGACTTGCGCATCATACCTACAACCCGCGGAACTACACATCAACACAAAACTCACACAATTCACAGTTTTGAGACCTTTAGCACATTGAAAAAATCGTGTCAAAAAATTACAGGAAACTGCCACTTAGAAGAAAAATACGAGCCGCAAAAAATACGAACTTGACGGCTGAACCACACATAGTGAAAAACACAAAAAACACACAAAATACAAACAAAAAAATCACACACAGCAAAGGGGGACAGTCAGCAAGTCTGGAAGTGAGGTTACATGCACATTTAAGTCTAATTTGAAGACTTTGGCCACTTGAAAATCCCCTAAGCAACAGAAAAAATGTCCGCTGATAAAAACCAAAATGACGCTACATGACCCATAAGCACGCAAAACACAGCCAGCCACATATGGACTATTACACAGAACCGTACGAGCAACAAAATACACTATTGGGAAGGACGCAAAATGCTCCACACCCACGTAACACATACACAATGGCAGCCATTTCACAACACTGGCTGCAAATTAATAACATTCCCATTACAAAATGCGGAACTACACAGCTAAACAAACGGTTTCCTGTCAGTTTCCCCTCGGAGAGGCTCGCAATGCGTGCCAAAAGGCAATCAAAGCAAACCTTGCAATGAGCGCCAAAGGAGCTCTGATAACCAAAAATACACCAACCAAGAGGCTTGCAATGAGTGCCAAAGGTATTCACACAACCAAAAGACTTTCTTAGTGTGCCAAACAGCATTACCTGCCTTACAATTCTATTATTTTTTGACGGGCAAGTCGCTAGTCTAAATATAATAATTATAAATAAGACTATAAACAGGATAGTTGTTATATATAGGCCCCTATTAATTTGTCCAAATTGTAGATACTTTAGCCCATAATGTAGCCCGCACAAGAGACTGCTATTAAATTGGCCTCTTTTAGCTACCCGCAATCAATCTGCGGATTAGAGGGTGAAAATCATAACTCTGACCCAGCTAAGCCTTTGATTTGTCAAGCCCGCAATGGCTAAATTCACAAAACACTTTGAAATTGCTACAATTCCTCAAGCCCGCAATAGTTTTCACACCCGTAAATGGCAAATGTAGCCAGAAATCCTATGAGTATTAGAGAGGACTAGCAAGGGGGTTAAACACGTGTTCATAGCACTGTAAAAGCAAATCAAAAAGCAATACTGCTCTTTTAAAGATAGGTAAGGTGATAAAAGACAATATATTTAATTACACAACAGACTCAAGCTTGCATCTTGATCTGCAATAAAAAATATATGTACTGTATATACTCGAGTATAAGCCAACCCGAGTATAAGCCGAGGCACCTATTTTACCACAAAATACTGGGTAAAATAAGTGACTCGAGTATAAGCCGAGGGTGGGAAATGTGCTGCCCTCTGTATCCCTCTTGTGCCCTCTATGTCCCCCTCTTGTGTCCCCCTCTCTCTCCTGTGTCTCTTCTCCCCTCTCCCTTACCTGTGTCTCTTCCAACCTCTCCCTTCCCTATGTCTATTCCCCCTCCCTTATCACCCTCCTCAACCCCTTTTCTCATTCTCAACCTCCCTCCTTAACCCCACTCCTCATCCTCATCCTCCCTCCTCATCCTCCCCTTCTCATCCTCAACCTCCCTCCTCAACCCCCATCCTCAACCCCCCATCCTCAACCCCCTCCTCAACTCTCCTCCTCATCCTCAACCTCCCTCCTCATCATCAACCCTCTCCTCATCCTCAACCCCCTCCTCAACCTCCCCATCCTCCCTCCTCAACCCCCTCATCCTCAACCCCGTCCTCAACCCCCCTCCTCAATCTCCCTCCTCAATCCCCCTCCTCAACCTCCCTCCTCAACCCCCCATCCTCATCCTCCCTCCTCAACCCCCTCCTCAACCCCCCCATCCTCATCCCCCCTCCTCAACCTTCCTCCTCAACCCCCCTCCTCAACCCCCTATCCTCATCCTCCCTCCTCAACCCCCCCTATCCTCATCCTCCCTCCTCAACCCCCCCATCCTCAACCGCCCATCCTCAACCCCCTCCTCAACCCCCTCCTCAACCTCCCTCCTCAACCTCAACCCCCCTCCTCAACCCCCTCCCGAGGGGATTTTAGCCTTAAAATAAGGGCTGAAAAACTTGGCTTATACTCTAGTATATACAGTATATATTTTTTCTGTGTTATATCGATCCCGGCAATCAGTGGGTTAATACATATCATTGAACTCGCATGGACTAGGATTGTAGATTTATAGAGTTTTTTAGATTGCAACATTTCTGGATTGTGGGTCCGAATGCAAATCAGATTTCTAAACACAAATTGATTGTGGTTTAATCTCCATGTTTTACTGACGGTCTCAATTACTATAGGCTGTTTCTAACTCGGTAGTTACGGGCTTGCTTAATTGAACATGATCATGCTTTGAAATGCTACTTATGGGTGCATGGTTTACTTTTTGGGATTTCAGCCATGTAGTTGCTGATTTGTTCAAGGAATCGCTCTGCAACTGTTGCAAGTTTCAAGCCCGCAGACTTACGGGCTGTATGAAGGCAACTGCATGCTTGGAATTTAATAGGGGCCATAGGCCTCCATTGAATTGCAAGCCCACAGTTTACTAGAAAATTAGTTGTTTTACATTGTCTGATAAGTCCTTCCCTTTCTCTTCCTCTGTAATCTATTCCAGTCTAATCATATGATTTGTTCAGCCAAACAATATTGACCAAGGTGATGCTGGCAGGGGAAAAAAAGTGATTGTCTAAATAGGCATATTAGTCCATGTGATTACTGGAGAAGTAGAAATCAGGGCAGACATATCATAGAGTGAGACAATTATAAAGGTTCTCCATTTTTTTCAAGTGCAATAATCCATATGCTTTTTAAATATTATCTTTAGATTACTACAAAAAAAAACTTAAATAACCAATCATTGTTTTAGCAATCAAATACTTGATGCTGAAATATAGTTGACACATAGGACACAATGGAAGGGGTTAGGGTGTCATGAAGGTCTATAGGGACCCATTTTGTTGTTTATTAGGGTACCATAAAGGACACCCATGAAGATCAGTATATAGTGGGATGGAGAATTACAGTTACCCACCAAGGGAAAGTGATAGTGCTCATGGTAATCTGTAGGTACCTCTTTAGGACTGTAGGGGTCCATTGTAATCTACATGGGACACTTCTATTTTTTTAGGATAAACAAGGTATTTTAGGCTAGGTAAGGGGTTGTTAGGGGTTAATAGGATACCATAAAAATGAACATTGGAATTGGGAAGGAGGGGTCCTATTGCAATACAGGTTGAGAGTGGGCCGAGGGGGCTCATATCTTTTTTTAGGTAATAGTGGAGCATTGGTTGAAAGGCTTAGTGAATCCTAAACCCACCCCACATTCATGTTTATTTGTCATTAAACCCCTTTCCCTACCTTGAGATAGGATTTGTAGATAGATAGATAGATATATAGATATATAGATAGATGCAGTATGTTCACATTAGAAAGTGGGTTGCTATGGAAATTTTTGGGTTTCATAGTCATGGTCTCCTACTATGGGTATACAAAAGGCAAGTTGTGAAAGCTTGCTAGAGCTGGACAGTTGCGAGCACAGTTTCACAGAATGAATTACTATGAATAATAATGGAATTTTCATTAGGTCAGTATACACCAGTATGATATTTAGTACAGTTTATGTAAAGAGCTTTCTTCATCGATAGATTTCTCCAAAATTCAACTCTATTGCTGAAGTCTTCTCTTCATAACTGGTAAGAAAGCAATTGAATATAAATACAGTTTGTAAAAGAGAATTAGATATTTTATATTATATCCATCACTAATCAGTCTGCATTTAAAACATATGGAGTTTTATACCTTAAGTGTATGCTTTATCTTGTGTAAGATTATGAATAGTTCATACTTTGAAAGTATAATGGAAGGATTCATCTAGCAGAACTAAACATAATAACACAGCATACCTTGAAGTAATGATAATTTATTGAGAGATGTGTATCTCCCACTAAAGTATCGATTCCACCTAAATATTTGATGTATTGCTTATTACATGACTATAAACTTGAATGTAATGTATATGAAGCAAACTGTTATTTGCACAAAATGCAATTTGAGGATTAGCAAGTCTTAGAGTTATATGCATCAAATTATGTTTACATTTGGGTAAAACAATGTAATACTATTCCATAGATCTTTTGTCATATATACAAGATAAGTTTAAGCATTGCTTATTACTCTTTTAGGGTTTGTAAAGTATTCAGATTAATTGTCAGCTGAAATGCTGGCTTGTTTTCACAGCTTACAATCACTTGCTTCAGTCACTTTGAGCATGTGCAAACCCACTGAGATATATGAGCAATGCTTAGACTCTAACACAGAGACAAAAGGAAGTCCCAGAGGATTAAGGCTGCTGTATATACAAAAATGTACTCCAATGTAGTAGTTTTAAGTAATGGTCAATGAACTTGTTGCTACCTAGTTAAAAAGTATTCCATATTTACAACAATTGCTGAGTCCCTTTACTCACTGGAGATTATGAATGAAACATTGATGCATGAAAAGTGGATTGGACATAACCTAGCAAATGTCATATCTTATATTACAATTGTTCTGAAGTGGAGACAGTCTCATCCTTTGATAAGGTGATAAAGGTAGTGAGATCTGATTGGATCTAGAAAGTTATCTCCTTTTTCTTCTTTTTCTAAATATATTATTTATCCTTCTTCATTCCAATCTGAGTACACAAACATGAGGGCAATAATAACATTGTCAGTACCTTTATTGATATCTTTGTTGATCTTTATATACGTCAGCCAATTTTGTTAATTATTTATGGTGATAAAGGTGCAAAATACATTTGGGTATATCACACTGTGCTTGACTATTGTTCTGCATCCAAATGTTATATAAAATGATTTCCTTTTGGCAATAATGCTTATTTACTATCTGACTCCCTGTATTATATGCACCCAAGGAATGCCCAGCTTTCTTCTGTTCATCTGTTGTGTGCTTTACCTATTGCTGACCACTAGAACTCCATTTGGATCCAGCATCCATCAAATATTACTAATATGACAGACTTTTCTTTTAAATAGTAGTACATATCCATATTTTTTTTTTTTACTTTCTATAAAGAAATTTAAAGTGGCATATACAGTACCTGAATGAGTGAGAGCAGTAGAAATGTCACAGCTAAAGACATGATGAGAACTCAAAAAGCTCATGTTGATAAATAATTTAAGAAAAATAGACAAGAATATTGATGATATATGATAGACTTACAAATGTGTCATTCTTATAAAAAATGCTACCATACTCCACAAGCTCTTCTTGAAACGGGCAGAGAAAACATTTGGGGTTTCAGAAGTTTTATATAAACTTAGTAAATGACTTTTATACTGGTTGCTACAACATGTCATAAGGTAAAACCACTTTGCATTTTAAGAAACATAAACTATTACCAGAAAAGTAATTACAATAATATGATTTATTTTTGGTTTATAAAAATAAAAGATACAATCAAGATACTATCAAAGCTATTACTGTTAGGATAGTGTTTCTTATGCTTCCTATTGTTACACTGTTTTAGTTTGGGATATGTCTGATATGTGGTTCTAGCTATTACTGCGTTACCAAACCCAAAGCAGCCCAGACAAAACATTGCTTATAAGAAACATTGTTTTTCAATGTCATGTATTCCTTGTAGATAAAAATAGAAGAGCAGGGCACACCACCAGACCCTGCCCAAATACATTAACAACATGAGTCTCCATGCTAAGCCGCTATATCACTGTAAATCTCCATGTCTATGTTAATCATCTATCACAGAAACATTGTGAGAGTATTGCTTTGAGTGACTGCTGCAAGCTGGAGCTGAAAATCATGGCAACTTTTCCATTGGATTTTGCACTAACAAATGATTACGAATTACTCCGTTAGACATTTACACCAAAACACTATGCTAATAAGAATTTACAGAGCAATAGGAAAACAGGGCAGTGCTGTAACTACAAAAAACTGAAGCAAATGTTACAAGCATCAAATACCACTTGCTAATGGTTTTAACTGCATTGTTGAGTGCCACAGCAGCAGGTAAAGAGTCAGTGTAGCACCAAAAAAACTATAGAAAATGATGACATTTCAACATTAGTTGACACTTAACAGTCCAATATAAACATATGTGTAATTAAAAAACACATGATATTGTATTATTATGTCCATTTCATTATACAACATTATGGGTAACAGACAACTCAGTACTCAAGTGGTTAATTCATATCAGGAAAGCATGTGGAATAGGAACAAATGCTCAAATGCATTGTCTATATATAAATAATATACTGTACATACACAAAATAAACACAATTATAAATATAATTGTCATACATATTTAATTTAAATAAATATAAATAAATAAATAAAATAAATATTTACATATATAAATATAATGGTTTCTTGCCACAGTTACAGCACTTGTTTTCACTAATTATAATAATTACGATGTTCTTCATTTTCTAGAGCCATTGCTCATCTGTAAAACTTGATTTGGGCACCTCCTACACTGAAACCTCTTGCAGACAAGGCAGAATTTACAGACGTGGGCTGATTGCCGTAATATTGCTAGTGAAAAGACTAACAAAAAAGTGTAGCTTAGGGAAAAAAGCTCCTGCAGCCAATGAATATAAATATGAATATAAAATGTGTTAAGTTTACCACAAGTAATCACTGTATATATAAAGCATCCAACTCCGGGCAAATCTCATTTACAGAATTCCGAGTTGTTTTCTCATTACATAACTTGAGATCATAAAGAAAGGACACCCCATAACTTTTATTGATTTAGAAGACAATATTATTCTCACTGTAAAGAAGAAATGTCAGGGGTGCCGTCAGCATGTTCAATGATTCCATGTGTGATAAGTTTTCTTGTATCAGTCTGTCAAATTATGTATTTCCATACCCATGTTTTACTGGACCACAGTGCTACAGAATGTGTTGGTGTGATATAAATGAAAGATAATAATTTACAATACATTTGAGATGCTTCATGTGTTCCTTTTAATAAGAACAGATGATTCTAAAATGTGGTCTGTGGACCAACAGAGGTCCATGAGTCTCTCTCAACTGGTCCATCAAACAGCTTGGTTTATAAAAAATATAAAATAATATTAATAAATGTGCATACACAGGTAGCACAGAAGAGCATTTCATTGTTTAAAAGAACACAGTAATTCCCGCAAGACAGGAAGAAAATAATTTGGTTTCCACTAAGACCCTCAGGAATTTTTCAGTGGTCCTTTGAAAATAAAATGAGGAACTGCTGAATTAGAATCAATATTATTAAAACCATATTATGTGGATATAGGCTGAGCTAAAATGTTGTTGTTCTTTAGTCATTGAGTTGTGTCTGACTCTCCATGACCCTATGGACTGCAGCAGATCAGGCAGGTCTGTCAGACAATGTCCCTCTGAGCAGCCATCAAACTCATGTTTATTGCCTAAACTAGCGAATTGCCCATCAAAAAATGACGGCAATAGTATTGTAAGTGAAGGAATGGTGTTTGTCAGACATTATTTTTTGTGGTGGTCTGAGATATCGGCACTGATTGCGAAGCTCACGCTGAGCGCCTTCGGCAATGCTCATTGCGAGCCTCTTGGTTGTTGTATTTTTTTTTTATGATAGGCGCTCTTGCTGTCATTGTAAGGTCGGCACTGATCTGCTTTTTTGACTTATTACAAGGCTGTCCGCTGGTGAAGTTTCTGTGCTCTGAGCAGTGTTGGATCTCATTGTGAGGCGCGCAGTGAATGTGTTTTGCGTTTATTGCGATATGTGTATATGTATTTTGTGATGCTAATGAAATAAGTATTACATTAATAAATTAATATACTTTACCTATTTGTAAGTAATACATGCAGGAAGCATTGTGCTGAATCTGTTTTGATGTTCCTGCAGCATACAATGTAGGTTTGCAGTGTTGTGGAGCTGAGGTGTAAGTGTCAGCAATGTGTGCAGTGTGTAGTGTAAATAGGCTGCGTGCGCGAGGGGAAACCGTTAGTGTAGCTGTGTACTTTCGCAATGTGTAAGTTAGTGTTGTAAAATGGCGGCAAATGTGTATGTGTTACGCGGCTGTGGATGATGTAGCGTCCTTGCTAATGGTGTATGTTGTAGGTCATACAGGTTTTTGTAAAAGCCGTATTTGCTTTGTGGAATTTAGCGGGTTTAGGGGTCGTGTAGCCTCGTTTTAGTTTTTATGTTATTTTTGTGTGTATTTGGGTGTTTTTTAATGTTTGGCACTGTGCGCTGGTTGTCCGTTAAGGTCGTATTTTTGCAAGTCCGTAATTGACTTTTTCTAAGTCCTGCAGGTTGTAATGGATTTTGTGTAAGTCCGCAATTTTTTTTTCTCTAAGTCCCGCGTCTTGTATATTTTTGTGTAAGTCCATTGTGACGTGGGAGTCTTCACCTCCGCAAATGCGGCCTCTCTCTTCGCGAGGGTCTGCATTTGCGGTCCGAAAGTCGAAGGGGTAGTAGGGATGAGTGCCTATGGCGCTCATCTCCACAAGCGCAAGGAGCTTTGCGAGGGCAGCAGTTGCGGCGGGCTTGCTATGCGAGCCCACAAGCATTAGCAACAACCGCATGCTGACAACTATATATGTATGTGATTACTTCATCTATTAATCTCCCACTTTTCCATCCTCTTCTGTGTGTGTTTTTAATCTTTCCCAGCATCTGAGTCTTCTCTAAAAAAAACTTTCTTCTCATCATATGGCCAACATATTTGCACTTTAGCCTCATGATCAAAAGCTTCCAATGAGCAGTTTGGCTTGATCTCCTGTAATATTGATTAATTGGATCTTCTTTCCATCCAAGGGACTCTAAGTCGTTTTTTCAACACCACACTTCAACGTCGTCAATTCTACGGCGCTCAGCCTTCTTTATGGTACCGCTTTGGGAATACCATAGTCCTAACTATGTAGACCTTTGTTGACAGTTTAGACATAAAATGTAAATATCTGTAATATTTAGATAATGAACTCAGCTTGTCCTAATTTTCTGTATATCCACTGCATCAGAACCAGGTCATCTATCCACCCATACACAGAGATCCTTTTTACACCACAACAGCTGGACACATTCAGTATAATTTTGGTAGCCTTTCAGAAGATCAAACAGACATAAACAGAGCATGAAATGCCAGCATCCAGCAAAAGAATATAGTTCTACCTCTGAGTTAGTTTTTTTGTTTATGCAAATTACCCTTAGGGTTTAGTCTCCCTAAGGGTAATAGGAAACTCCAGATGTGGACCCCTTGCTCACTGTGCCCTAGGGAGTTCAGCTGCACCTCACTGACGAGGCCTATAAAGTCTAAAACTCATCTGGGGTTTGCTGTTTCTCCTGTTCAGGGTAGAATTGCCTGGTATTTCAGGGCTGGGTCACTCTTTTGAGTGGGACCAGACTAATATACTACAGGATACTGGCTTATCATGGCTGAGGAACTAACCTATTAAGGTTGGTTCATTCTCTGATGAGCACCTCTGACTTAGTTTTTTTTTTTTTTTTTCACTTATGTATTTACCAGAAGATTCTACTTATTGAACAGGGTACATAAAATGGTGACTTTAGAAGTTAACACACAGTAATGAAACAGTGGTACCATTAAACACTATTATATTGTAACATAATCAGTAGTTTGAAGCTAAGATTAAGATCACTAGATCAGAAGGCCAAGTTAAACTATTGACTTAGAGCTATTGCATAGTATCTGACTGTTCATTTGCATCTCTCCACAGGAAGCCTTCAATCCTAAATGTTCCATTGTTCTAAAGGTAGGGAAGCATTATGTCAGCTTTATTGGAGGCCTCTGTCTTTGCAAACAATAATTGTATTGCACTTCCATAGACAAGGTCTTACAGTATACCTTGAAGTACCACAAAGTTTATTATACATATGCTGTATATACTGTATATGACATGTTTAACATGAACATAATTAATCCAGTATCACAATATGTTAATCAAATAACTTTTGTAGTACATTGAATATACACAGAACCAAACATGATGCCAGCAGTAATTCAGTAAGTGATTCTCTAAGCATAGACGTCTGCCCAGTATAAAGGGAATAAGCCAGACATTTTTTACTAGTCCGGGATGATTCATGACACCAATTTTGAATCTGAACAGTTATCCGTGATCTTGGTTTGACTGTAGAACATATTTGGTCATCCTGAAACCAGAGCCCAAGGCTGTGGTCAATACGCCCATTAATCTCAGTCTTTGATCTTATTTTACTTAGCATCCAGTAGTATTGTTATAACTGTTCTTAATCTAAATCTAATTATTACAATAAACCCATATTTATCAGTATTGTATATTTTTAATCGTATAGCAAATACGTTTATGTTTGTCTTTATCACTTGTAGAAGCAGCTCTCCATCCGTAGATAGTGATCTCAGAGAATATTTTATTTGCCTGATTGAGCTCTCAGATGAGTTACTCAATTAAAGTCAAGCTGATAACATTATATCCAACTATTATAATATATGAACTTCCATAATTGCTGTATACTGTTTATTTCATGAGCAAGGTATTAGATAAAATCCCTTCACCTGGAATTTAGTCATTAAAGGCAGATCCAAGTATCATGAATTAATACATTTCTGTACTCTACAGGCAAACAAGCAGCCTTTATGTATGCGGCACATCTCATAAAACATTTTATTTATTTTTTTATATCTAAAAGTCCCTCTAATTATTATGTTGACACCCTCAGAGGGTAAGTGTATAAATGTTTTTTTTTTTTTTTTTTTTTCATGCAAACATTTTTTTTTTTTCATGCAAACATTTTTTTTTCATACACTACTGCTTCTCCTCTATCAGACGCACTCCTAATCAGGGATACCTAGATATGTTTTAAAGTATTTATTTTTCAAATACTAAGACTGTATGTAAAAGGATTAGGCATAACAATTAAAAACATCACTTTGAAGAATAAGCAGAATAAAGAACCATTTAATGCAAATAATTCCAGTCCAAATGGTAATGGTATAGTAAGTAATCATTATTTTATTATGTGCATAAAAACATTTTTCTATACTGAAAAAGAAACAAGGACAAGTCAGTTAAAATTATCATTCTCCTACTTAACTGGAAAGCTCAGCCTTAATATTTTTCAGGAATAAATCTCAGCCCCCCCCCCCCCATTAATGTGATCAATTTGTCCCTGTATTTAGATAAGGAGTCCACGTTTCTAGCACCATTTCTCTATATTAACATGTATAGCTTGAAGAGAAAAAGGGAGATGCCAAGTCCTTTTTTTTTTTTAATTGAGCATCAGCTTTTATTTTATTTACATGTGATAAATTATCTAATTCCATATATTATTCTATAGGTGAATATCAAGTATACTTTGTATAAAAGTACTATGTTATTTAGATTATTAGTTCAAAAGACAATTCCACCAATCTTTAATATACAGTTAAAATAGTTGTTTTATCTATGTATGAGATCTCATGTATAGTGCTATCTAATATGTTGGTGCATTACTATTAAATTATAATAATAAATAATATAAATTTAGGACTTGAACAGCTCTTAATATGGCCAGTCCTATTTGTTTTTTACAATTTCATTATCACATTGTTTTCCTTCCTTTAAATGTTCTAAATTAAAGA
Source organism: Discoglossus pictus (assembly GCA_027410445.1). NCBI lineage: Eukaryota > Metazoa > Chordata > Amphibia > Anura > Alytidae > Discoglossus > Discoglossus pictus. The sequence goes on along the minus strand of CM050173.1, from coordinate 96,003,626 downwards.
CTTCAAAATCTCTTTTATAAATTATGTGGCTGTGCTATTAATTAACAGCCTTATTAAATTGTGATTCAGTAAATTTAAAAGGGCTCTATGTAAGCACACAGCATATTTTATTTACAGAAGTTTTTAGTTATTGAAGACCTTGCTTTTGGATAGAAGTTCCCTAACTAAAAACTTCTGTAAAAAAATATGCTGTGTGCTTATATAGAGACCTTTTAAAATTGCAGAATCGCAATTTAATAAGGCTGTAAATATTCTGCAATTCGATTTTAGACCTAAATGTATTATTTTCCATTTTTTAAGTTAAACTACTCAAGTCAATCTCCTTCAGCTTCCCCAAGCCCTTACCCTTTTGGTTTATTCCCACTCCAATATCCCTTGCAAGAGATCTTTAAACAACATGTAATTGGTAAAAAAATTATTCCTCTTGCTCTACATTTTCATGTCTTACAGCATAATAATTTGGTGAGAAAATCATTCCTGGAAACAAGTTTTAATTGTTGCATATTCCAGAAAATAAGTAAATGATCTGTAAGTCCCTACACTGCTCACATCTGTGCTACATTCTTACTTTATGATACATGACTTAAGTGGAGAAATGTACATTATACAAGATCCATAAAGAATAACAGAGCTTAGAGCTTAAGGCAGCAAATACAGAGTCTGCCGTCTGGGACAATAACTAAGTCTCTGTGAGTTGTTATGAGATTGTTTCTGGTTCTGACCCAAAGGCAAACAGGAGATATGTTTATAATACATCATACAACATAGTAAAGAGAACAGAGCAGGAACAAAGGATTGGATTGTGTTGGACTTCGCATTCTCTGTGTCTATTTGTTCTTAAGTATTTAGCAGAAATAAAATGAAAATGTTTGATCTGTCTTTGTATTATTCTCTCTTATTTATTTGAGGTTTTATCTGTGAAGCTGAATACTTCTCAGTTATTGAGAAACATACAATGTTGTGTCTTTTTAAAACATCTTTATCACTCCAAAGGATATTTTCTTAAATGTTCAAAAGTGTTATTTTGAAAAGAAAAAAAAAAGAAAAAATAATTATTTCAATACACAATGTCAATCCCTGAATGTGAGCATTTTGCCTTTTGATGTTTTTTCAACCGTTTACTGCGGGAAATACAATTATTGCAGAAAAAGTTGGCACAGCTGTGGGAATTAAATTACTGCAGCTCTTATCATTACTGTCTCTTTAAGGAACCACCGTAGTTCAAGAAAAAAGGCACTTCGTCTATATAATAAACTAACAGCATTAGCAGCTGTGTAAACCATGGAGATGGATCATGAGGGTATTTTTCTGTGTGTAAAAGTTGAGGGAGGGGTGGGGAGGTTAGTACATAATTGGATACAGCTGAAATTGACACCACACCTCTTCCCCCTCACAGATTTAGAAGTAGGAAGTCAATCATTTCAGGAAGGTAAATAAATAAATAAATGCAAAAACAATCTATAAAGAAAAGGAAATGCCAAATGCCCCCCTCAACCCACAACACACTACCAACAAAGACATAACACTTTATTTTTTCAAATTAAAATCTATCCATATGAAGAAAAAAAATTGATCTGCTTATTACGTTATTTGACTCATTGTTTGCAAATATAATTACATTGTTTTTATTGTACAGTGGTCATTTAATATGCTGCAAAAATTAACCCCCCAATATAAGTGTCATGAGGGTGCTCCAGTACTCTCATGACACTAAGTCTAAGCACTACCCTACACTACACCCCAATAAACTAATACATCTAAATTAGCCCCCTCTAACTAATTAACCACCCTGTAAGTAATTAACCCCCCTCTAAATCATTAACCCACTCTCTAAGTAATTAACCCTATTTAACCCTCACCATACCTAATTAACCCTATCACTAACCACTTAACCCAATCCAAACCCAGTTATCCCTATCTAGTCCTATTTAAACCTAACTGTACTTTATTAACCATAACTTTACCTAATTAACCCTAGCTGTACCTATTTAACCCATATCCTATTAACTCATTCCCTATTAATTCCTACTGTATTCTAATAACCCTATCCTATTCTATCAACACCCATCCTAGTCTATTAACCCCCTCTCTACTCTACCATATTAACCCTATCCTATTTTATTATCCCCCCTTTACCCTACTCTATTAACCCCTGTCCTGTTTATATCAACCCCTATCTTATTCTATTAACCCCCTCTACCCTATCCTATTCTATCAACCCCTATCCTATTCTATTAACCTCCTCAACCCTACCCTTTTAACCCCTATCCTATTCTATCAACCCCTATACTATTATATTAACCCCTCTCTAACTTACTTAGAACCTTTAAAAAAGAAAGGGTTAATGAGTCTACTGTCCTGGCCAAAATGCCCCTCCAGCATTGATCCACGATGCCCGATGCCCTGGTCTTCACACCTCTGGGCCAGGTTTCATCATGGGGTTTATGTTGATCCCGTGCGGGAATCCCGATGGGGACCCTGCAGCAAGGTTTCATTTAGGGAGCCTGTGGGAGCTCCTGCAGGTTTGATTGATGTCATGAGGACGATCTCTGTTTTCACTGGCTGCGGGCTCGCAGCAGTCCCACACACATACGTCCTACTCCAATCGAGTTGCAGCCTCTGAATTGAATGAGGCTCATAGTATTTGATAAAAGACTTGTAGTCCATCAAGTTCAATCTTTAAATATCTCCTCTGTTCTGCAATTTGTAGATTAGTAGTTAATTAATCCAGAGGAAGGCAAACAGAGAAAATCCCATTGAAACATTGGCAATCATCTCAAAAGGGAGAAACAAAATTCCTTCCTGTCCCCAGACACTGGTGATCGTATTCCTCCCTGGATCAATGCTCCCTCTCAAAATAACTAGGATAACACTGAATGCCCTTTATAAAAAAAAATATATATATGTATATATCCAGTGCCTTTTTAAAGTTATCTATCAAATCTGCTGTAGCCACCTCCTTTGGTAGAGAATTGCACACATTAACCACCCTTACTGTGAAGACCCTTTTCTTTCTTAAAGGTGGAATCTCTTTACTTCTAACGTCAAAGGATGTCCTCTTGTCAGTTGAAAACCTGTTGGCTCAAAAGGATCTTTTGACAAAGCTTTATATTGACCCTGGATGTATTTGTATAGGGAAAGCAAATATATAAGGTGAGAAAATAAGTTTAATTTGGTTAGTCTTTCTTCATAATTTAGTCCGTCTATTCCCATTATTAGTTTTGTTGCCCTTCTCTGTAACTTTTCCAAAAGACTAAAATGTCCTTTTATGAACTGGTGGCAAAAATTCTACTCTATATTCCAAATTAGGGTATACTAGGGATTTGTATAGTGACATAATTATATTTGCTTCCCTTGCTTCTATACCCTTTTTAATACATTCTAATATTTTATTTGCCTTTGCAGCTGTTGCCTGGCATTGAGCAGTAGGTGGTTGTCCACAAAACACTCACAAATCCCTTTCTATATCAGAGACCCCTAGATTTGCTCCATAAAGATTATAAATTGCATGGCTATTTTTTCTTCCCAGAATTATAACTTTACATGTATTCATATCAAATCTCACCTGCCATTTAGATGCCCATTCCTCTAATGTATGTAAATCCCTTTTGGAGGAAAACAACATCATTATCTGATTTAATTACCTTGCACAACTTAGTGTCATCAGCAACAATGAAGACACTACTTTCCAGTCCTACTTCTAAGTCATTAATAAATATATTACTAAGGAGAGGACCTAATACTGAACCCTGAGGAACCCCACTTATCACATTAGTCCAATCTGGGTATGTTCCATTTACTAGAACCCTTTGCTTCCTGTCTTTTAGCCAGCTCTCAATCCATGAGCAGATATTTACTGCAATTCCTGTATCCCTTAGTTTGCACAATAGTTTTCCATATGGCACTGTATGAAAAGCCTTTGCAAAATCCAAAAAGACTAAATTCACTGAGTTGCTTTGATCCAAGTTCCTACTAATCTCCTCATATAAACTAATGAGATTTGTTTGACATGACCTATCCCTCATAAATCCATGTTGACTCCTACTTATAATCCTGTTCAAATAGACATTTTATTGTATATTATCCCTTATTAACCCTTCTAAAAGCTTCACCACTACAGAAGTGAGGCTCACTGGTCTAAAATCCCTCAGATTTGCTTCTGCTCATTTCTTAAATATAGGTATAACCTCTGCCTTTCTCAAGTCATCTGGTAGAGACCTTGTGTTGAGTGACTCTTGAATAATTAGTTTGGCTATTGGTTTGGCTATTACAGAAAAAGTAAAGTAAATGACTCTTCTCATTTCTGAATTGGAACAACACAACATGTTAGTTTAAACTTAAATGTATGTAAGAGATTTCAGCTTATGATCTTTAATGAGTTTTGAGAATATCCATTTGTTTCGTGTAAAAAAAAAACATTTTTCTAAATAAAATGTATGCCTTGTAACATCTGTTTGTGCTAAGTACATGGTGATGAATATTTAGGTGAGAGGTATCACATATTCACTTGTAAATAAAGCCTGGTGGCCATTGATAAAAATTTAATTATTATGCAGATACCTCATAGAAAGTGGTTATGTTTTTTCATGAAGAGAAGAATTGCAGCCCCTGGAGATAGCATGGGGCAGGGGGCTTTTGATCGAACTAGTGCAGGAGAGTAATTTGTTAGCTTTAATTGGGGTGTGGAGCTTCAGGATAATAAAAGTAACATTTCTCACTCCTGTCAGTTACCCAGGCAAGAGCACATGCTTAACATGCAGGAGCACATGAGGAACATAGATGTCTCTCCTGCTCATCTACCTACCTCCCCTGTGATGTCTCTCCTGCACATGTGCCTGCTTTCTCTGCTGCCTTAGATCATCCTTCTAGCTTTGCTGCTCCCCTGTGCTGTGAGGCTGTCTCCTCTGTTCCTCTTGACCCCCTATGCTGTGATCATTCCTGCATCCACCCATGCCACCCTTCACCTTGCTGATCTTGATGATGCACCTGCTAATCCCATTGGATTTTCACCTCAAGTCCAGTATCATGCTGAGCTTTATGCTGCTCATGCTGCTGTGGATAATGATCTGGACTTTTTTTCTGGTGAGTGCCTTCAGTCAGCAGGATCATACCAGGTAACTCATGGGAGCCACAGGGACAGAGCAAAATGCAGATCTGGCATATAAGGGGATGTGGGGATTTAAAACTAATATAAAAGTTGCATTTGGGAGATTAAAAGAAATAAATGGGTATAACGAGTGGGGTTGGTCCAGCAAAACAGACTAGGGGTTACAATATGCTGCAGAATTGGGTGTGGTGCTTTCAGCATAGGGTATTGTGTAGTTTGCATCTCTCAGGGTTAGGGGAGGGAAGCAGGTGGACAAAATCTGCAGGCAGGGAAGTGTAAGTGAGCTGCAGTTAAGGGGCCATTTTGTATTATGTAGTTGAAGCTCTGATGTGGATAAACCAGCAGCTAGGGCCTGGGCTTTATTAATTGAAAGGGATGCAAGTGGGGGGGGGGGGGGGGACTTACTAGATATGGCAGGGAGAGGGAAGAAATTGGTATATTAATTAGTTTATTACTGCCAAAATCTTTTTACACATCCAGTAGGAGTGATGAAAATTCTAACAGAAGGCACAGTCCACTGCCTAATGCATCAAGAGGTAGCCAGGATGACCACACATAGGAGACACAGTCCACTGCCAGGCTGTGGTCTACAACTGGAAGGAAGGATGAACATCAGTATACAGCCAGTAGGAGTGATGAACATTCTAACAAACGGAACAGTCCACTGCCTTCTGTGTCAAGATGTAGGCAGGATGACGACACACAGATTACTACACACATAGGAGGCACAGACTGCAGTCTAAAACTGGTAGGAAGGATGACTGCCAGTATACATCTGGTAGGAGTGATGAACATGCTAACAGAAGGCACAGGCCACTGCCTTCTGCATCAAGAGGTAGGCAGGATGACCTCTACTCCACTGGACAACATAGGAGGCGCAGTCCACTGTCAGGCTGCAGTCAACAACTGGAAGGAAGGATGACCACAAGCATACAGCCATTAGGAGTGATGAAAATTTTAACAGAAGGCACATTCCACTGCCTTCTAAGTCAAGAGGTAGGTAGGACGACCACATACATAGGAGACACAGTCCACTGCCATTCCTTTTCAACAGGGTAAGAGCTCCTCTGCACATGTATTCAGTGTTTGTTCAAGGAGTCGCCATAGCATTAGTTCTTCAGCTGTTAGTGGACATCAGCCCTCACTATAACTTGCCTGCCTTGACATTGCTTCGGTCTCTCATTATAGAGGGCCAGGTATGATAGAAACCAATCATCATATATTAGATGATGACCTCCCAGCCCTATGACCTCCCAGCCCTATGAGACCAAGAGGTGGGGGAAAGAGACAGGTTTTCTTTGGGCGGGGAAACCTGCCACTCTCATTCTAGGTATTCCAAGAAAGCAGTTGAAGGACATTTGTATTTTCTGGACCACAGTCACCCTGACCTTTGCAGGACATATGGGGCATGTCATGGCCTCAGTGGCGAGGCCTTCAGGTAAGCAGACATGCATATCAACATCTGTTCCAGTTCAGGGTTATTGGAGGGTTTAGAGGAGATTCTAAGTTTAAAGGACAGAATAAAGTAGTGGCAGGGGTACTTGCTCATTTTTATGGGACACCCTTATATGGGTTCATTACCTGTTTGTTGCAGTGCTTTATTTCTCCTGCACACAAGGTTCCAGGAGGCTGGTGGCAGGCGTTTAATTTCTTGTGGGCATGGAGCTTTCCAAGAGGCTAAAGTGATGGGTGGCTCCCCTAGGTTGTGAGCTAGTGCCCCTGTGGTGTGGTATATCAGACACAGCTCTTAGAAGACCTCCATAAAGGTTAGCACATCACTTAGGAAATAAAAGAAACATTTGAAGAGGAGAGCTCTTTGAGATATTTTCTTGGCATCCTCTGGATAATTTTATTTAGTTTAAATATGATGATAAAAAGAGGATTCTAGGAAGAAGAAGAAGAGGAAAGTAGTTGAGGATATAGAAAATCTCCCAAATATTTTCTAATCTGGTTCCTGGTCTATGTTATTTTGGGGTATTATTATTGAGAACAAGTGCCAGATGCTTATCTTTTTTATATTGGTTTACAATGGCTTTTTATTCCTTTCTCTTTCTTGGATAGTACCAAGCGCCCTCTAAATTTGAAGTCAGCTAGGGTGCTTGGGCTTGGAGAAATTATTAGGGGAACTGGAAAAAGGCAGGATGGCGGGTCCAATTTTGCATTTACCTATTTATAACTTGAGGGTCTCCATTAGATTTAGTGCCCAAGCAGGAGTAGGCTAAAACGGAGGTTCACCTTCCAGCAGAACAATGACCCCAAACACACTGCTAAAGCAACACTTCAGTGGTTTAAGGGGAAACATGTAAATGTTTTAGAATAGCCTAGTCTAAGCCCAGACCTCAATCCAATAGAAAATCTGTGGTCAGATTGCTGTTTTATAAGCGCAAACCATCCAACTTAAAGGAGCTGGAGCAGTTTTGCAAGGAGGAATGGGCAAAAATCCAAGTGACAAGATTTGGCAAGCTCATAGAGACTTATCCAAAGTGACTTGGAGCTGTGATTCCTGCAAACGGTGGCTCTACAAAGTATTGACTTTAGGGGTTTAATAGTTATGCATATTGACTTTTTCTGTTACTTTGTCCTATTTATTGTTTGCTTCACAATAAAAAAAAAAAAACATCTTCAAAGTTGTGGGCATTTTCTGTAAAATAATGATGCAAATCCTCAAACAATCCATGTTAATTCCAGGTTGTGAGGCAACAAAACATGAAAAATGAGGGGGTGAATACTTTTGCAAGGCACTGTATAAGGTCAGGTTATACAAACTTGTCTCGTGGCTATGTTTGTCACTACCACCTCTTTGGGAAGGTTATTTTACTTATCTACCACAATTTCTTTAATGTAGTACTTTAACACACTACCTCTGAGTCGTCTATCATACAACGTTATATCATGACCTCTTCTTCTAGTATTCTGCTATTTTCTGAAATACATTACTTTTCCTAAATTACTCATGTCTCACTTTTCATCAGCTACAGACAGTGATTCTATACAGAGAGGTAGCTGAGAACAATTAAGTTATGGACATTGACTTCTATCCACTTTAATATAGATTTGTATAAATATCTGTGATCTTTTTCAAATGTGAAACAAAATACAATTTTAGACATTTTTGTTATAAAGGGCATTTTTGCAAATATTCAATGTAAAAGCATTTTTACAATTTAATATAATAAAACTGACAAAATCAATATTGCTTTAACAGTATATTGAACTCAGGAGCCGGCAGAGGTATGTGTGAATATACAGTACATAACAAGTCTCAGTTATGGCTCTATTTTATGTAAAAGTAAAGATTTTTTTTTATATAATCTTGAATGAAGATGGAACTCTTACATATTTATGTATTTATTAGCATTTCAATATTTTTAATTTATGGATCTGCAACCGAAAAATTTTACTTTTTATCATGCAGTGCAAGCCTGTACAAGTATTTATTCCTCCTCCCTCCGTACTCCAGTAATTAATAAAATGCTTCTATCTAATTGTCTGGAGATTTATTTATTGTACTTTGCTACACTTGCCCTAACATCCTTCCACCCATATCCATATCTCTATCTATCTATTAATAAATCATTGAAGATGCATTTTCTTAAATAAAATACTTCTTCAGAACTAAGCAAGATTATAAATAACATTATTTTCAATAGTGAGGTATTGCCATGTTAGGTTAATGCACAATCAGAATGATTAAGAACCCATTTTCCTTAGAAAACCCACACTGTGCCTATAAGCCACTTGTGCTTTGCTCTTAATTCATTTTTATCACTTTAGATCAGTAGACTATAAATCAGTTTTCAGGGATGTTTTAGACTTTTTAGTATGAATAATTATCTCACTTTATAAAGGAATTGAATGTTGAGTAGTTCTCGTGCCACTTGGAACTCATATAGAGATATCTAGGAAGATAATTTATTAATACTTCATGTTTCTCTAAGGCAGGTTCACTAAAACTCTTTAAGGCTGTGCTGAATGTGCCAGGGAATCTGATGGTTGGGTCTAATAAGACAGCTAATATCCCTCTCAGCCCCAATAAATAAATATATTCACATTATAAATGGCCTGCTAATTATGGTTTGCCAAATTGAGGCTTGTAGTTAAAAGTTGATAGTAAGGATTACATATAATAGTTGTTAAACTACGAGACGTTGTCACACTTTGCGTGGTGCGTACAAAGGCACTCATTGCTTGTGAGCCTCGCAAGGTGAGCTGTTAAATAGGAGCACTTAGGCAATGAGTTGCAAAGGAGCTCATCGCCTGCGAGCCTCGTGTAGCGAGGTGAGCCATTAACTAGCAGTATTCAGGTGATGAGCGCCAAAGGCGCTCATCGCCTGCGAACATCACGTAGTGAGGCAAGCCGTTGAGGCACTAAAACTTGCAGCACAAAGGCGATGAGGGAGGCGAGCAGTGAAGGCAATGAAACATGCAGGACAACCACCAAACACCTAGGGCCTCATTCTATTATCGGCCGTAAACCGGCCGTAAGGCTGCGATTCCTTGCGGGGGTCCCGTTACCTTGCAATTCAATTAAACGGCCCGCAAGGATCTCCTCTTACAGCTGGCCGTAAATCTTGCTACCGGCCGTAAGCTCTGAAAACTTAAAACTCAAAAATAAATTCAAGCCTGCACTGTACAGCTCTGTAAATGCTAGGGATCATATTGGGGGACATGAGGATTAAAAGTAACCCACTCTCAAGCTTGCACATCAGCCCAAACCCGAGTTCAAATTAACTGTTTATTTTCCGGCTGCGGCGTGGGCGGGTCTGAGGTGCTCCAAGCACTCTGGACTTTTTACATGGATATTTGACGTATATTAAAAAAAAAATATTTTATGGATTTGAGTATAGGGGAATTTTGTGCTATTTTTGCTTACACCGAAAATCACTTTATAGTCTTCTCAAAGTGCAGGATGGCTTTATTTGGGCTATATTTCGTGCTTAATTGGTGCTAGCGGGACCTCTTTCCTGCAAGTAAGCTGCGGCTCGGTTTTAGCCTTGCAGAGAGGGTTCCCGGAGCAATTGAATTGCAAATAGGATTTTCTTACGGCCGATTTCCTTGCGGCCGTTTTAGATTAAAGGATTTCCTCCGGCGCGAGCGGCCGCAAGAGATAGCAAGGCACCGGCCGCAAGCCTGCCGGAATCCCCGGCCGGAGGGGAATAGAATAGCCGAATAGCTTGCGACCGGTCCTTGCGGCCCCGCATCTCCTACGGCCGCTAATAGAATGAGGCCCTTAGTAAACATGGGATCGCCTTAGCCTGCATGCAATTCACCAACGTGGGAGTTAGAAAAAATACGAGATAGGAAAAATATGAAGTTAATGGCCAAACCGCGCAAAGCAAGAACCAATAAAAACTCACAACATACAAAACAAAATACAACAAAAACATCACAAATAGCAAGGGGGAACAGCCAGGACGTCAGGGAGTGAAGTGGAACTGGAATTTAAACCAATTTGGCTGAGTTTTGCCACTCGAAAATCAGCTAAGCGAGAAAAAAAATGGAAGCCCAAAAAAATAAAAACGAGGCTACACGACCCCGGACAGCGCAAAACACCGCCAACCACTTAGCACTTTCACACACGAATGTACGAGGTACAAAATACACTATTAAAAATGACGGAAAATGGTTGCAAGCCGCGTAACAAAAAGACAAACAAGGCAACTTTTCAATCCTAACTTGCAACTAATAACATTACGGATCTACAATGGTGCTTTACATAACTAAACCAACGGTTTGCCCTCACGCACGCAGCCTATTTATAATGCACAGTTGGGACATTCATTACACTTTATAAGCAGGACACTAACGCTCAAAATGTATATTGTATGCTCCAGGAAAATAAAAACAGCTATTGATTGCTGCATATATTAATTACAAATAGGTTAAGTATAATAATATCTTAAGTAGCTAATTAATTAATAATTAGTTAACAAAATATAGATAAATATAAATCTGTCATTGTGATGAGTGCCAAAGGTGTTCAGAGGAGTAAAAGTACACGAGAGGAGAGGCTCGCAATGAGCACCAAAGGTCCTCAGAGTAGAAAAAGCTTTACATTGTGTGGCAAACAGCATTGCCATGGCTTCAAATTGTATTGTCCTGGCATTTTTGACGGACCAATCGCTAGTAACATATAAAAGTTAAGTGGTCACATCACAAGGGAAGGCGTACTCATTGCAACACTGATACAATATTAAGTTGATTCTTGCTAATTTTAATTATTTCATAGTCCTATTTCCTATTGGAGAGCACTTCCAAAGTACTCACTATATAATTATAATTTCAATCTCTCAGTATGACAAATGCCATTTAAAGGAAGTTTCTTTCTTATTAATGCTCTCCCTACTGCTAGATGAATCAAGCCTTTAGAAAATCTGTCCACATGTCTGTCTCTTTCTGTTCGTCTGTCCAAAATTCACTAAGCTTCACATGTTGCAATGTTGCTCCTTATGGTTGTGATGGATGTTTTACAATCGTTGCCAGAAGGAAGCTTAGTGAAAATCCCCTTATAGTATGAGTATGAGAGAATTTTGAAGCTTTCTCTAAAACTCTGCCTCCATAATCACTTTACCCCTGTAGTTATTGCAAATGTGCATAGAACTGGAATGTAGGTGAACAAGCAACTGCAACTGAACGTTTTACAAATTGTGGCAAAATTGTAATTGTTAGTGACAAATAAGAACTATGTATTTGTAATTGTTTCTGTTTTGATAGATCTATATGTCTGTATACATAATATTTATTAAAGCACTGTATATTTACCTTTATTTTCATTTTTTTCCTGGTACTGTATATCTTGAAAGACAACACAATAACTTGGTATATCATGGTAATGGATCTAATCCATAAAAAATAGCATTATTCATTGCATGTTTTTCAGATTTTTCCACCTGTCCTAACCATAGCTGTTTAGTTTGAATTACAAGTTTTTTTTTAGTAATTCTCCCACTGTTTGGACACTGCCCATTTTAACATCTTCCCACTAATGAACCTGATGTGTCATTTAAAAACAAGGTGAAATCAAAAGTGTTAATAAACCTGAAAGTATATAGAAGGAATGTGAGATGTTGTGAGAAATGAAATGTCTAAAACAAAGCTCTGAGCGCTTGTGCAATTTAATTTGATATTTTGTTCTGACAGTAAGAAGTGCCGGAACTAATTAAACTTTTTGAGACTTATCATAGTTAGCAACATCCAACACATACAGAAACAGCCACAAACCACAGATCCTGTGCTTTGATCTAACACCGACATTATAAAATTGTAACATTTTGTTCGATGCAGCCATATTTGCAGTACCCAGAAAGTGAGACAAGAGGAGACAATTTAAAACTGGCACCATACGAACAACAAGACTGGGGCCCCAGTGAGTCAAAGTTAATTCATCTTCCTATGAATATCATAAACCTCTTGATTATGTGTTACCCCCTTCATTGACAAAGGAAAGGGTTAAAAAAATATTATTTTATAAATCAGACTAGCATGAATTAATCTGAGGTCACTGCCTGACTTAAGACTGATCATATTAATTTGATCATGTTCTTTACTCACTTCCTTTCTGATATTATGACATTCTAGTTTTTAAAATGGTAGTCAAAATGTGGTCTAAATCTACAACTTCATCAACATTTTTCTTTCTCTATTTTGATATAGTAAATTAGACAGCAATATGTTAAATATTTTAATTCACTTTAAAATAGAATAGAATCATTTACATCCTTTTAAGCATCTATTCTGGCTACATGTCATCCAATTGTATAGCGTTAAATATCAATCATACAACAAGTATACATTAATAGAAGACAATTTTCATCTAAGACTCTCAGTCTTCTTTAGTCTCAAAATTAGTTCCAGGCTTTCACCACTCGGCAAGGTCCCCATCCTCCTAATTAAGTCCAAACTGTGACTGTTGTTTTCCAATCAGTGTATAACATATTTAACTTATAAACAAGCATCCTGCCTTTGTTGTGCTTGTCAAAGTGCTTCTCCATTCACGCAGTCAATTTATTTTAAATGAACAATATTCTACAATATGCAAGTGACTCATGGGATTGTTCTCCAAAGAGATACCTAATGTAAAGTGATTCTGTTTACGCAGTCTATACAGTGGGTCTGATAGCTGGACCATAAAGAATGCTGAGTACCTTAGAACTGACACCTTTAAATTGTGGTGCTGGAGAAAAATGCTTAGAGTCCCCTGGACTGCAAGAAGATCCAATTAATAAATACAACAGGAATTCAAATCAAACTCAAACTATTTTGAGAAGAAATATTGAGGCAAGATGGATAGATGAGGTCATTAAAGCAATGATTTTATAGCCACTCCACTGACCCATGTGGAGAAGTTTCTCATATAATTTCCTTGTCTGCCAACCTAATTGTTAAAGAACAGTATTTCTGCAGACATGTGACATAGAAAATCTCAGGTTATTGTCTGTCCACATGGTAACATACGGAGAGAGATAAGAGGATGGAGAGAGGACAACATGGCCGCCCTCTTGATAGAGTAGAGGGAAACTGAAAACATAGTAATTATTCACAATTTTATATAATATATATGCTATTTATACCTTTAAAGGGCCATCACATGTTTCACCACTACAGTATCCCTTTAAACTTTTGTACAGATTACTTGATATATTCTTGCAATGTTTGCATAACATTGTACAATTAAGCTTTGGTCATATTGGTTAAAAATATTTAAGTTTTCTGTTGATTTATTTCTTTCATGTAGTGTATTAATTATTTTTTCTTTAGAAAGAAGTCATAGGATGTACCAAGGAGAGCAGTAGAGCTTATTGATTCTATGGACATTATACTTTTGCAGGCATTGTATTCTAATGTTGTTGTTGTCCAGCCATGACCCTATGATCTCAGCATGCTAGGCAAATCTGTCTGCTGCTGCTCTTCTGAGTTCCCTCGAGCTCATGGTAATTGTTTCCGTGACCTCATCTATCCATTTTTGCCTCAGTCGTCCACTTCTTCTTGTGCCTTTAATTTTTCCCAGTATTATAGTCTTCTCTAGGGAATTCTGTCTCCTCATGATATGGCCAACATATCTGATATTTTGCCTCTTGATCAAACCTTTCAGTGAACAGTGGGATTTAATTTCTTGTAGTGTTGATTGATTGGATCTTTCTGCAGTCTAATATGCTCTAAGGAGTTTTCTCCAACACCACAATTCAAATGTGTCAATTCTGCGGCACTCAGCCTTCTTCATGGTCCAGGTCTCACATCGGTATTTTACTACTTGGAATACCATAATTCTAACTATGCTGACCTTTGTTGATAATATAATATCATTACTTTATACTAGCATGTCCAGACTTGCCATAGCTTTCCTCCCTAGAATTAAACATCTTTTAATTTCATGGCTGATGTCACCATCTTCAGAGATCTTGGATCCCAGGAAAATAAAACAATGGCACTGCCTTTTCTTCTTTCCCATCTATTTGCCAGAAACTGAGTTTTTGGCATGATCTTCATCTTTTTATTGTTGAACAATAGGCCAGGTTTTGCACTCTCTTCTTTCTTGCTCCTCTTCTTTCACCCTCCTCATCTTTCACCTTTAGTTCCTCCTCACTTTCAGCCATCAGAGTAGTATCATCTGAGAATCTCAGGTTATTGATATTACTTGCAGCTATATTAACACCTCTATTGAATCATCTTATGCATGATATATTACAAAGTACATAACTATATATAATTAACAATGAACTAAAAAAAGGTCTAACATGAAAATCGCTTACACTGGCCAATTAAGCTGCACTATCTGGTGGAACTAATTAGAATCAGGTGTTACGGTTGTAGAAGAAACTGTTTAAATTCCACTACTTAGCTTAAGGTTACATACATGTTTATACTGGCCAAGCTTTGGCATGTAGCACACTGGTTAAGTTGTTAAGTTGGGTAGGAAATTGTAAACTAGGGTTCAAATCCTGCCACAATACTTTTTTTATACATATTTACAATAAATTGGTAATAAGCTAGAACTGAATATATATATTAACTGTAAACTATATGACAAATATGTGTGCAGTAATGGTGAATAGCAAAAGTGTTTTATGTCCAAAATTAGCCCAATATTACTTATATTTGTTTCACTTCTGTGAAACATGTAAAATAAAGTCCAGGGGTAAAAGGCAAGGGTTATGAAATTACAGAGATTAATTGAATTTTACCGCTTACTTTTTTCCTTTTTTTTTTAATAGTTCCTTTTATTTTTGTCACAAGATAAAATGTAACTAAAAATTACATGTCACTATGGGAGAAATTACATTCTAAAGTTTTTCCAGCTACCTTGCTTCTCATCATTTGTTGGCCAGAATTTTTCAAGATTGTATTTTTATATCGGCCTTGACCTTTTAGCGCTACACTTTAAAAATATTTCCAATTAAATGCTTTACTCTTGAAAACAAGCAGTGATTGTCCTTTAATTTGGGTCTTTGCTGTAGGGAAAGTAACGAATTCTTAATGAACAAGACACTGTATAGAAAGTCGTTTTTATTAGGACTTCACCAGCCAGGAAAGCCTTGTGCCTTGAGGGTGAGACCATGCTGGAGAATTAGTTTTAACCCATTAAACACAAGTAAGTAAAAATTAATTCAACATAGAGCAGTTTTAATATTATAAAGAAACTAGCTACTTGCTCGTCAAAAATGATGGACCAACAATTTTAAGGCTGGGAAAGCTGTCACTTCGGCGCTGATCGCGAGCCCTGTGCTGAGCGCCTTTGACGCTCATTGCGAGCCTCATGATGAGTGCCTTTGGTGCACATTGCAAGCCTCTCCTCACTCTCTGACACCTGTGCCTGTTGCTTGCGTGGTCTTACTGGCTTTAGGTTCTTTTGTACTGGCTTAGGCAAAGTGTTGCTGGCTTCCGGGTATTTTTATTGTTTTTTGCCTCGTTTTCATCCAGTTCCGTTTTTTTGGCCGCTATTTTTTTATCGCTTAGCCGATTTTTGATCACCAAATAAAGTCAAATATACCTCACATGAACTTGTGACCTCACTCACAGGCTCCCTGGCTCTCCCCCTGTGCTGTGTGTGAGTGTACAAGGTATTTTTTGTAAGTATTTGGCATTTTTTGGTGGTCTTTCAAGTTTAGTGGGTCGGCCGTTTAATTCGTAAATTATTGCATTGCCCTTAATAGCCCAGAAGAATTTTCTAACATTTAAATCAGAGATATGTTTGGGTGCTAACAGACATTGTATAGTATACTGTAAGATTATATAGACTTCTGTATTATTACATAGCATACTATATTACTGTATAGCATACTGTAGCATTATATAGACTACTGTAACATTGTAAAGCATACTGTAGTAATGTCCCAAACTGTTCGCCGGAGAACTGTTCGCTGATTTTCGCATGTTCGCGTTCGCCGCGAACAGCGAACACATGCGCTTTTCGGGTTCGCCCCCTATACTTTATCATTAAGAAAACTTTGAACATCATTTATTTTATTTTATCATTTTTTTTGTGTGTAATCTATGCCTGCCTGCTAGCATGTGTGTGTGACAGGCTAACACCTAACAGCTTTAAATGTGCTTATTTTCACTACTCATACCTGGTGGTGTAACATACATTGAAAACAACCATTTTTTTCCTGTAATCTAATTTCAGTTGCCTGCCTGTGTCAGGCTCACAGCTTATATTGTGCTCAGTGACATAAAACAACACTTTTTTGACTGTAATAGATTGAATAGCAATTGCCTGCCTATAGGCGTGTGTGTGAAGCCTATTGCATCTACTCTGCCAACTTTTGCCAGTGCACAGTGATACATCATATCTGGTGCAACCGTAGTGTACAGTGACATAAAACAACACTTTTCTGACTGTAATCGATTCAATATCAGTTGCCTGCCTACAGGCGTGTGTGTGAAGCCTATTGCATCTACTTTTGCCAGTGCACAGTGACACTCATATCTGGTGTCACAGTAGCTTGCATGCATAGTACCACTAATCAAAAAAAAAATGACAGGCAGAGGCAGGCCACCCCGCAGGGGCCGTCGTGGTCGTGGTGCTGTGATTCCCTTTGGCCCTAGAATAATGCCCAGTTTTCAGAGGCAACGTACCCTGAACTTGAAAAGTTCTGAGGACATGGTTGACTGGCTAACACAGGACACCCAATCTTCTACAGCTTCCGCTCGGAACGAGTTTAGCTTCAGGCACCTCTCCAGTTACCACTCGCCCGCCTGCCGCCACCACCAACACTAGCACCACAGCCGCTTCACTTGATCCGTCAGCAGAGTTATTTACACATCCGTTGGAAGAAATGAGTGATGTGCAAACATTAGTGCCAGAGGATGTAGATAACAGGGATATGTCCCAGTCAGACAGCATTACACACATGGACGTACGGTCTGATGATGATGATGTTGTACCCGGTGCTGCTTCCTTTGTTGAGTTGTCATTGATGATGACGATGCGTCCATGGATGTCACGTGGGTGCCCGCTATAAGAGAAGAAGAACAGGAGGAAAGTTCAGATAAGGAGACAGAGAGGAGGAGGAGAAGAGTTGGAAGCAGGGGGAGGTCGTCGCAAGTAGCTAGTGGCACAGTCAGACAGCATGCATCGGCACCTGGGGTCAGCCAGTCAGCACGCCAGTCAACGCATGCTGTTGCCACCACCAGAATGCCAGCTCAGCAGTGTGGCATTTTTTTGGTGTGTTTTCCTGTAACAACAGCGATGCCATTTGCAACCTCTGCGAAAAGAAACTGAGTCGTGGGAAGTCCAACACCCACCTAGGTACAACTTCTTTGCAAAGGCACATGATGTCACATCACAAACGCCTATGGGATCAATACATGAGTACAAGCAGCACACAAAGTCAAAGCCGCCATCCTCCTCCTGGTCCAGAATCTTCAGCCACGTCAACCACTGCTGCCCTGCTTGCCTCCTCTCAACCATCAGCCACTCCGTGTCTCGCCCTGAGCAGCCCCTGCTCATCTTCCCACAGTCAGGTGTCTGTCAAGGACATGTTTGAGCGTAAGAAGCCAATGTCACAAAGTCACCGCCTTGCCCGGCAACTGACAGTTGGCTTGTCTGAACTCTTAGCCCGCCAGCTTTTACCATACAAGCTGGTGAAGTCTGAGGCATTCAAAAAAATTGTAGCTATTGGGACACTGCAGTGGAAGGTACCCGTCCGAAATTTCTTTGCACAAAAGGCAATCACCAACCTGTACTCGATTGTGCAAAAGGAAGTAATGGCATCTCTGGCACACAGTGTTTGGGCAAGGATCCATCTGAACATGGATACCTGGTTTGCAAAGTGTGGTCAGGGCAGGTATATCACCTACACTGCGCATTGGGTAAACCTGGTGACAGCTGCCAAGCATGGAATACGTGGCTCAAATTTGAAGTGGGAGGACCGACCAAGCATCTTTTTCCATCTCCCGCTTCCGAAAATCCATGCCATATACACATCCCCTGATAGTGGACGTAACAGGGATTATACCGATAGGAATAGTACTACTTAACAGTACACACCTTACAATAACGCAGACAGAGGCAACGCGTATAATCTTCCATGCTGTGCAGTGGAAGCCCCTAGACTCTGACCTGTGTATAATCTTCCATGCTGTGCAGTGGAAGCCCCCAGACTCTGACCTGTGTATAATCTTCCATGCTGTGCAGTGGAAGCCCCCAGACTCTGACCTGTGTATAATCTTCCATGCTGTGCAGTGGAAGCCCCCAGACTCTGACCTGTGTATAATCTTCCATGCTGGGCAGTGGAAGCCCCCAGACTCAGGGAGTCTGAAGAAGAGGAGTCAGAGGAGGAAGGTAGCTTTGAGGAGGTGGAAGACCAAACACAGCAGGCATCCCAGGGGGCTTGTTGTCACCTTTCGGGGACCCTTGGTGGCTGGGTGGAGGAAGAGACCTTCAATGACATCAGTGAGGACAAGGAACGGGACATGGCTAGCTTGGTATCCAACCTTGTGCAAATGGGGAGTTTGCGGTTGTGCAAAGGGACTGTTTGCGGTTGTTTGCGGGGCATTAAACAGGGAGATTGGTCTGTTACTGTGAAGTGGGTGTAACCCTTACACTACCTGATCGATACAACATCATACCTGATGTTTTAAATCATGTTATTCCAAACAATTTAGGAACTTTAGGTGATTTATGCCCTTTATGGCTTAAAACCAGACTCTGCATCAACTATGTAATTTTCCGTGGGAGTTTTGCCATGGATCCCCCTCCGGCATGCCACAGTCCAGGTGTTAGTCCCCTTGAAACAACTTTCCCATCACTATTGTGGCCAGAAAGAGTCCCTGTGGGTTTTGAAATTCGCCTGCCCATTGAAGTCTATGGGGTTCGCCGATGTTCGCCCATTCGCAAACATTTGATGGAAGTATACTGATAACCCCGATTGTGGCATAAGGGATGATCATCATAAGAGGGTCTGCAAATTAAATTAAGTGTGTTTGGCCCTGGGATCCCAAGCCAGCCAAGCATTTTAATTTAATGTGGTTGGAGCTCTGGTAGTAAAGCAAATATGATAGGGAGAAAGCAAGGACAACATGATAAATAACAGATAGAGAAGCAAATAGTGAAAAAGTCAGAACTGAAAGATTTGTAGGTAGTTGGTAAAAAGAAACAGAATGGACTTAAATTTAAAAGGAGACCGATTAAAGGTGATTGGGGACAAAGGAGGTGATGGGAAAATCAGAACCCTTCTCTCTCTTGACATTTACCGCCGGCTGCTCAAAAACATTTAGCAATTTGACAGTTAAGAATAAAGTGTCTAAATCAAAAGAACCAAATGGTCACTGAAAATAATAATGTGGCTTTTCACTTTAAAGGCTGCAGATGATGTCTTTCTTTTAGTTTGTTCTAAAATTACTTTGAAAAACAGAATAAAACAGGATAAAAGTTTCCTGGCATCCAGAAGGTGGCTCCTAATATTTTCAACTTCATTACTCTAGCAATAAATGCATTTTCTTTAATTTTTTATATAAAAAGCTTTCAGGGCAGTCTCCGAATGACCTCTTGCTTCACCAAGCAAAGTATAAGGTAAAATAAGTCATCTTCCAGAGCTGCATCATATGGTATCCTCTGAGAGTAGGAGAGTGACTTCATGGACCATAACACATCATATTGATCCTCTTTAAAATTAATGACAGAGATACTGGAGATTATTAAGTTCAACCTTTTAAGATCTCTAATCTGAAATATGCATATTAGTTGTTAATTGATCTAGAGGAGAGCAAACAGGGAAAAAAACTGTGAAACCTAGCCAATTGTCTCAACAGGGGAAAAAAAATCCTTCCTGACCCCAGATACTGGTGATCGGATTCCTCCCTGGATAAATACTTTCTATCTAATTAACCAGGATAACCTTGAATGCCCTTTTTTTTATTAAAAATATATCCAGTCCACCACCTCCTTTGGTAGATAATTCCACGACCCTTACTGTGAAGAACCCTTTTCTTTCTTTAAAGTGGAATCTTTTTACTTCTAACCTCAAAGGATGTCCTCTTGTCAGTTGAAAACCTCTTAGCACAAAGAGCTCACTCGACAAAGCTTTATACTGACCCTGGATGTATTTATATAAGGTAATCATACCTCCTCTTAGACGCCTTTTTTCTAGAGAAAATAGGTTTAATTTGGTTAGTCTTTACATAACTTAATCCCTCCATTCCCCTTATTAGTTTTGTTGCCCTTCTCTGTACTTTTCCAGCTCCAAAATATCATTTTTATGAAGTGGTGCCTAAAATTGTACTCCATATTCCAAATGAGGGTGTGCTAGGGATTTATATACTGGCAGAATTATATTTGCTTCCCTTGCTTATCTTTTAATACATGCTAATATTTTACTTGCCTTTGCAGATGCTGCTTGGCCTTGAGCACTGTTACCTAGGTGGTTGTCAACAAGTACTCCCAAATCCCTTCCAATATCTGCTACCCCTTATTTGCTCCATTAGGATTATAAATTGCATGGCTATTTTTTCTTCCCAGATGCATAACTTTACCTTTATTTGTATTAAATCTCATCTGCCATTTAGACGCCCATTTCTCTAATTTATGTAAATCCCTTTTGGAGAGAAAGTACATCCTTATCTGATTTAATTACCTTGCACAACTTATTGTCATTATCAAAAATGGAGATAATACTTTCCAGTCCTACTTCTAAGTCATTAATAAATATTTTAAAAAGGAGAGGACCTAATACTGAACCCAGAGGAACTCCACTTACCACATTAGTCCAATCACTGTACGTTCCCTTTATCACAACCTTTGTCTTTTAGCCAGCTCTCAATCCATGAGCAGATATATACTACAATTCCTGTATCCCTTAGTTTGCACAATATTCTTCCATGTGGCACTGTATCAAAAGCCTTTACAAAACTCAAAAAGACTACATCCACAGAGTTGCCTTGATCCAGGTACCTAGTAACCTCCTCCTAGAAACTAATTAGGTTTGGCGTTACCAGTTCCTTCTCCAGTGGGCCACAACATACAGCTCCTGGTATTCCTCCCATCCAAGTACTGAACAGGCCCAACCCTGCATGGATTCAGGGTGGTGTGGCCTCTAATTTATGTGACAAATCGTATCAGTTTTTTTAACCATGTATATAGACTAGTATTATATTGCAGTGGCAGAACATGGTGGGACCCGGTGTGGATCCTGGCCAATGTGCATATATATATATATATATATATATATATATATGTATATATATATATATATATATATATCACATATATAGTTGTGAGCGTTGTTGCTAACGCTGCAGGCTCGCGAAGCGAGGGCACTGTGCCAGGTTCTCAGTTGCTGGCATGGAGCGCCAATGGCACTCCTTGCCAGCAACTGAGGACCCTCGCAAAGCGAGGGCCTCAGTTGCTGGCTTGGAGTGCCACAGGCGCTCCATGACAGCACCTGAGGACCTCGCAAAGCGAGGGCTTCAGTTGCAGCAACTGCGACCCTTGCAAAATTCACAACACAAATTCCCAACCCAAAGAACTGCGAATCTCGCAAAGTTCACGTCGCAACCCAAAGAGCACGACACACACATTACGACACTCGCAAACAACATACGACACACGTTCACACACATTACGGCCTCGCAACACTCGGACGCAACTCGCGAACATTACAAAATTAAAAACACAATACATACACACAGCACATACATAAAAACCTTACCTACAGAAACAGGAAGCACCCAGGACCTCAAAAATGCAACTTACAACTCAATTGCACTCAAAATAAAAGAGTTTAGACACTAAATAATTTGCTATGCGACACAAAAAATGGCCGACGAATAAAACGAAAAAAGAGGCTACACACGCAAACACCATACGAGACACGTTACCACACATTACGACCTTGCAAACATCGGACACAACACGCCGACATACAAACATTTAAAACTTAAGAAAAACACACAACAAACACATAAAAAGCTTACCTACAGCAAGAGGAACCATCCAGCACCTCAAAAAAACGAGTTACATCTACATTTAAATCAAAATAAAACACTTTAGACACCAAGATCATCGCTAAGCGAGAGAAAAAATGGCCGACGAACAAAACGAAAATGAGGCTTCAGACGTAACTACACTACACTTACTCGCAATAATGAAAAACATAATATGCGGAACGTATCACAATCATATTAAACACCATTTTGAACAGTAATACGCAGAAAATGGCGGATGGAACGCAAATTGTAAGCTGGAACGCAAATAGCGCATGCTTATTGCGTTCTAACGTTCTCACTTTCCAGAACTTTCTACAAGTTTATAAATACTGCCTATATCACACAAAAAAATACATTTCTCCTCAGGTGATGAATGGAGTGACTTCAGAGATAACTGCTGCTTTTACTTGAGAAGACAATTCTTTACTAATTTACTACTTTACATTGTGCAAATTACAACTGAGAGGTAAGCTATAATATATAACATTTTATTATCAGGACAGGTCAAACAAATAAAAAAATAAACTAGGATTTATGTAGTGACATATATGGCACATTTATGTGTATAGGCTCACAAAAAAAATACGGTTCATTTAACAAAACAACAAAAAACCATAATTCAATATTAAACAGAGGTTTATGTATAGTGACATGTGACACGCACATATATGTCTATAATGTATAGTGACATGTGACACGCACATTTATGTGTATTGCCCCTGCATAGTGACATGTGAAACGGACATATATGTGTATAATGTATAGTGACACGCACATTTATGTGTATTGCCCCTGCATAGTGACATGTGACACGCACATTTATGTGTATTGCCCCTTCAAAGTGACATGTGACACTAACATATATGTGTATAATGTATAGTGACACGCACATTTATGTGTATTGCCACTGCAACAAAATTAGCTTAAAACAAAATCAGTAAACAACTACATTTAAATGACATTATATGTCATGTATACTGATATGTGACACGCACATATATGTGTATCATCTATAGTTACATCTCACACACAGACATTTATGTGTGTTGGAAAAAAAAATATAAGGTTAATTTAACAATTTAAATATGATTCATGTATACTGATATGTCACACGCACACAAAATAATTACATTAAACTATGGAATGTGCTTCATGTATGTGACATCTGTGTGTAGCCCCCACCAAAAAATAAGGTCAAATGAAAATAATTACACAAGTATATTTAAATGACATTAATTTACTGCAATTCAATAGATCATATAAAGCTGAATCTTTCTATTTCTTTTAATATTCAAACAGACTCTGCATCAACAGCGTCACTCAACAATTTGCACCGTGCACTGTGAAGCACAATCCCTTTTAAAGAACACCAACAAAGAAGAAGAGGTAAGATACAACAAGACATTACATGCTCAAAAGGCCATGCTTTGCTAGATGAAAAATTATAAATATACAAATAACTATTTCACTTTCTTTTTCAAACAGACACTACAAGAAGACCGGCGGATTAAGATTGGCAGGAGGGGACCATCTGTCATTCGACACTTCAATCAAGGTAAAGTATTCAGTATAAAAAAGAAAGAACCATGAGCCTTATTCAATTGCGACTTGCTCAATTGAATAGGGCTCTATATAAGCACATAACATATTTTTTATACAGAACTTTTTAGTTACTAAAAACTTTGCTCAATAAATATGTTATGTGGTTATATAGAGCCCTCTTCAATTTCAACTTGCAAAATTGCAATTCAATGAGGACATATATATGTTTTATGGCCAAGGGCCTCACTCAAATGTGATTTGCCCATTTCAATAGGGCTCTATATAAGCACAGAGCATATTTTTTAAAGGAACTTTTTATTTAGTGAACACGTTGCTTTTGGATACAAGTTCACTAAATACAAAATTCGGTAAAAAAATATGCTCTGTGCTGATATTGAGCTCTATTCCATTGGCCAAAACACAATTGAATGAGGAGCTGACAATATAACAAATGCAGTAACCAAAGGCCCTCATTCAATTGCTATTTTGGACAATTTAATATGGCTATAAATAAGCACTTTTAGGCCCTTATTCAATTGCCATTTTGCTAATTCTATAGGGATTCAAATAATCACAAAACATATATTTTTTAAATAACTTTTTCGTTAGTGAAAACCTTGCTTTTGGATAGATGCTTAATAACTAAAAACTTCTTTAACAAATATATGTGATGTGCTTATTTTGAACTCTATTCAATTTTTAAAATTGCAATTCAATGACGGCCTTAGAGTACTATTACATTGTAAAAAATGCAATTGAATGAGGGGCAAACTATGCAACATATGGTACACACAAAGGCCCTCATTCAATTGCAATTTGCCCAATTGAATAGGGCTCTAAATAAGAACATAACATTTTTTTAAAAAGAAGTTTTTAGTTACTAAAAATCTATCCAAAAGAAAGTTTTTCACTGACTAAAAACTTCTTTAAAAAAATATGCTATGTGCTTATTTAGGGCACGATTCAATTAGCCAAATCGCAATTGAATGAGACCCAAACTGCTACACACAAAACAGAATTTCTTATTCAATGTTTAACAACCTATAAGCCTTACAAAGAAGTCAAAATAAGAATAACAAAAGTGTTGCGCACCTAATAGCATTGTACAAAAAATCACACAAACACATAGGAAACTACATTAACATTCTTCTTTAATGTTTAACAACCTATAACCAGTACAATCAAGAATAAATAACTTTTGCACAAGTGGTGCGCACAAAACAGGATTGTAAAAAAATAACACAAACACATAGCAAACTACATTAATTATATTATTTCATGTTTCACTAACTATAACCATCCCAATAAAGGTTAAATAAGTATACCACATGTGGTGCGCACAAAACAGGATTGTACCAAAAACTAACATAAACACATAGCAAAATAAATTCATATTCTTATTTAATATATCACAACCCACAAGCCTTACTAAGAACCTTAAATAAGAATAACAAAAGTCGTGGGATTGTACAGAAAGTAAAAAATAAAAAATAGAAAAAAATAACCATAACTGATACAATACAGCCAAATTCATACATTTTTTACTTATTTAAAAGACATTTCACTCAAACAACATTTTCTATTTTATATTACAACAGATACTGCGTGAAGACAATCGGACGAGGACTTTCTCCACAGGACCAGACCATCGGACGAGGACTTTCAACACAGGACCAGACCAGCGGACGAGGAATTTCAACACAGGACCACACCATCGGACGAGGACTTTCACCAAAGGACCACAACATCGGACGAGGGCTATCGCCACAGGACCACAACATCCGACGAGGGCTATCGCCACAGGACCACACCATCTGACCAGAACTTTCAACAGAGGACCAGACCATAGGACCAGGATTTTACACAGAGGACCACACCATCGGACCAGGACTTCCAACAGAGGACCACACCATTGGACAACGATTTTGAACCGAGGACCAACAAACATTCGGATTTAAATCACACTTCAACCAAGGTACAGTATAATAAGTACTAAAGTAGAAAACTAAAGAAACTGCTTTCAGTTGCATCCGTGTCAACAGAAAAAAAAAAAAAAAAATTACTATCTCCCTTATTCTATTTAAATTGATACTATGCAATACATAGCTCAATAACCACATCAATTTTTTTTTTAGCAAAGAAGTTGTGCAGTGGTAAATGTCTATCCACAAACAACGTTTTTAATAAATAAAACCATTATTTTAAAAAAATATGTTACATGCTTATTTACAGCAGTATTCCATTGGCAAAATTCTTAGCCAGTGAGGACAGGAATTATAATTTTAACTAAATATAACTGATACATTAATGATTTGCCTTTTATTTCACCAATTGTGCACAAGAATCTTTAACAGGAATTACAAATTAAAATATACACAATTACATTTTTTTTTTGCCTTTACAGATTAATATGGCTGATAACGAGACAAAAGAAGAGAAGAAAAGACGTCAAACTAGAGAAAGACAAGAGAGATGGGCCGCCCAGCAGACACCGGAGGAGAAAGAAATTTGACGAGAAAAAGAACGCAAAAGACTTGCAAATAAAAGAATATCAGCTGCAAAAATGAGAGATACAACCAAAAAAAATAAAAAGTTAATAAAGCATTTACAAACTGTTCCTCAAACATCAGATGACATTTTACAAAATATCAGTCAAGACAGACCAAAAAAAGCAACTACAAAAACAAAGCATTTACAAACTCTTACTAAAAACTTACAGGACATTTCAACAAAACAAGGACAACATATACCAAGAAAAGCCACGAAAAAAACTAAACATTTAGAACCTGTTGTTGAAACATTTCATGACTTTTCACCTGATGAATATGAAAGTCAACATCCGATATGCTTTGCAAATTGTCCTCTACTCAAGTCTTTAGCAGTAGAGGTTCATAGTTGTGGGGACATGAGTACTCAATGTCAATTTTGTGAGGCTTATTATTTTAAACAGGAGAGACCCAGAGATGGACAATTTATTAGTTGTTGTCAAAAAGGCAAGTTCAAACTTCCAGAAAGGAAACAATTTCCAAGCTATTTACAAAATATTATGACTGAACCTACTTTTCCAAATTACAAACATTTTAAGACAAACATAAGATCCTACAATAGTGCCATATCATTTGCATCTATGGGGGCAACATTGGCTGATAATGTACCAGGACATGGTCCTTACTGTTTTAAAGTCCAAGGACAAATTTATCATCGGACTTCACATTTACATCCAGAGCAAGGAGAGCAAAGAAAATGTGCTCAACTATATGTCCTAGATACAATGGAAGCTGTTGACCAACATATGCAGATGGAAGAAAATAAAAAATTCTTACCCAGTGTTTTCATAGAGCTAAATAACATTATGGACAACAATCCCTACAGTAAAGCATACAAAAAATTGGCAGAAGTAGAAAATGAACAACAATTTCATGCACAAAGACATCAATTACCCATGCCAAAGGTTAATATGGTGCTTAAAAGAGATAGACATACTGATAAACGTCGTTATAACTTGCCAACATCAAATGAAGTTGCAATGGTATTTCAGAATGATGAAGGAGAACCACCATTTCAAAGAGACATTGGAGTATATCCCAGAAATGAGGAGCAACCATTTATTAATATTAATATCTTAAGTCCAAATTTAGATCCAATGACATATCCCATATTTTTCCCACATGGAAAAGCAGGTTGGCAACCAAAATTAACCCTTCCCAGTTACCCAAATGCTAAAGCCAGAATCCGAAATAATGTTTCTATGCTTGAATTTAAAGTAGCTCAAATTGCCATTAGAGATTAATTTAATCCAATTTTATGTGGTGGAAAACTAACACAACAATGGATTATTGATTCATATTTGCAAGTTGAGGCAAATAATTTAAACTTTATCAAATATCAACAAGATAAACTACGTGTAGAACAATATTGTGGACTCATGGACTATGTTGCTGAGGTGGCTACAAGCAGAGACATGACAGCTGGCAAAGCCATCATTTTACCATCTTCCTTTCAAGGATCTCCTCGAAATATGAGATAAAGATACAATGATGCTATGGCTATTGTGACAAAATTTGGACAACCAGATTTATTTGTGACATTTACATGTAATCCACAATGGCCAGAAATTAATCAAAATCTACTTCTTGGACAAAGTGCTTCAGATCGACCAGATTTAGTAGCCAGAGTTTTTAAGATCAAATTAAATGAATTAATACGTGACTTCACTATAAATCAGTTATTTGGCAAATGTCTTGCTTATGTATATACCATTGAATTTCAAAAAAGAGGCCTTCCACATGCACATCTTCTCATAATACTTCAAGAGAAAGATAAATTAGATACTTCGGACAAAGTGGATGCAGTCATAGTTGCTGAACTACCAGATCCAGAACTATATGGTAGACTATATGAGATTGTTACTCATCGCATGATTCATAGACCCTGTGGAGACCTTAATCCACAATCACCATGTATGGAAAATAATAAATGTTCCAAAGATTTTCCAAAAGATTATAGAGACAAAACATATGCAAATTGTGATGGATATCCACTTTATAAAAGAAGAGAAGGAGATAGTGCCATTATTCGTGGAAAAAAAGTGGACAATAGATATGTAGTACCCTACAATCCACATTTACTCATGAAGTACAACGCCCACATCAACGTAGAAGCCTGCACTTTCATCAAATCCATTAAATATGTCTACAAATATATTTACAAAGGCTATGATGCAGCTACTGTAGTCGTCAAAAGTGCAGACAACCCTGAATGTAGTGAGTTAGTACATGATGAACTTGCATCTCATGTAGATGCTCGCTATGTCAGTGCACCAGAAGCTATGTGGCGGCTTTTAAAATTTGAAATGCATGATAGATCACATGCAGTATATAGATTAGCAGTACATTTGCCACAACGACATTTAGTCTATTTCCATGCTGGAAATGAAATGAATGCATTGGCCCAAAGTGAAGATCGTCACACTACACTAACTGCATGGTTTGCATTAAATTCAAATGATGCTCAAGCAACACAATACTTATATATTGAAATTCCATATCACTATGTTTTTGTGAATGGATTATGGAGAGCAAGAAAAACCAGAGGCAATAAAATAATTCCACAAATTTACACAGTCAGTCCAAGAGATGTTGAACGTTTTTGCTTACGGATATTACTTTTAAATGTTCCAGGAGCACAAAGTTTTGAACAATTAAGAACTGTTAATGACATTGTATATGAATCCTTCCATTTAGCTGCAAGACATAGAAACTTACTCGCTGATGATACAGAGTGGGAAAGATGTTTAGAAGAAGCAGCACAATGTCAAATGCCACGACAGATGAGAGAACAATTTGCTTTTATTTGTATCTTCTCAAATGCTCCAAATGCATTAGCTTTGTGGGAGACTTTTAAAAGTAATATGGCTGAAGACTTTATGCGACGATACAATGAACCCATTGCACACTTAAAAGCGTTAATGGAAATCCAAGAAGTCTTTTTAACTCATGGATTAAGTTGTGCAAGTTTTAATTTGCCTGATCCAGGTCTTATAGATGACATAAACTTTGAAGACTATGACATTCAAATACAAGCAGAAAGAACACAAGAAAGACTTGCAAATTTAAATACACTACAATTGCAAGCATTTCATGCCATTAAAAATGCAATAAATGATGACATGGTGACAGAGCGTTATTTCAATCTGGATGGACCTGACGGATCAGGAAAAAACTATTTGTACAATTTATTAATGAGTTCAGTACGAGCACAAGGACAAATAGCAATGGCGTTTGCCACTACTGGAATTGCTGCACTTTTATTAGAAGGTGGAAGAACTGTTCATAGTGGATTTAAACTGCCAGTGCCTATTTTAGAAAATTCTGTGTCAGATATTCGCATGACATCCTTACAAGCAAAGAAATTTAAGAAATGTAAATTAATTATAATAGATGAGGCCACAATGATGTCATGCTATGCCTTCCAATGTATTGACCGTTTGCTTCGTGAAGTCATGGATAATATTTTTTCATTTGGTGGAAAGGTAATGTTGTTGGGTGGCGATTTTAGACAAACATTACCTGTTGTTGTACATGGAAATCGAACTGACATTATCGAAACCTGTATCAAGTCAAGCACAGTATGGAAACATTTTACCCATCTTCAACTGCAACAAAATATGAGATCAGAAGGACAAAATGATTTCAATGATTGGCTTATTAAAATTGGAGAAGGCAGAACAGAAAAAATACTACATTTAGCTGACGACACTGTAGAGATCCCACCTCAGATGATTTGTCAACAAGATATTATATCGGCTATATTTGAAGGGATCATCAATAACGAAGAATATTCCGAGCTTGCCAACCAAGTCATACTGACGTGTAAAAATAAAGATGCATTAATCCTCAATAATGAAATCTTAAAAAAAATGTATGCACCGCAAAGAAATTATCACAGTGCTGATTCTGTACTTGCTGATGACAATGAAAGTCAGGCTAACTTTTCGACTGAATTCATAAACTCTCTAACTCCTTCTGGAATGCCACCACATATTTTTCAGCTAAAGAAAGGTGCAATTATCATGTTACTGCGAAATATGAACCCCAAAAAAGGCCTATGCAATGGCACAAGATTAATTGTTCAACAATTAAAGGACCATTTTATAGATGCTGAAATTTTAACTGGGACCCATAAAGGAGAGAGAGTTTTCATACCAAGAATAGATTTAGCACCAAGTGAAAGTAGTCTCCCTTTTATACTTCAAAGAAGACAATTTCCCATTATTATGGCATTTGCCATGACCATTAATAAATCACAAGGTCAAACTTTCAAATCTATGGATATTTTTTTGGAAGAACCAGTATTTGCACATGGTCAATTGTACGTTGCATTGTCACGGTGCAAAAATCCACAGGCTATTAAAGTTTACATTGAAAAAAATGAAAGTCAAGGTGATTTATTAGATGGACGTATTTTTACTAAAAACATTGTCTACTATGAAGTACTATAACTTTGCAGGATACAAATTAAAGATGCCAACATTTTTTAAAAGCATTCCAAAATACATAACAATTGGTTGTTTAATTCAGTCATAATTAATGGAAGTACTGTTTATGAATGATTCGCCTCACAAAATACTTGCCTTGCATTGTTAGTAAAAATTATGTTAAAATGTTAAGTCACTATGTTAATGTTTCTAATGTTACAAGTTTAAAAAATATATTTTCAAGTTATTTCATTCAACAGATTACAAAGTGGATGTTAAGAGGTCAAGCACCTTTTAAGTCACAATGTAAATATTGTCTGTTATCTTAAGATTACTACCTACATTAATGTTTATCGCCAGTTTATGTGCTCAGTAATGAATTACTTTAATTACGTACGTTTTAAGAAGAGTTTTACTGTATGCCTTCCTCTACATTCAATGTATGTTCAAGTTAACAATTATTGTGATAGAAATTGCATTTTAATACTGATTAATTTAAAGGTCAATTGTTTTTACATTCAAATGTTAATACTTTTAATAAAAAATTAGGTTACAAAATGTATTCACTATGTTCCTGTTTATAATGTTTATAATGTTAAAAATTATACCAATGTTTTGTCAACTTCTAAACATAAAAAATAAAGTTCAAGTTTATAAATATATACTTAGAAGGTTATTGCTTACATATATTTTAAACTTCATGTTAAAATTCGCGACGTTTAAAGAAGGCTTTTTACTTTTTGCTTTCCTATTCATTCAATGTATATTAAAGTTAACAATTCTTCAGATACACATTACATTTTAAAAAACCATTACATCAACAATTTACAAAAATACACGTTCATATTAAAATACTTACAAGTGACAAAAATATATGTTAATAACTAAACAAATTGACACACATATACATCACATTGCCGTAATTTTTTGACGGGCAAGTCGCTAGTATGTATATATATATATATATATATATATATATATATGTATATATAAATATATATATATATATATATATATATATACAGGTATGCCATGTTTAGCGTGATATATGTGTTCCTGCATGCAGGAGTGCAATGCATAAACCCCGCTAAATGGGGCATTATATCGCCATAGCGCTGAACAGTGCAAACAAAAACGTGCTGAACTGGGTTTTAAATGCCCGCAGCGCGATATTGTGAGATTTAGCACTCTTTGGGGTCTGGCCTCTGTAAACAGCAATATAGTGAAACAGCTATGCGTGGGGTAACGTTCTGCGGGGTATTACTGTATATATATATATATATATATATATACAGTATATAAACTTAGTCTCGACATTAAGGGAGAATCCTGGTGCTTAACCCCTCAATATCAGAAGATAATTTATTTTATTTTAGGAAAACTTTATTTTTAGAAATAAAAAAAATAAAAAAATACGCTGTAAAGGGAAGTAGAAAATAATTATGAACAGCAGTGTTTAGATCCAACACTTAAGCGTGTTGAGTCATATAATGAACAAATAGTTATTCCTTTTGTACATTTTGAAATTGCACTACATAGTTTTGACCCGATTGGATATTCTAATGGCTCTATATAATGTTTTAACAAATCCTCATATAATGCAGAAATCTGCTAATCATCGGGTTTGTGTCGTTTTTTTAGTGAAAAACACACTGAGTTATATTTGGTTTAAAAGCAACGATGTTAAAAGCAAAACAACAAAGTACTGAGGTATCTACCAGAAAAAACATCATATTAGATCAGCAGAAAAAATATAATAAATATATGTAGCACAAAAAAAAATATTTATGATTAAATCCAAGAATGGAATCAAAATCCAAAAAAGGCATCAAAGGCATACAAGGGGTACAATCCTTATAGTAAATATAGTAAATATAGGAGTTTCTGCTTGTCCAATTATAGTTTATTAATTAATTATCGCAGATACTTGCGGTTCACTTGGCCACTTTGCAATGCAGCATGGTGCTAATAAAAAAATATTCCACATTGATTCTCTGGTTAGATACTAATCAGTAATGCCTGACGGTCCCTTTTCACCCATTCACTGGGCTTACTCATGGGCTTTTTAATTAGCATCATGCTGCATCGCAAAGGGGCCAAGTGAACCGCATGTATCTGCGATAATGAAATAATAAACTATAATTAGACAAGCAGAAAGTCCTATATTTCCTATATTTTCTATAAGGATTTTTTATACAACTAAACAGTCATAAATAAAAATAAATATAATTGCATCAAGTAGCATAGAATTAGATACAATGGGATGGTGGTTAATTTAGAGGAGGAGAAGGAAGAGAGAGGTCATTGCTTGGAACTTTGGTTCTTATATGCACAGGCTACAGTTCGGATCTTGTAAACACAAGCTACACTTTGGTTCTTAAAAGCACAGGCTGGACATTGGCTATTACAGGCACTGGCTGCACATTGGCACTTACAGACATAGCCTGCAGATTGGCACTTATAGGCACAGGATGCACATTGGCACTTACAGGAACAGACAGGATGCACATTGGCATTTACAGGCACAGTAGGCACTTGGGCTCTTAAAGGCACAGTAAGGCTGAAGATTGGCACTTACAGACAGAGATTGCACTTTGGGCTCTTAAAGGTACAGTCAGGCTACAGATTGGCTCTTACAGGCACAGGATGCCCTTGGGCTCTTAAGGGCACAGTCAGGCTGCAGATCAACATTTACAGGTACAGTCTGGATGCAAATCGGCTCTTAAATGCACAGGATGCACCTGGGCTCTTGTAGATACAGTCAGGCTGCAGATCGGCACTTACAGGCACAGTCAGGCTTCAGATTGGCACTTATTGATACAGTCAGGCTATAGATTGGATGGCACAGGATGCAATTGGGCTCTTACAGGCACAATCACGCTGCAGATCGGCACTTACAGGTACAGTCAGGCTGCACATTTGCTCTTGCACAGTACAGTTACTGCACGGTACAGTTAGGCTGCATATCAGCACTTACAGTATATGTGCAGTCAGGCTGCAGATAGGCACTGACAGGTAAAGGCAGGTTGTGGGTCGGCTCTTACAGGCACATGATGCACTTGGGCTCTAACAGGCACAATCAGGCTGCAGATCTACACTTACAGGCACAGTCAGGCTACAGATTGTCACTTAAAGACACAGTCAGGCTGCAAATTACAGGTACAGTTAGGCTGTAAATTGGCTCTTACAGGCACAAGGTGCACTCTGGCTCTCACAGGCACAGCCAGGCTGCAGATTGGCTCTTACAGGCACAGGTTGCATTTGGGCTCTTACAGGTACAGTAAGGCTGCAGATCAGCACTTACAGGTACAGACAGGCTGTTGATCATCTCTTACAGGCATAGTCAGGCTGTAGATCGGCTCTTACAGGCACAGAATGCATTTGGGCTCTTACAGGCACAAGATGGCTGCATATTGGAACTTACAGGCACAGGATGCAATTGGGCTCTTACAGGCACAATCAGGCTGCAGATCGGCACTTACAGGTACAGTCAGGCTGCAGTTCGGCACTTACATGTACAGTCAGGCTGCAAATTTGCTCTTACGGGTACAGTTAGGCTGCATATCGGCACTTACATGTAAAGTCAGGCTGCAGATATGCACTTAAAGTTAAAGTCAGACTGCAGATCAGCACTTACAGGTACAGACAGGTTGCAGATCATCTCTTACAGGCACAGAATGCACTTGGGCTCTTACAGGCACAGCCAGGCTGCAGATCTACACTTACAGGAACAGTCAGGCTGCAGAACAACTCTTAAAGACACATCCAGGCTGCAGATACGCACTTGCAGGTACAGATAGGCTGTAGATCGTCTCTTACAGGCAAAGGATGCACTTGTACTCTTACAGGTACAGTCAGGCTGCAAATCTGCATTTACAGGCATGGGAGGGCCACAGGAGGTCATTGCAGGTTGGGCTAGGGATAGCACTGGGCCCCTCCAAGGCAGGGCCCTGGTGCCTTGCACCAGCTGCAGCAGCGGTAGCTCTGCCTCTGATATCTCTCAATATCAATGTAATCGCTTCTGTTGATTCACTCATCATTGTAAAATTACTTTTAGCCATAAACAAGGTGGGGATATTTCTATTCCTCCACTGCTACCACAGTCACTTCACTTCTGGCCATAATGATGAGGGGAATATTTATATTTCTCCACTGCTGCCACAGTGACATCACTACTAGCCAAACACATGAAGGAGATTTTTCTATTCCTTCACTACTATTACTTCAGACACTTTTGTTTGTAATAAGGTGGTAGCCTAATGCAGTAAAAGCATGTAAATATGGTTAAGATATAAGTGTTGTGTTAATCACCCTATAACCTAAATAAGGTTGTACTTGGGCTCTGTGTTTAAAAACTCTTAAAACCAAAATAGTGATCCCGGGGATAAAAGTAAATTATGGTCTATTTGACAACCAGTTCCTTAGGGTCAAAACCCAACTGGAGCCCATTGTTCCTAGTAGCAGCAGTCTGCCCTGCCCAGTAAACATATGAATGACCAAGGGTCCAAGTGTAGGATGGATCAGAACTTACAGGAAAATAAATATATAACCGTTAAATACCCCTATAAGTGAATCACACTTTAAGAACCCATAAATATATAAAACAGTTAAATTACCCATCTAACTAAATCCCAGAAACTTATCAGTCAGTTAATTAAACATTATTAGTAATAAGAATGTATGTATTTATTAATGTAGGTTTTGATTACTCCATTAAATGCAAGGCATCATATCTTATGAAAAAATGTATGTCATTAACATCCCTTGCCCTGGTTGATTAAGCTTGGGATATTAGAGTAAGGCACCCCAGGTCCATAAATATTCCGGGAAAGGAGTAGCAGTAACACTAGTGCTAAACTTCTAAACCAGTTCAACTGAATACATGACAGCACATCAGCGATGAAGTTCTTGAATCCCGGAGCATGAACTGCTCTAAACATGATGTTTTTCTTCAAGCATCCCAGCACCAAGTGCTTGAGAGGCGCACTACTGGCATGGAGGAAGAAGAGATGTTATGTATTGCCGTAATGGCAGCTACGATGTTTCAATCAAAGAAATCATCCAAATAGTGAGTAAACAATTTGCACTTTGACACCTGCTCCATAACTCATTGATGGAAAGAGCTAAAAGTTCTCAAAATAGGAACCCGATATTGAACAACCCTTGGGTAAACAAAGATCCATTTTTGGAATTTACAGCCAGATTTATTGACTAGTCAAGCGACGCCTACTTGACCGAAGACAAACGCTTATCAATGCCATCGTTTACCGATTTACCCATAGGGTATGATAAGTAATGGATTATACTGAATTTGCCCTTTTCTTCTTTGGTACCACGCCTAATGGAGATGTAAATATGTTTGATAATGGAGGGACAGGATATGGGCCAGACATCCTACCTTTGGCCTTCTTTTTTTAGTTTTTCCACAAATATCCGCGTGCTGTCTGGCAGACAACAAACTAGCAGAGAACTTTAGACTTTTAAAAGATGACAGACTAGGGCTGCGAAAACCCGAACTAAAACCAGTCAACAAGAAATCTCCTTTCTTGGAAAAAACAGGGCGTTTAGCATACCATCTTAACCATGAAAGTATATTTCTTTACTTGTATCAGCACTAAAGCACTTAGCAGGGGCATCTCCTCTCCTGCCGCTTTAAGCCTTTTAAAACATCTAAACAGGGAGTGCTGCTTAATGCATTTTGTGCAATTTTGCTTGAATTTGCACAAATTCCCTCATCTACATGAGCGCTCATTGAAAGCAACAGCCTCTTTTGTTTTCACTATACTGTAACCCAATCGATGAACGTCCAGTCGAAACACCAAAGTGTTCATCATATGACCACCATGCCAAGCGCCCATAGGTTCTATGAATGCTCTCAATCTTGTCAACTTAACAGAAAAATGGCAAGCAGTTCTCCGATAACCGTTCACTAATTATGCTTGCCATGATGACAAGCACCTGCAACAAGTTGGGGAATATCTTAGGATATTTTTTTTTATCTTCTTCCTTCTTTGTTTCATGCTTCCATCCCTCCTTCTATCCTCAAAGTAACTATCAAGACGAAGGAGCGAAAAAAGTTCTATAAAGTCGTGTCTCCAAATCTTCTCCTTCACCTCTGCTGGGACATATAATCCTAAGGGGGTCTAATTGACATAGCATTGGTCTAGCCCTAGATGTGTCTGTTACCACCATAACATCAGCCTTCCTATTCTTGTTATTTGTACAGATATGGCCACCAAAGAACTTTTGGAATCACTCTCTTCCCCCAAAAGCTGATTTGTATTTATTGGAGGTATCTTATAATTCTTGTAATTCATTGTAGTTAAATCCCCAGAACTGTAATTAGGCACTAATGTCAATGTAATTAGGCACCTTCTTTGGTCTCACATCCTGTGAAGATTTCCTTTAATGATATGAACACCCACTCTCTACTGTTGTTATTCCAACCCAACATATTTTCTGGAATTTCTATTTGATAAGGGCAGTTTTTTTCATCATGTTGCCTACGATCACTGCTTTTCCTGTAAAACTTCCGTCTATCATGTGTAAATGTTTTTAGCATCCCTTCCCACTCTTACAGAGTGAGATAATGCAGCTCTGTTAAGGTGTCCCTTCTTCCTTCCACTGCATGATAATACATCATCTGTAAAAAAAAGATTTATTAAAATCCTCATTATTATCCTGCAATATTTGTTATCCAAGCTTTGATGTGCCCTCCTCCGGGTCAGAAAGGGGTAACATTAAGTCATGAACCTGAAGAATGCCATTAACATATGATGTATTATTGTCACTGAAATCATGATACTCATCCATATTCTGCAGGAGTAATAGTCTATGCTAGAGAATCTCAGACTGTGTAGATGCTGTATGATGTCCTGTGCTGACAAGTCTCTCTCCCTCTCCTGCAAAGTCAGTGATTTCCTCCACCTCCTCACCATACAATCGTTCCTCCACTTCACTAGATATGTCCTCCAATGTCTCAACCCACAACTCTTCCCCTCCTCTACTGACACAAGGAATGATATCCAACCCATCATCCCAAATCTTTGCCCGACACTCTCTACCTCCCTCCTACTGTAGTCAGACCAGCCTATTCTATGGGTTTTTGATTTCCCAACCACTATTTTGTGTTGCACTAAAATCACAGGGCCAGCCACAATTTTGTGAGTGGCCTTATGCCCTCCACTTTGCTCTCCCACCTCCCCTTTGGCCTTATTACTTGCCTTTACCATCTCCTCTTTCACCCCTGCACCTTCCTACTGCCCACAGCACTTGTGGTGCTCTTACCTGATCCTGCTTCTACCCGATCCTGGACCTGAAGTGATGATGTCAACAGGATGTGCTATGCCACCTCCTGCATCCGGGCCTGGGAGAATAGACTGGGGCCTTGCTACTCCTTCTGCCTGAGTGGCCTACCCTCTGATTGGATGTCCTCCTAACAGCCTCCTCCTCATCAGACGCCACAGCCTGTGCGGTTGAGCGTGAGGGAGCTCTTCTGTCTAACAAAGATTATGCAATAGAGCCCTCTATATAGAGAATAAGGAATCACATATACAGTAATAGTTTTCAAACTGCGAATCGTCGTCACGCAAAGCGAGGGACGCAGTTCGGCCAGCAAATGCATACCCTCGCCAAGCGAGGAGCTGCGTTTGCAGAGGTGGAGGCTCCAACATCGGCTACATTGCAGGCCACAAATGCGGACCCTTGTGACACGAGGGCCTCATTTGCGGAGGTGGAGGCTCTACGCTGCCTCACTCCCGGGACAAATAAACCCCAGAAAAGCACAACTTTGCAAAAAAAAAAAAACACGCGGCGGGATTTAGAAAAAAAATTAAATATGACTCTCAGGACTCACTCGTAAAGAGGAAATACGGACTTACACAAAAGAAAAAAGTACAGCAAAAAACACAAAAAGCAATGAAAATGTTAAAAATAAAAAACATCACACACAGCACGGGGGACAGCCAGGACCTCTGGAGGTGAGGTTGCAAAGTAAAGTCGATTTAAGCCAGTTTCTCCACTTCAAAATCTGCTATATGAGAAAAAAATGGCAGAAAAAAAAATTAAAATGAGGCTCAACAACCCCAAAGGTCATAAAACACTGACAAGGACGTACGCCTTTTAATTACGACCCACGGAACGTAATAATACCAGGTCGCAAAAATACGAGGTTAACGGACGAAATGCATATATTCAAATACAACACAAAACAATACAAAATTCAACAACAAAAAATATAAAAAAAAAACACACAAAGCATGGGGGGACAGCCATGACATCTGCCACTAAGGTTGCACGCTAATTAAAGTACAATTTAATGAGTTTACACAATTTTAATTCGCATAAGCGAGGAAAAAAATTAAAACAAGGCTACACGACCCCGAAATGTGAAAACACCGCCAGACATGTACAACTTTTGCCAGGGACGTACAAGGTACTAATATACACATTTTGCCACCACGGAAAATGGTCCACACCCGTGTAGCCACCCGCTACGCTATTTTACAATAATAACACTACGAATCTCAAATGGAGATGTACACAACTAAGGCAGCGGTTTGCCCTCACGCAAGCATCATATTTCTAATGCACAGCTGGGACATTGATGACACTTTCTCCTCACAGCTCCAATAGGCCAAATGTACATTGTATGCTGCAGTAAAATAGAAATAGATACTTAGCTCTTCAGGCTATTCATTGCTGCATATATCAATTACAAATAGGTAAAATATATTATTTTATTAAGTAAATAATTCATTAATAATTATACAATAAATTGACATATATATCTGTCTTTGTCATGAAAGCACAAGGGCGTTCATAGGAACAAAAGTAAATGAGAGCAGCGGATCGCAATGAACGCCGAAGGTCCTCAGAGTAGAAAAAGCTTTACATTGTGTGTCAAACAGCATTGCCATGGCTTACAATTTTATAGCCCTGTCATTTTTGACGGGCAAGTCGCTAGTTATCTACTAAACACCACCCACTAACAGCACCTTCCCATATACTAGCTTATACTAAATATCTCCCAATCTTATTCCGGTCAAATACCCTTTCTCTTTAATTACGTGCAGCTATGGGTGTTCTTATCCTCTGAAAAACAAAACGTGATAAGGTCTAAATGATTTTAGAAAGTAAAAAAAAAGAAACATAACATACTTTTTTGACTTTTATACTCAATTGTTATTCATTGCTTTGTTTACTCTATTTTCTTTGTTTTGCATTTTATTATATTGCATAACAATATTCTGCTTTACTTTAATTGCTCTGTATTTTGAGCATTTATTTGACACAACTGTTTTTTATTTATTTTTATGAAAATAAATAACCTGTCTGTCGATAGGTTTATTGTTTTGCTGTTCTTTAAAAATGGTCTTTAAATAAATGTACAGTTTCATTTTACATTTTCTCATGTCTATTTTTATTAAATTTAGGAGTAAACAATACTGGATGTGTTGCTTGTTGCCAAGAACCCCTAGACCTGTCTTGTTTTTTGTTAAAAGAAATATAAATAAAATCCCAAAAGAAACAAACAGAATCCTCTATATATTTATTTTTCTAGAAAATTGCAGAAAAGATCTTTCAGTTAACTAGATTTTTATTAGGCCCATAATAGTGTCATTTAAACATAGGAGGATATTGTTCCATCCAAGTCTTCTTTATATCTCAGAATGCTCCTGAGCATTTGATTTCAATTGATTTGTAAATGTATTTTCTCCTTTTTTTTAAAACACACACATATATAAAATTATTTTTGTTTTGCAGACAAAGCACATTATTCCATTGTTATATAAAAGGCTTTTTCTTTTCAATCAGAAACCAAAAGGTTATTGACTTTTCTATATCTTGGCACATTTTTCTATTCAATTATCCGTGACAGTGCTTTGAAGAACCACTGTGGTTGTTTTTTTTCTATCTGATCCTCTGAATAACAAAACTTGATAATGGGCTAAATGTTTTTTTTTTCCACTTTTATACTCAATTATTATTTTCTGCAGGCTTCATTTTTTTATCTGATTCTGCTTCTTTTGCCTTAAGAATGTATTAAAGTAAACTAATAATGATCCCATTAGAGCTAGTGAGAGAACTGACAGCTGTAGATGCCACATTCCTCTTATGCAGATGCAAACTTCCTGTTCATTGAAAGTCTCCCTCCAACTTCAGGGAGTAGCTGAAAAATCAAAAATGGTAAATTCCACATCAGCATAAATGCTCACAAAAGTAATGAATTAGAGACTGTGTTATAAATTGTACATTCTAAAAAATGTTGGTGCAGTTCTTCAAAAGAGGATATTTTAAATATATAATCAGAGTGTTCATTTAAGGATTTCAATAAACTGCTAAATGTTGGTCATTTTGCTTGAATGTTGTTACATAAATCTGGATTTCTATTTGATGTCAAAAGATGGAAAGTATGAGAAAAATATACTTGAGGTAACATTGAAAATGTTGTTTTCTTTGTTGCATCTGAAAGAGAGTATTTGATCATTTATCATTATGTGATTTCTGTTTTCTGATAATGCTCTGAATGCAGTTTTAACTGTTTAACTGACCTCAGGGCTTTTCCCTGTCAGCCAGTGAGCTGTAATGCAGATGTAAGTCATTCTTGTCTGCCAATTAAATCTACATTCATACATACGCTCTGTGCACTTCCTGTGAGTTTCAATAAAGTTTAAACAGGTTTTAATTTTTTTCATGCAAAGAACAAATTTGGTAATGTTTAAAGTTGCTCTTTAAATGATAGAATAAAAATAAATGTGTTCCATGTCCTGTTCAGTTGCATTTAAATGACTTGTTAAAATTACACTGGTCTATATTCTCTAACCTTCACAGTAAAGGGTAGCAAAAGTTTACACCAGCCCACACCATGTTGACTAAGGCTGCTTTTGTTGTTGTTTAGTCATTCAGTCGTATCCGACTCTCTGTGACCCTGTAAACTGCCCAATGTCAGGCACATCTGTAAGTCACTGCCCCTTTCAGCTTTCTCAAGCTCATGTTCATTGCTTCAATTACCTCATCTATCCATCTCCACCTCTGCTGCCTCCCTCTTTGAGTGCCTTCAATCTTTCCCAGCATCAGAGCAATCTCTACGGAATCCTGTCTTCTAATGATATGGCCAAAATATTTGAGCTTCAGTCTCATGTTTAAACCTTTCAGTGACAGTTTGACTTGATTTACAGTAGTATTGATTGAGTGATTGGATCTTCTTGCAGACCAATGGACTCTAAACAGTTTTCCTCAGCACCACAATTCAAGGCGCACAGACTTCTTTTTGGTCCAGCTCTCACATCCTTATGTTACTGCTGGAAATACCATAGTTCTAACTATGCAGACCTTTGTTGATAATTAAATATCTTCAGTTTTTAAAAGCTTGTCCAGACTTGACATAGCCCCCCCTCCCCCCCAGAAGCAAAGATGTTTTCATTTCATAGCTATAATCACCAACTGCAATGATATTGGAGCACAGGAAAATAAAATCTGTCACCGCCTCCACTTCTTCACCATCAATTTGCCAGTAACTGTTTGCCATGATCTTCATATTTTAATCTTTTGGCAACAGATCAAACTGACCACAAATAAAGGCATATAATCTAAAATTAAGGATTTTTTTAGTTCAAAACCTCCCACTGTTATTTCAGAGTAGTCCTGTAGCTGTTTGAGCATTAATGCTAAGAGTTCTAGTATTGAGTTAAAAATAATTGGTTACAGTGGGCAAGCCCGCCCTCTGCTTCTAGGTATTGGAGCTGAGATATTGTTGTTTATGACTAAATATGAGACAAGATCTGCATAAAGACCTACTATGTTTTAGGTACTTGCCACATATTACAGAATTTTCCAAGGTGAAAACAAGATGTACGTTTGTCATTTTTTTCAGCAATTAGTTCATTATATAATGTTATG
The DNA here is from genome assembly GCA_027410445.1 of Discoglossus pictus. NCBI lineage: Eukaryota > Metazoa > Chordata > Amphibia > Anura > Alytidae > Discoglossus > Discoglossus pictus. Next base: position 95,960,676 of record CM050173.1, on the reverse strand, counting down.
AATTTGGGAGTCGTGCCTTGACATTTTTTTATAACTAAGATCTCTTCCTGTTATGTTTCTGAAGAGATAAGTATATCTTTGAGGTGTGCTTATCTGGTTCTAAAACTATTGTTGAATGCAAGGATCAGTCTTTTGTTTAGAGTAAAATTGGGTATAAAAGTTATGAAAGATCTCAAATATTTTTCCTTTATCTATTGTTTCTTTATAAGTGTAACCTGTGTTAAGAGAATTGATACAAATTTGCTGTCAATCTCCATCAAATATTCTAGTGAACATTTAGAATATTTATACTTTTTGCTAGACTTTCAACATTGCTTTAAATCTATACATAAATCTATACAGCTTAGATGTAACATGAATCTTATATTCCTTACACAACTTAGCCAGGCTTTTGTGAGCTTTTCATTAATGTTCATTATTATGCTTGCTTTTGTTTGCCATATAGCTTACAAGGTCTCTCCTAAGAACCAGCATTTCTGCAAATATACAACTGCTTTTAGATACTTTAAGTGATGTAAAATACATTTTTTCTAAATTGTTGAGTTGATGCCCCCACATTCCATGTCAGAAAATTGACATCATATGTCATTAATTTAATTGTTCTGTCATAAGTGAGTGAATGGTGATGACCGCTGTATCTGTATCTATAGAATCAAATTCTAATCCCTCAGTCAATGTCCAGAAATAATGATCTTCAGGTCCAAGCTTAGCAACTATACACTGTTAATTACATGAAGACTGATTTACAGATTAAATATTTCAGAATATTTGGGGAGCCCACAAATCTTTTCAGTGTGGTATCTGCTCTTCAAGCAGCCATAACCAGAGTGCAATGTATATAACAGGTGATCTGTATATGTACCACACAAAGCACCATTAAATGCATATACAGTGCCTTGCAAAAGTATTCACTCCGCTTGGCATTTTTTTTGTGTTTTGTTGCCTCACAGCCTGGAATTAACATAGATTGTTTGAGGATTTGCATCATTTAATTTACAGAAAATGCCCACAACTTTGATGATGTTTTTTTTTATTGTGAAGCAAACAACAAATAGGACAAAATTACAGAAAAAGTCAATGTGCATAACTATTCACCCCCCTAAAGTCAATACTTTGTAGAAACACCTTTTGCGGCAATCACAGCTCCAAGTCGCTTTGGATAAGTCTCTATGAGCTTTGCACATTTTTGCCTATTCCTCCTTGCAAAACTGCTCCAGCTCCTTCAAGTTGGATGGTTTGCGCTTGTGATCAGCAATCTTTAAGTCTGACCAAAGATTTTCTATTGGATTAAGGTCTCGGCTTTGACTAGGCCATTCCAACACATTTACGTGTTTCCCCTTAAACCACTCAAGTGTTGCTTTAGCAGTGTGTTTGGGGTCATTGTCCTGCTGGAAGCGAACCTCCATCCTAGCCTCAAATCACGCACAAAGTGGTACAGGTTTTGCTCAACCCTTACCAGTTTCCCAGTCCCAGCTGCTGAAAAATATCCCCACAGCATGATGCTGCCACCAGGTGTTCTTTGGGTGATGTGATGTGTTGGGTTTGCACCAGACATAGTGTTTTCTTTGATGGCCAAAAAGTTAAATTTTAGTCTCATCAGACCAGAGCACCTTCCTCTATACATTTTGGGAGTCTCCCACATGCCTTTTCGCAAACTCAAAACGTGCCATTTAGTTTTTTGCTGAAAGTAATGGCTTTCTTCTGGCCCCTCTGCCATAAAGCCCAACACTATGGAACGTACAGCTTATTGTCGTCCTATGTACAGATACTCCAGCCTCTGCTGTGGAACTCTGCAGCTCCTCCAGGGTTACCTTAGGTCTCTGTGCTGCCTCTCTGATTAATGGCCTCCTTGCCCGGTCTGTGAGCTTTGGTGGGCGGACGTCTCTTGGCAGGTTTGCTGCTGTGCCATATTCTTTCCATTTGGTTATAATGGATTTGATGGTGCTCCTTGGGATCATCAAAGATTTGGATATTTTTTTTATAACCTAACCCTGACTTGTAATTATCAACAACATTGTCCCTTATTTGTTCGGAGAGTTCCTTGATCTTCATGGCAATGTTTGGTTAATGGTGCCACTTACTTAAGTTTTGCTGCCTCTGGGGCCTTTCAAAAAAGTCTTGTATATGTAATAACAGATCATGTGACACTTAGATTGCACACAGGTGGACATCATTTCACTAATTATGTGACTTCTGAAGGTAATTGGTTGCACCAGAGCTTTTTATGGGCTTCATAACAAGAGGGGTGAATACATATGCACATGCCAATTTTCTGTTTTCTATTTCTAAAAAATAGTTTTATGTATATATTTTTCTCATTTCACTTCATCAACTTAGACTATTGTGTTCTAATCCATCACATAAAATTCAGATTAACAAAACATTGAACTTAAGACTGTAATGTAACAAAGTAGATAAAAAGTCAAGTGGGTGAATACTTTTGCAAGGCACTCTATTCCAGATATATTAAGCTGCAAAAATAAAATTTAAATTTTTTTCAACAGGAAATATTTTTTCTCAGCTTCTACTCTAATAGAAGACATGTCACATTTTGTGAATATATTTAATAAACATTAATGTTTCACATTGAGCTTACAGAATGAAGCACAAACATAGTGAATAGTATGATGATACCTGTGTAAAGAAATATTTTACTTGCAACATACCTGTGGTGATCTGCTTTCTTCAGTCGGGCTTGAAAATGATATTATGGCCAAACCTACCCAGCAGATTTTTGAAGGTTTCTTTTGGTCTCTAGCACCCCTTGCAATAATATAGCATTTAAAAATGTGAACACAGATCAGCATATAAAAAAGAATCAGGAACTGCTTTTATTTCTATTGTAGATGTATATTTAAACTTGAGCTGATAACATTCTGTAAATTGCTAATATAGTCATTGTTAAATATTCCTTCTGCAAAGCATCATAACATCTTAACATCCACTTCAGTAGCTGCATAGAAACATGGCAGCTCTTATCTTCTCTTAGGATCTTATCACATATAATAGTTGTGGATCTTGAGACTTTGTTGGTAACGCTCTGGAATGTTACAACCTTGCGCATGTGCAATGTGCACCGCAGGTGCACATTACATACCTCGCAATGAGCGCCCCTTAGCGAGGCCCGCGGGACTTAGAGGCTGCAATGAGCACCGAAGGGTTGCTCACAAGACTTTACAAATGACAGGGGCTGCAGTGAGTGCCGAAGGAACTTATTGCAGGTCACACAAGGAACTCCAAAGGCGCTCATTGTGAGCACCGCAAGACTTTGAAACAGCCTACACCTGAGCACAAAAGAAGCTTTTGTCAATGCCTGCGGTCACTGATGAAACGCGTAGCACTTTCCCGCTGATTGCGTAACAGTTTACGATTTTAAGGGCTGAAAATGTCTCAACCGCGTAACTCAAGAGACCCCCTAAAACAGCCAAATAATTTTAAAAAATTACTAACACACTCACACACAGCACCAGGGGAGAGCCAGGAAGCCTGTGATTGAGGTTGCAAGCTAATTTGAGCCATATTTGGCATTTTTCTTCAATTGAAAAGCTGCTAAGCAATGAAAAAAATGGCGGCTGAAAAAACGTAAAAATTCTCAAAAAGGATAAAAATGAGGCCGAAGCCAGTAACACTTACCTGAACAATGCCAGGCATGCAAGACTTAAAAAATACATGAAGGTGAAGCCAGTAACACTTACACGAACAACGCCAGGCACTTTCAAAATAAAAACGTCAGTCAGTGCGTGCCACACAAAGAGACACAGAGGAGAACGACACAGGGAAGGGACAGGGAGAGACGGTGTAAAGAGACACATGGCTGGGAAAAGACACACAGGGGAGGGAAATAAGTAAAAACAAAAGACACAGGGCAGGGAGAAGAGGGGAGAGAGAGCGGGGGAAATAGACACAGGGGTCAGAGAGTGGGGAGAGGCTCCCAGTGCGAGCCATGTGACCTGAAAGCCCAGCGATGAGCGCCAAAGGGGATCATTCCCAAGCACAAAAGTTGCAGGCTGCTGGGCTCGCGATGAGCGACTTTGGCCCATAAAGTAGGCGGGAGGAGAGGCTTGCAATTAGAGCCAGAGGTGCTCAGAGGGGGCAGAACATTGCATTGTGTGGTAAACAGCATTGCCAGGCTTCACATTTTATTGCCATCATTTTTGAAGGACTAGTCAATAGGATATACAGTATATATATATATATATATATATATATATATATATATATATATATGTGTATCTTCTACTAGATATCTTGTTCCATATGCATATTCACCTAGTCAGAGACTGTGATATCTGCTACTCTCACTGTATGAAGAATGGAGCGTTACTTTCAGCACCTAACTGAATATCAATATGACAGTTACCGATTACATCATCAAATTCTAAATCAGTTAACTCTTCATGAACAGAACATGCAACATAGAATCTAACATGAAAATTCAAACACACACAGAGAAGCAACACAGCATACAGTAATTAGCATACATAGGGTAATCAACATAACATAACATATTAAATAGCTACACAACATACTGTAAAACTTCTGAGCGAAGTCCCACAACCACATATTCCCAGGAGGCAGTCCTGATTAGAGGCATTATGCAGCCAGCGTAATGTCCAGCCTCAAAATCCTAATCACTCTGAGTGGATCATATTAGTCTAAAGGACTGGTGGTCAGGGGGATCATGAAAATGCCACCAACATATTTCATGGCATAATAGGTCTTTGGAAGACCCGCTGATTCTTAGTGAATGTAGTTTAGCACAGTCTGCAGTGTTCAAATAAATACAAAAAACGGTCAAAAAGAGTGCTTAGAAAACCCCAGTCAATCACAACTGGTCAATGACATACACTTTAATATTCCACTTATATTATTAGAGTGCACTCTGAAATAGGTTATGTCACCCAAATTATCTTTTGATGAAATCTTATAATGCTTCCCCTCCTGTATTGGAGCACGCATCCATTCTTATGTTATAGGACTGGTGTTTATTTTTTAATGGGGGGGGGGGGGGAGCTGCCCAATGTACCTATTAATTGAAAAGAGATCATATAGTGGGAATAACTTTATGTGTGAAAGCAATTTATTTGTTTATTTATTTAAAGCAGTTCTTTGAGAAAGTATATGCTCTACTTTTTCCCTAGCTGTTTTTTCTACTGTCTGATTTCAGAAAACTCTTTGTAAAGTATTTCTATTCTTAACAGAACTTAAAAGAGCCACTGCCTGTTATAAGTAGAGAGTGTGTAGTAAATGAATAAAGCAAATATATAAATGCATAGCTTTTATATGAAGAAAAAAAAAGTTTTTATTAAGAAATGGCAAAGCTTTGAAGTATTTTACTCGGTGAATCAAATATATATCTTTTTGAAGCACAATGGGAAAACATCTCTAGAAGAAGACTGGTTCATCAAAATCGAAGTCAAGTTACTAAAAATTTAAATAGTTTCTTAACTAGGATGACTTGTTCTGGCTTGGAGAAAAATAAATGAGTTCAATGCACAAGTAATAAAACAGGATTATGTAGACCTAGTTTTTTTGTTTTTCAGTCTTTCAGTCATGTCTGACTCTAAGCGACCCTATGGACCACAGCGTCTGCCCCTCTGAGATCCATCAAGCGCATGTTCATTGTGTGAATTGCATCATCTATCTATCTCCACCTCTGCCTCCCTTTCTTATTTTGCCTTCAATCTTTCCCCCCATCATTGTCTTCTCTATGGAATCCTGTCTTCTCATGATATGGCCAAAATATGTTAGTTTAATCTCATGATCAATCCTTCCAGTAAACAGTTTGGCTTGATTTCCTACTGTATTAATTTATTGGATCTTTGTGCAGTCAAAGGGGCAATATTAACATATTGATTGCCATGATCGATATAACACGGGAATTAAACATGAAATCAAGAATTTTATATTGCCGATTTGCGAGCTTGAGAATGTTGTGCTATTAATTCTAAGACCTAACATCACTTTGACTTTGATCTTTTATTTGCTTTTAAAGTGCTAAAGACGCGTCATTAAGCCCTTTACAAGTCCTCCTTGGTACCAGTAACTTGTGGACTGACTTTAGCCATTTGCAGGCTTGACGGGGTGGTTAGCGAGGGGGAATTGGAGCAATTGAATAGCGATTTGTGATTTTAGCATTTGGGCCATGAGAGAACAAAGGCTTGGATACATCCAACAAAACCCTAAATACATACAATTAAAACCTAAATACTGTACATACAATAAAACCCTAAATTTCACCTAAAACAACAACCTTACTAAACCTTGAATAGGGTAAATAAGACCACTTACCTTGCCCAAATGTCTCTCCAGCGACAATGGTCTTCTGTGCTTCGTCCCTAGGCAAGGGCCCAATCCAAAAATGTCCAGAGGTCCGGTACCCCTACAGAAAAGAAACATTACAATTAATACATAAATAAATACAATAAATAAAACAATACATTCTAAATAGGCCAATTACCTGTCCTAACACCCATCCAGTGATGCTCCCATCCTCCTTGAAGTCTTCGCCAGCAGGAACCCTCCAAAAGAACCTGATGGGCTAAAAAATTAGAAAAAAATTACGGTGTGCCTACCTTGAGGAGCTCCCCGACGCAAATGAGGGTTCTCTTGCGTTCTGTGGAGTGTATCCCATTCTAATTGGCTCCAAGGACTGTCAATCAGATTGCAGCCAATCAGAAGATGCAGATGCTTGGAGCCAATCACAATGTGAGTTGGGAACAGTGGCGATTCATCAGATATTAGATGAGTTTGACAACATAGATATATTACAATGAGAGTTTATTACACAAGCAGTACTATTCATCTTAAGGAGAAACTACTTTTTATTTGACGGTAGATATTATCTACAAACGAGGGGCACAGTGATGGGTACCAAGTGTGCCCCAAATTTCGCCTATATTTATATCTGTAATTTGGAAGAACAACATATATGGAATAACAATCCCTTTAAAGCAAAGATTGTGTGTTGGTTCCGTTTTATTGATGACATAGGAATGGATTTGGGATGGAGAAGATGAAGGCATACTGCATAACTTTGTTAATTATATCAATGATAATTTGCACAACTTGAAATTCACTATGAACACAAATAAAGAAGTAATATAATTTTTGGATGTTATTTTTGTGGGAGATACATCAGAGATACACTCCAAACTCTTCTCAAAACCAAAAGATACCAATGGCTTGCTACACGCTAAAAGTGGACACCAAAAAAAGTGGATCCACAATATACCATATAGCCAATTTTTAAGATTGAGGAGTAATTGCACCAAAGAGGAAAATTTTGTGAAGGAAAGTGGAAACTTAATAAAGAATTTGAAAGAGAAGAAATATCCATAAAGGGTCATAAAGAGTGCATTGAATAGACCAATGGTCTTTAAACAAACTGACATTTTAGAAAGAAACAAGAAAAGGAAAAAGAAAAGTGCCCAAGAAGAAACTGACAGGAATCAGATTAGATTTCTTACTAAATTTAATACGGCATCAAAAGACCTAGAAAAGAGCAAAAATAAATATTGGCCTATTCTACGGAATGATGAATATTTGAGAGATATACTCCCTGATCATCCTATTATCACATATAAATGCAACACAAACCTAAGAAACCTCTTGTCACTGAGTGAGTGAAGAAAAAACCCAAGAGCCCCATCTCTAGTAGAAACTGGTTAAAGACTATCATGGGGTCTGTGGGCTGCAATGTAAAAGGGGGCAATACGTGTATGTTTCTAAAAAAGAAAGAAAGAAAGAAAGAAAGAAAGAAAGAGAGAAGATTGTTTCAAATAGTAGAAGGAAATCATTCAGCATTAAACATCTTACCAATTGTAAATTGAATTTCGTTATCTTTGTGATAAAGTGCAAGTGTCACAATCAGTATGTGGAAAGAATGAAGATAGCCCTCAAGACCTTGTTCTGGGAGCACCTGTATAACGTTAAGAGAGGATACCTGAAAAATGGTTTCTTAAAGCACCTTATTGAGGAACATGATAGTAATACAGATGGAATTACTATTCAAGCTGCAGAGCAAATCCTTAATTCACATAGAGGTGGCGATAGAGTATTGCAGCTTAGAAAATGGGAAACAAAATGTATTCATAAACTTGGGACATTGAAACCTGAAGGCCTGAACATTGATATTGATTTGGCTGCCTTTATTATGGAGCAATATTTTCTCTATTTCTTTGAGCAGCCCTATGGATCATGTGGTCTTACCATTCTCCTTCCTCATTGAGTTTCTTCAGTTGTTGATGTCACAAACTTGTGATATTAAAATCTAAAGGCCTCATATCGATATAGATTTGGCCGCCTCCATTAAGGAGTGATTTTGTAATCTTCATTTTTTGAGTGGTCATGTGGGCAATAAGACTTTATTTTTCTCGCCCCACATTTGGTTTCATCTAGCTAACTTTTAGGAAGGTCTTTCAGTATAGAATACTGATAGTGTTGCCATATGTAGAGATGTAGACTTATGGGTCATAGGGGGTTTTCTTCCCCTTTAGGATCTTTTTTGTTTTTATTAATTGTAGTATATATTGCTATACTAGTTTTTAATATACCTTTAGTATGTTTTTCTTGTGTTTCTATACCTAGTGGTATCTCTATATGATTCACTACATTATTAGCATTATGTAGTTTTTTCTATTTTATTCATATTTATATATTTTTTATTGATACATTTATAATTGTGTTATAGTTTATTGCAGGTTCTCATCATGTATTAGTTTTACTTTTTTATAGCTATTTTATTGTATATGCTGGTATTAGTTTAGCAGGACCACTGTACCATCCTTATTTTGTACACTAAATGTAATATTACTATTATATTTTGTATTATATTTTTTATAATATTTTTTATTTCCCCCATATGTTATGTAGATAGTGTGCTTTTTGTTGTTGACAACTGCCAGCATGGTCCTGGTCTCTGCCGATCCAGAGCATGGTGGTACTGTGCGGGTAGTGACATAGTGTTGATTAGCAACCAGATGCCACACACTAAACCGGATAGCCAGTATCAAAGAGAGGAAATGGAATTTCTGATGAGGGTTCTAGCGTTTGGCACCAGTTACACCCAAATCAATTAGATAAGGTGGTGAGTAACCCCCTATATGGCTTTATATACTGAGTATTGAAACATTCTTACGGTTGTTTTATTGTGTAACCATTGAGAAAGACTGTACTCGGTCAAAACGCATCTGGTTCTTATTTTTCTTATTATTTTTTTTTTAAATATATCTCTTCATATGTATACCTTTTTGTTGCACTGATATCATAGTTTCGTTCAACACTAGTGGTTTTCCAGGGGGAAGTGTAACCTATACGGGTGTATCCTTTGCTGTCTCACTTTTTTTGTCCACTGCTGAGGGTGAGTATTTTTGCTTGGGGCTTGTTAACCCCATAGGCATCTATTACCACCTTGCTAGTGGGACTTGGAGTTGTTCTACAGGACTTTCAGCATTGGTATTTATCACCTGGTAGTTGCTTAATCCCTGTCCATTGTTTGTATCTCTATTGTGTTGAGCTGTGATTTGTTTAGACCTTATCTTTTGAGCTATATATCAAGCAAGGACAAATATAATTATTTGCATCCCAATCTTGTTCGAGATTTGTACATCCAGAAGACTGAGAGCAATACTTTTTCATCACCAGTGTGAGTGCATTGGATTTTTGTTCTTTCATGTGAATACATTTTATACTACACCATCTAGCTCTTTTTGCGCTTCTCCACCCCCCCCCCATCCTCCTCCTTGTTTTGCATATTGAGTGCCATTGTGAACAGCATTCACTTGGGAGAAGCTGCATGAATCTATAGTGGCAAGAGGATCCCACAGTGGAACTTTACTCTGGTTGGATTTGACACCACATCATTACTTCTACGTGAAGACTCCTGAGGAATTCATCCACCTTACAAGTATCTCTATATAGGAGTGACTGTTGAGCTTCCACCAACCTAGGCAGAGCTTTTTGCCTGTTTATTGTTGTAAAAAATAATGTCTTTTCATCACCAGGTCCCCATAACAAGGAAAGAGTTCAATGGGGTGGATGAAAACATCCACATATGCTGTTAAATGTTACCATGAGATAGTCCAGATTGTGGTGCAATAGTTAAACATGTCCAGGTATGTAAAAACTAAACGATGGTTATTGCAGACAAAATATCCTCACTTAATTTTTTCACAAAACACCACCCAACTAATTATCAATAACTAGACCATAGAAACAATTTCCCTTTATACTCATTGTCTTATTCGCAGTAGGCATTTAGATGATAAATGCAATTCAATAACCAATAAAGTTTGCACTGATATTAACAACAATCCAGAGTTTATGCAAGATAACATCTTCTTTCCCTAATTTTCCTCCCTTATCAGATGTTAGTATTTTATAGATTCTAGTAAATTGATAGAACAAGGTGACAGGACAGTAAAAAGAGACAGTAAAAAAGAAAGACAGGTGTAGGAAAGAGTAGAAAAAGTAGAAAAAGTAAAAATAACAAAATAATGGAAACAAATGCTCATAAAGTTATCATACAAACCCATTCTTACACATGACACTTAATCAGGCCCCTTCATCTGTGATTATCTGTTGTCATTAGGATAGGTATTTGGTAGAGACTTTCTCTCATCATATATTAGGGCTAGCTTGTCTTTTCTCTTTGTTACTCTCGTCTTTTCTTCTTCTTTACAGGCACATGTGAAAAAAATAAAAACAAAAAAAACAAACATTCAAAATATATTATACAAGAAACTGCCATACATCATTCAACCAGACATCCTCTCATCATACCCTAAAATCTTCCCTTACTGTAAATTAAATTTAACATATGCATAACTCTATAATAAACTAGGGGTGGTATAAACTAAAATCAGCTAAGTCAAAATGCAAATCATGCAAAGGCTAATAAACATATAAAATACATGTAAAATACATAAGCAACCATTAGTTTCTACTCCTGCCAAAGCAGCAGAAAGTATCATTAGAATAGTTCCAATACTACTAAATTATGTCTCTATACGTGATAAGACATATTTGATTTAGCCTGTAACAGGTTGTATACTTAAAATAAATTACTAATTATTTTACTGTCAATATACGTTTACTAATAAAGCCCTAAAATCTTAAAATCATTTTTTTTAACTCATAATGTAATCCACCTCTTATCATATTCCCATCTTAGAGGCATAGAAATACCTTGTTTTCCCAATTCTCTACTCAGTTGCACCATGGCCATCATCTGAGCTGGGGATGGGCCTGGGGCAATAGATGTCACAATTTCACAATATTTATCCAACATGGAAAAATAAAACATAGTACATAACACACAAAATATACAGAATTGGTTCTTTAACCAGATAGGATAATTTCTCAAATACCGACCTCAATTTTTTTAAACATAAGTAGAAATCAAATCTAAATAAAAAACTTTATTAATGATTATCCAAAATGGCTGACAGCATATCAACACAAATATTAATCTGAAATTGATCAGTTTTTAGATTATATTCTCCATAAACAAATTTACCACACTGTCTGTCAGACAAAATGGACAATCCTTACACAGAGATATAACTATATGACCTGGACACCGGTTCCCTATATGAATACTAATTCAGTATATTATACCAGGAGCAATAGCAAATCTCCCTTTAGAGCATCACAAACCACATCACAATCGGAACATACATAAGATCCCTACACGTAGACAGCTCCCCCCTGAACTATCAAAAATATCAAAGTCAAGAAAAACAAACAGGGAGAAAGACAAACAACACAAGAATGACATCATCCACAAGGAACACTCTTCCCCATGAGACAACAATGCTTCCATGTCGCTACTCTACTTCATGTTCACTGCCTCAAGCCCAATACTCGATCATACAGAAAGAAAACATCCACACATAGGGACACACATTGACATTTCCAACCATAATGCACTCGACAACACCCCAAACAACACCCTCCTTTCTCCACTGGAAAACATGATCTCTACCTAGAAATGTAATACCGGCATAAAAATATGCTTATAAACAACATGAACACAGGATCCAGACAAGATAGACAACACAGAACATAAAACTAGATAATTGTGAGCTCATAGAATAATTTATATGTGCATAGATCTCCTCAAATCACCATTGTAAGAATCAAGATACAAACAACCAAAATAAGCAAATCATATACATATATACCTATAACTAATCCTAAACATAATTGAACCAAAAATAATCTAAATAAAACAAAATATTGTATGGCCACCAAACCTAGAAAAAATTATGACATAAAATCAATTTCTCAAATTACATATGACACTTTATGGGGATAAATACACAATGTTTTCTATGATTAAGTATAATTTCACTAAAACAACGGTTTAACTTACTCATTAAATCCTTTATCTTATCATTGCAAAAAACCTGGGACCACAACAGGGTAAGCACTCTTGTTACTAGCAGTAAATAAGGAATACTTCTTATTAGGTGGGCATAGTAGACAATTACTCTGTGCACGGTTGATCTGATCTATATAAGTAACTTGTTATAATACATTCTTTCATTTTCACAGGGACAGCATTCACTCCCCGCTCTATACCTTTAAGGATACATGGTGTTGAAAAACGTTCTGGGGAAGGGAGGGAAACAACGGCACTTGGGAAGAGATGCTATACTTACAGAAAAATATCATTAAATCATAAAACCTTATTTTCTAAATTATTTCCGAAGCATTACTAAACAACAAAACAAACAATTTCTTAGTTAGTTCCACAGAATATACAATTAAACAGACTCTATCTTATCAGTTTAAACTTTCTATGGATATCATTTAAGGTGGTCTGAGCAGCCGCTCAAACCTCATACTTATTGTAAACACAAACATGTCACTATTAACAATTGTCTATTGTCACAACTACCTAAAAAAACAAACACAAGGCACATTGAATCAAAATAATACAAAATACACAATAACACATATACAATTGTAAAAACTAAATGTAACACAATAACATCTTAACTCCAACAATTGATGACCCCAAGTTCTCACACCTCACTGCACATGGCACTCGCACTCTGTTCTCACAACTCATACATGAGCCTAATTCATACACGATTCTTATTCCAACAGACACTTTTTCACAACAAAGACAGTCAAAATTGTTTTAGCAAATAAAATTTCAATCTATTTATCAATCAGCTCCGCCCTGAGAATAATTCTAGACAAAACAACTTTTGCGGTAAGGTACATCTGTCACACCTTTTTTAGGTAAGGTTAACATTTCACACCTTTTTTAGGTAAGGTACGCCTTTCACACCTTTTAAAGGTAAGGTACACCTCTGTGAATCTATATCTGCAGTGCTTCTTAAAGTAACACTTCTTTAGGTACAATATCACTTAATATATCTTAATCTCAGTCTCAGTAATTAACACCTTTAGAGGTAAAATATAACTCACTATATTCTATGATTCTTAATTTTACTTTATATCACTAATCAGCATTTTTAGGTTATCAACAACAAACAATGCAATCATACCAGGTTCCGGGTAGAGGTTAGTCTGGGTGGGGTAATTTGCTGCGACTCCGTCCACCAGCAATCCTAAACAGAGATTTTAACCAAGGTGGCTCTGCTCACCTGAGTTTGGCCATGATTAGTTGTCAAGAGTCCCCCCCACAAATTCCTGAAGCTTGGGTTGTTATCTATGTACAGTTAGTGCAGGCCCCTACTTAAGCATCAGATGTTGAATAAAATATATAGACTGACCAACATTCTACTCCAAAACCCAGTCATGATACTAAAACACAGAGACCTCTTATTTTCTTCACCTTATTCACAATCACGGCATTTACAACAGAATTGTATACACAATATCTGCTGGCAGTGAATGCATAAACAACATGTCTTTTATAATATTTCCATATACAGAAAATGGTCTGCCCATTACCAACCCCTTCTAGACCAATACATGATTATTTACATTTGTGAGCCAAATAAGAATCACCACATAACTAACATGCATCAAAAGCATGTATACTGTATGTTATTTAAATCATTTGAACAGAGCAGTTTATTTCTACAATTAATAAGCAGTGAATACCTTGTTTTTCAGTCTTGAGTTGGGCCTTCCCTTGACTCACACAGAATATATTTTTATGGCTACTAGAAATTAGAGAAAAGCATAATAAGCTGTTTCAGAGTTTACATTTAGTAATATATGAAGTGCTACAAAGGTAACAGATGCTATAAATATACAAAATAATGTATGGTCATTTGTATTTATCCACAACATATAATTATTTTTTATTATAAGAGTTGTGGTTGCAGTACAATAAAAAAAAAAAAAAATATATATATATATATATATATATATATATATATTTATATATATAAATAAATATATTTTTATATATTTCTTTTATGGGTTATTTCAGTGAGGGAGAATTTGGGGGGTTGAAAGGTAGCCCCTATATTGAGCAATATATGAGTGGCAAAATAAAATAAGTAATATTTAAATTTTTCATTAAGATATTTATAAAATGTATAGGATAGATCATTCAATGTAAAATATTCTAAAGTTCAATGTTCCTTTAACTACTGTATGGATGCACATTATAGACTAGTACATTATTCCAGCACCAAGACCAACAAGTGAAAAGAAATTATCTAAAATATGTATGTGTAAGCCATCACATGATTTCAGCACCATGGACAGCAGGAGATGGAGAATCTGCTGACTGTTCCCTGAGATGCAAATAAAGGGCCAGATTTTACTGCTCACTCTTAATATTGCAACAAGTCGCAATCTGATTATGAGTTACCCACCCACAATCACTATGTAACAGAATGATTGCAGATATCTCCATTACAATATACTGTATGTATATATATATATATATATATATATATATATATGAGCAAAGCAATTTTATACATTACCAGGTATAGGATTTTAGGGTAACATCCTGTCTCATATAGGACCCCATCTCAAGATAGTCTGAAGAAATCCTTTTTGGTTATTTTTCTTTAAGGGAAAGATAGGATAGAAATTGGATACAGACAGATATAGTAAAATATATTAGATAGCATATAAGGGGGGCATAAGTTTATGCCAGAGAGTGACAGACAGAAATTAGCCCAAAGAAATCACAGTCAGAAAACCCAGAAAAGACCCAGTTCATTCTCTCTGCCCATTAGATAAACTATTTCTTCCTCATCGTCACAAGGTTGTTTTCCACCAATTACAATAGGTTACTCCCTGTTTGCATGTATATGCATAATTATAGTGTGACAAAAACTGGTTGGGTAAATCAGTATGATTATATGTATTAAAAATATTTTATTAGAGAAATATATGTGACCTGTGCCCCAAATTGGGTCTGCCGACAAATTTGGGTTACAGAATAGTCCATTGTACTCAATCTCACACCTGCTGATTAGTGGATAGTGAGAAACAATGCAGGATTGAAGTCAGATGTGTATGTCCAAGAACACTCTATCTTGCAGTTGTGATGTTTAATTTTCAAGGTCTTCCAAGCCTTGTAAAAATATCTAACGTTTGTTTAGCCAAGTCTTATTTGATAAAACATATTTAATAAACAATCAGAAATTTATTTTATAAGAAAAGAAAATGGTTAACCCGTCACCTGTTAAAAGAGTACACTATAAGTAACTGTATGTGTTTACAGCAATACCAATAGACAATCATATAATGTAGGCAATCTATGTACTGTATGTGGTATTTTTACCCACAAAACCCATGATAGCACAGTCCTGTAATTCTCCTACTAAAGGAATTTTATCACCAAGATAAAATGAACAGCTATATTATCTTTACATTTCCATATCATATTTAGATATATTGTTGAAATAAATGTACCTGGTTTCACTGCAATAACTAGTAACAATCATACAATCACAAATCCATTGATTGTGAAATAGATGTATAGTTGTCTGCAAATTGAATTCCTAATCTAGGTTATGTGGATAAAACATTTTAAGAATCACATATTATTATTGTCAAACTGCGATTCGTCGTCACACTTTGCGACAAATCGCAGTTTGACAAGTGATTGATTGGAGTCAGACGTGCATGCGCATTGCCTAACGCCTCATATGCCCATTACGTAACAGGAGGTAGGAAGACACACAGGGGAGGAGGGGAGAGACACACAGGATGGGAGGGGAAAGACACACAGAGGAGGGGGGAAAGAGACACGGGGGAGTGAGAGAAGGGGGAAGAGACACATGGGAGGGAGAGGAGGGAAAGAGACACGAGAGAGGTGGTGTAAAAGACACAGGGGGGACAAGGGGGAAAAACACACAGATGAGGGTGAAGAGACACAGAGGAGGGAGGGGGGAGAGAAACAGGGGAGGGGGAAAGAGACTCAGGGGAGGAGGGAAGAGACACAGGGGAGGGGGATAGACACAAGAGAGAGAGAGGTGGGGAAGAGACACAAGAGGGAAAGAGACACAAGGGAGGGAGAGGAGGGGAAGAGACACAGGGGAGGGAGAGGAGGGGGAAGAGACAGAGGAGTGAGAGGAAAGGGAAAAAGACATGGCAGGGGGGACAGACCCAGGGAGAAAGGGCAGGGGGGAAAGAGACACAGGGGAGAGGGGAAGAGACACAAGGGAGGGATAGGAGGAAAATAGACACAGGGGAGGGGGAAAGACACATGGGAGGGGGAAAGAGTTGCATGGGAGAAAGAGGGGGAAAGAGACACAGGAGGGAAAGAGACACAGGGGAGGGGGTTGAGGACATGGGAGGGAGAGTGGGTAAAAACCAAGGGGGGAAGGAGACACAAGGGATTTTAGAGGAGGGGGAAATGAGACACAAAGGAGGAAGTAGCTGGGGAGAGCCGAAGGCGCTCATCATGAGGCCAGTAAAGTAGAGTGTGGGTAAAGTATGGGGGGGAGGCTCGCAATGAGCACTGAAGGTGCTCATTGTGAGGCCCATGATGAGCACCGTAGTGTCCTGTGTGTCCTGTAAATCCCCATCAAAAACTCAGGGGGAACATCTTTTGGGGAAGGGATTCCATTAACCTATCATTAACCCCTTTAACAACCTACAACCACACTAAATAAATATTAAGTGGATCACCAATGACTATATCCACTATGGAGGTGTATAAAAAAGTCCAAGTACTTTATCTCCCAAGGGAGAGCAAAAAGGGAAGAGAACAATCTGCTGAAAGAGTGAAGGGGCTTTAGCAAAGAAGAGGTCAAAGAAGGAAGAATATGAAAAGAGTGAGCGAGTAAAGAGATCATTGAACAGTGAGAAACAATAATTATGGAGGAGAGGGAAAACCTGAGGATTGAGAGAAGAAAGGAAGTAGAGGAAGATTACATTTAGTTTCTTATGTCTCTCACTCTGTTTTGTTTATATTATAGATGTTGTAAACTGTATATGTGAAGATCTGTTTTCATATCACCCATCATGGCAGTTAAGAGTCTATGTCGCTGCCTCATCCTGGTTATCAGGGTCCTTTTCTCCTTGATCACATCTGCTGTACAGGCTTTCAATTGACTCCACTGCTCTTCAAAAGACAGCATTGGTCATCTTGCCAGCCACTGGGTCAGGCACTGCTGAGCCTCCTTGTCTCCTCTGCACCACTTGAAAATATAGAACTCTGCCTGGGATTGATCACCTTTGCTGCCACCAAGCTTGAGAAAATTCCCGGAGGGGGCGCTATTTAGCTCCAGAAATTCCTGCCTTTGGTTACAGAAATCTTCCGAAAAAGCATAGGCCTCTTGGTGCCCGTCAATCATATCAAGATCATCAGCATCAGCTCAGTAAAATACTAAAAGTCTTCCCTCTAAATTAAACACCCCATTCTCTAGATATTCCAGAAGAGCATCTCTTTATTTTTTTTACAGCAGTGTATATCTACAGTATCAGAACAAAGGATTTACACCACAGTGGGCTGAACATATGCAAACTCTCCACCCAGATTGGAAGTTACCTATTACAGAAATAGGAGAGCCAATCAAGAGGAAGGTAAAACCATGGGCTTGGCTGACCCCTCCTGGTGGTGGATCAATGGGAGGCAACATCCAGGATCTTTTGGCAGGAAAATGAACAAAGAAATAGACATGCATATATTTACCTAAAACATCCTGCAGTGCCATCTCATGGCCAAGAAATAGAACTACTGCTTCTTTCTACAGTGAATCAGCTGACTTTATGAAGCTAGCTGGCTTATTTTATACAACTGTTTTTAAAACATAAAAGTATATCCGGGGAAAACAGATCTTCACAGTATACTTGGGACATTTATCTTAAATTGATGAGACCATTGTACAACAATATGCATTTCTGGCTTCAAAACTGCATACTTTATTACACTCACTTTCTATACTTACTTAAGGAACATCTAACTAAATTTCTATATTCCGCACAAATGCTCCTGTAAAGTATATTATCAGCTATGTTACCCTTTGTTCTGAAAGCTGCTGTATGCACTCCCCACACACAGACTGATATTTGATAAATGTAATTTTGTTGTGAGTGGGAGCATAGACATCACTCCAAAATGATTTTCCAGTTATTATCGATGAGGGATTGTGCTCAGGAGGAGGGGTAATATAATTATAAGTAAAGAAAAATGTGACTGTAATATATAAAATATATGAGATTTATTGATGTATTCCTTTATGTTGTAGTATTAAGACACTAGTATGTTGAGCCATGAACAAAAGTCATCTCATACATGTGTCAAGATTTACTTTTGTGGGTCAGACTAGGACTTCCCTGAACCCCCCAACAAGTGGCGATTCAGGGCCTAAACATCTCTCTGGAGAGCTATGTTCACTCAATTTCCCCCCTACTGAAATTGGATTTGGAGGTGGTCCATTTGGAGGCCCTGACTTCCCCCCCAGTTACACCTTCCTGGGTATGGTTATGGATAGTTAATGTTCCTCCCCCATGGTCACCAGAGACAGGTAATTTAAACAATGAACTGTAGATCTTAATAACAACCAGCTAGATGGGAGTATATAGCTGTGAACAGAAAATGTAAATAGTTTATGTGAGCTAACTAGTTCAGAAGGGAATCTTAAATATATTTATCTCTGTGGTGCAATTACTCGCTAAACCTGTGATGAGATTAACTCCCACAGCCTTCAGATTGGGCAGAGGTACTGTAGAGGGCTAATTAAGTGCCTCATTCAATTGACCATTTGCCAATTACAGGCCCCTGTAATAGAGCCCGGAAGCTAACTTGCTATTCAATTGGCATCTTTTTGCGAGCCACAAATGGTCTACGGGTTATGGGCTTTAAATCCCTGTGGTTGTTAAAACCGTAGATTACGCCCCATCTAAGCCTTTGATCTTTCAAGTCCGCAAGAGTTACGATGGCTAAAATGAAATTGCTGCAATCAAATGTTTTCGCACCAATAAACGGCCAATGTAGAAGAAAATCCTGTGAGTACTAGAGAGGATCCACAATGGGGTTAAAGACACATCCATAGCACTGTAAAAGCAAATAAAAAATCAACACTGCACTGTAAATGACAGGGAAAGCGATGTAAGACATTAGAATTAATTGCACAACAGTTTCAAGCTCGAAAATTGGCAATCAAAAATAATTTTATTTTTTGTTTCATTTCGGGGTTAGATCGATCTCAGGAATCAATCATTTAATATATATCAGTCAACCACATGGTCTAGAACTGTATCGGCACATATTTTGTGTTTTGCGGCTTTGCAAATTTGATTGCAAATCGGACCTCTAAACTCTAATTGATTGACATGTAACCTCCATCTTAGACTAAGGTAATGATGACAGTGTCATTTTCTATTGGCTGTTTTGAAATGGGTAGTTACTGCCTTGCTTATCTGATCAGGTTACCACCCTTGAAATGCTATGTACGAGTGCATGGTTTAGGTTTTTGCGTTCAGACTCTATTTTGCGGGCTTGTTCAATTGAATAGCACCGTGATTGTAGCAGAATGCAAGCCCGCAGCAAGCCCGCAGACATATGACCTGTATACTGTGAGATGTGTGCTTCTATTTGAATGATGCTCTAAGTTAACTGGTAAAGGGCAGGTCATTTAATCATGTTTGTGGGTTGAACCAAAGTTGTATTCTTGTTTGCTTATAAGTGTTTTAACTTTTCCACATAAAGATGCATTCTTAGAGACCATATGTAGGGTGTTCTTTCTTTTACTTACAGTGTATAACCTCTCTTTGTTAATTTTAACCTCTTGATTCCAGTTCTAAATCCTGATGGTCCTGAAATAGATGCCCATCACCCAAAAGTTCATCCACTCTTGGATCCAAGGGAAGATTGCTGTAGCAAAGGCAGGAGATTATCTTGGAAAATAGAAATTATAATAGATTCAGTAGTTTCATTTCTATCATCACAGTGCTGATTATTTATTTATTATATGAAATGTTAATGTTATACTGTTTTAATCAAAAGTAAACTCCAGATCTTATTGCAAAATTTCTCAGAACTTCTTTCCAGTTTTCTCATCCTCTGCAAAACCAAAGCTGAAAAGAAGTTGAAAGCAGCACAATTTATTAGCCGATAGTTCACAGTTGCTTTTTATCTTGCATCCAATTAAACAAAAACAGAAGGTATGAGAAAATGTTTTACTGTGCAAATACTAGCAACATTTTAAGGATATGAGTGTTTAGCATCTGCAAATTTTAAAGCTTGTTATGACTTACAGCGGAAGGCACCAAAATATAATTTCAGGTCTGTTCAAACATTTCTGAATTATTTTTAAGTTTTCTTATACTTTGCCAGAGAATATTATTGTAAGTAATGTTTAGTTGAGTTCTATGTTGGGGAATAGCATTATCAGTTGTTGCTTATATTAAATGGATACAGATGATTATTTTTTTCATGATTTAAAGAATACTGTATATATAACCTTTTGAGTTGCATTGTTAAAAATGATGGTAGGAATTACTTTGGGTTTGCAGCATCCTTCTGATTAGGTAATTATAGATAACTGACTCAGCAGTAACTCAACAAGGCTTCTTGCAGTGATGAGCATAATCCCATTTGTATCACTAAACTGACCATTAGATGAATTTATAGAGTGGGTAGGTTACACTGAACATTTACTGCCTTATTAAATTGTGATTTGGTACATTTAAAAGGGCTCTAATTAAGCACACAGCATATTTTTTTACAGAAGTTTTTAGTTAGTGAACTTCTATCCAAAAGCAAGGTTTTCACTAACTAAAAACTTCTGTAAATAAAATATTCTGTGTGCTTAAATAGAGCCCTTTTAAATTTACCGAATCGCAATTTAATAAGGCTGTTAGTCTTAAAAAAAAACAACTCTCCAGCATTGTTTTAAAGCGTTAAATCATAAAGGGACACTGAATTAAACCTAGTTTTAATGATAAAAATAATAAATGTTCATGTTTCAGCATACAGGAATCCAGGAAACTTGGTGGACGTTGTGTGTGTGTGAAATGGGTGTTTGTATTTTTGTAGAGCTGTGATAGCATCTATTGATGCAACTTCCTGCTACTAGGGCTGTGACGCGAAGGAATGTGATGTCAATATTCATTTTCTATTATCTAACAAAAACGTTAGACTTCTCCCTGTTCCCTCCATCCTCCCTTCATTGATAGTTACAAATACCCACCCTCATGATACAGCTCACAGGAAATTATGTAACAAACACAAAATTGACTTCTGTACTCATAAATAGAATCTTTAAAAATGTAGGTTTTCACCAAAATGTTTTTTTTTATGCACATGGCTTACACAGCTGCTGCTGTTATTAGTTTGGTACATAATTGACATATAAGTGCTATTTTTATTGAACTACAGTGGTCCTTTAAGAAATTTGCAAGTTGCAAGTGAATAGTCTATAAACATCATCTTGGTTACCTAATGGTTGTTTCACCAAGCAGTCCAAATAAGCTCACTGAAATACCATACTTTATTAGGTAAATAATGTACATAGAGTTGTTTTAACAATTCATTTAAAATCTGGTTAAATGGATTAAT
This sequence comes from Discoglossus pictus, assembly GCA_027410445.1. Taxonomy (NCBI): domain Eukaryota; kingdom Metazoa; phylum Chordata; class Amphibia; order Anura; family Alytidae; genus Discoglossus; species Discoglossus pictus. Next base: position 95,938,715 of record CM050173.1, on the reverse strand, counting down.
ATTCATACTGAAGATGAAAATACCAGATCTATAGCCTTATTAGATAGATAGATAGATTTTTACATAAGGGATACAACAGTGGGTTAATTTCATTCTGAGGATGAAATAGCCAATTAACAGCCTTATTAAATTGCGATTTGGACAATTGAATAGGGCTCTATATAAGCACAGAGCATATTTTTTCTCAGAAGTTTTTAGTTAGTGAAGACCTTGCTTTTGGATAGATTAAAATTAACACTGTTGTATACCTTATGTAAAAATCTATCTATCGATAACAGCCGACTGCAAACAATATAGACACATATTTTATTATTTTTGCATTTTTAAAACATTCTCACTCTTACTTCCAAATGGAAGAATAATACACCATCAGCCACATTAAATTCCAAGGGCCTCATTCTATTATCGGCCGTAAATCGTCCGTAAGGCTGCGATTCCTTGCGGGGGTTCAGTTAACTCGCGATTCTATTATACGGCCCCGCAAGGATCTCCTTTTACGGCCGGCCGCATATCTTGGAACCGGCCGTAATCTGTGAAATATAAAAACTCAAATATAAATTCAAGCCTGCACTGTACAGCTCTGTAAATGCTAGGGATCATATTGGGGGACATGAGGATTAAAAGGAACCCACTCTCAAGCTTGCACATCTGCCCAAACCCGAGTTCAAATTAACTGTTTATTTTCCGGCTGCGGCGTGGGCATGTCTGAGGTGCTCCAAGCACTCTGGACTTTTTACATGGATATTTTACGGATATTAAAAATAAAATATTTTACGGATTTGAGTACAGGATAATTATGTGCTATTTTTTCTAACACCTAAAATCCCTTTATAGTCTTCTCAAAGTGCAGGATGGCTTTATTTGAGCTATTTTATGTGCTTAATTGGTGCTAGCGGGACCTCTTTCCTGCAAGTAAGCTGCGGCTCGTTTTTAGCCTTGCAGAGAGGTTTCCCGGAGCAATTGAATTGCAAATCTCTTGCGGCCGTTTTAGATCAAAGGCTTTCCTCCGGCGCGAGCGGCCGCAAGAGATAGCAAGGCACCGGCCGTAAGCCTGCCGGAATCCCCGGCCGTAAGGGAATAGAATGGCAGAATAGCTTGCGGCCGGTCCTTGCGGCCCCGCAACGGCTGCGGCCGATAATAGAATGAGGCCCCAAGCCTGTAACAGCATTGGGACACCAGCAAGACCTGCGGGCTTGAAATTCGGCTGCTTTACAGAGCTATTAAATTAGAACATTCCGTGAGCTACGGGCCAGAGATGCAAACCCGTAAACCATTTTGGCCCACGTTGCATGTGCGCCCTGAGCATGATCAATTAGTCAAACCTGTAGTTACGGGTTTAGAGGAAGCCAGTGGTAAAAGAGATCGTCATCATGACGATTTTTCAGTCTTATGGGTTTCAATTACGGTTACGATTGGACCCGCATTCCAGAAAAAATGCAATATTAATAAATCAGTAAATATGATATTCTAGTCCATGCAAGTTCAATTATATGTATTAACACATTGATTGCCGGGATTGATATAACACAGAAAATAAACATGAAAAAAGTATTTTATATTGCAGATTTGCGAGCTTGAGAATGTTGCGCTATTAATTTGAATACCTAACATCACTTTCACTTTAATATTAAGTACAGTAGTGCGTTTATATATGCATTTACAGTGCTACGGATATGACTTTAACACCCCCCATTCGTTTATTGTATGAACAGTGACCAAGGACAGCATTATTATTATATAGAAGTGAGGTGGTGTGCATGAGATTGGTGCATACATTTAGAATATGACAAGTGAAGGATGTACAACAAATAAATTATCATGCCAAATGAGTTTTGAGAATGAGTTTTCCACATCAAGATATCATGATGTAGAAAAACACAGAGTGTAACCTTTAAACAATACATATTTATTGCTTGAGAAGTCAAATAATTATTTCTGAATGCTATTGACCTTTTGAGGCAGATATTGTATTTTTAGGTTAAAGATAAGTCTATAAATGTAAACATAAGTAATGAGACTGATAGAGCAGACAAACATATTCAATACTAGTTGGATAACCAGTAGGGCTGATAATATAAGTCTACAAATAAACATTTATCTATAACAATATGGTGCCCAAATGGAAAATGTTTTATTGGCCATCAATATGTTTCAACTGTCTCTGCATCTCTAAGGGTTTAAGTGCTAATTTAGAGGACATATCTAATGTCAAGTCAAGTTTTCAGAAGAGATGTTTTATGTATTTGCTGCTTAGGCTGTTTTAGAAGTTTGTTGAAATATATTATGAATTTAGTAAGTCTTCATATTCATGAATGATTAAACAAGTATTAAAGAAGATTATGTACTGAATATCTTTCAAATGTTTCTGTTTTTCTTCAATAAGTTAGAACAAATGTATTCAAGAATTTCATTTTTTTTAAATCCTATTCTCTGAATGCTGAGAGTTTATAAATAGCTTTTTGTATTTTTCAACTTTAACCTTTTATAAAACAAGAAATGTCTTAAATTTTTACCAAATACATTTTGCTCACTTGTCCTGATCGTGCCTTGTTGATTCATGTACAGGTCCTGTAGTGTGCTAAAGAATTGGAGATATACTTATATACTAAGGGCCTCATTCTATTATCGGCCGTAAATCGGCCGTAAGGCTGCGATTCCTTGCGGGGGTTCAGTTAACTCGCGATTCTATTATACGGCCCCGCAAGGATCTCCTTTTACGGCCGGCCGCATATCTTGGAACCGGCCGTAATCTGTGAAATATAAAAACTCAAATATAAATTCAAGCCTGCACTGTACAGCTCTATAAATGCTAGGGATCATATTGGGGGACATGAGGATTAAAAGTAACCCCCTCTCAAGCTTGCACATCTGCCCAAACCCGAGTTCAAATTAACTGTTTATTTTCCGGCTGCGGCGTGGGTGTGTCTGAGGTGCTCCAAGCACTCTGGACTTTTCACATGGATATTTTACGGATATTAAAAATAAAATATTTTACGGATTTGAGTACAGGATAATTATGTGCTATTTTTTCTAACACCTAAAATCCCTTTATAGTCTTCTCAAAGTGCAGGATGGCTTTATTTGAGCTATTTTATGTGCTTAATTGGTGCTAGCGGGACCTCTTTCCTGCAAGTAAGCTGCGGCTCGTTTTTAGCCTTGCAGAGAGGTTTCCCGGAGCAATTGAATTGCAAATCTCTTGCGGCCGTTTTAGATCAAAGGCTTTCCTCCGGCGCGAGCGACAGCAAGAGATAGCAAGGCACCGGCCGCAAGCCTGCCGGAATCCCCGGCCGTAAGGGAATAGAATGGCAGAATAGCTTGCGGCCGGTCCTTGCGGCCCCGCAACGGCTGCGGCCGATAATAGAATGAGGCCCTATATATCTTTCTTGCTTTCCAATACTGCAATAGTAGAAATAAACACTAAATTGCAATGATTACAAGCACTGTTTTCCATTTGCGGTGCTTGTATTTGGTCACTTTGCTTGTAACCATAGGACATTGCTACAATCCATAGCACACCAGTACCTAGTGCAGATAACCAAGGTACAACAATCCCATAACATATGTGTACATATACATTTAGAGTCAGCTCTCAACTTTGGGAACTACAACATATGAAGTATAGTTATCACTTCCCAACTACACGGTTGATACGCTTCATTCTGTTACTTTCTCGTTATGCACTTTGGGGTCCGCAACGTACCTTGGTCATTTGCACTAGGTATTAATGCGCCATCTCTTCCCTACCTCTCTTCTTTTTTGTATAACACATAGACACACTGGTGAACTGTGTTTCCTATCAGAGAAGCTGCATGCCTAGCCAAGACCTATGTACATATGCAACTAATCTCATCAGAACAATTTACTTATATTAGTACTTTCTCCTAAGAGCGTACACTTTGGAAAAATAACAACTTGCCATCTTGAGGAATGCTACAGAATTCAAACAGGAATATATTTACCCTGGACTATTGTTCTCTTATGAACAAATATAAAACAGATGTAGCCAGTCAACACATTAAGGAAAGTATGTCGCTTCAAAACCCACAGTATAACTTTTTTTTTTATAGTAATTTCTATAGTATTTTCCCTTCTTTATCTTAACCTGTTTTCATGGTCATACTGTCAAAAAACTATAAACTGTAGGTTACTTTATTCCCTGATTGAAACTATAATTTAAGCACCAAAAAATGTCAAAGTGGAAATCAATGCTGATGTTGTATTTTATATAGTGCTTTGATTTGACATGCTATTTGATTTCAAATTAACAGATTAGTCTTCTTGAATGTAGTTGTTTAGGACTGGATACTATATTTTTTTTGTGTCTGTGTACTTCTTGTTGGTTGCAGTAGGTGAAGCAGAGAACCAACTTAATAAAAAATACACTGATTTTTTATTTCTCTTGCAAATAGCTAGCTTTACCTGCAATCTGTATGTTGGCGTAATACATCTGTTTACAATAACACTTTCCTCTATATATAAGTATCTATCTATCTATCTATCTATCTAAATGCAAAGTAGCAAGAGATATTCATATAATCTTTCTATACATATATGTTTTCTGATGTAGATATTTAAAGACAACAGTTATAGTCAGTGGCAAAACTAGTGCATGGTGGGCCCTGGTGCAAAAAGAAAATTTGGGCCCCCACCCCCCAGAAGGGGGCAGGCACAAATTATTTGTTGTACTTCCTACATCAACTCAAACAGTATATATATATATAAAATATATATAAAAAATAAATATTTAAATATAAATATATACATAAAATAATGTTTTTTTATGCAGCAGTCATCTATTTTGTACTTTTGTTATGAATATAGCTTTGTGTTTTTAATATTACTGCAAGCATTGCGCAAAATCTAATGAGAGGCAACTGGTGCCTGTCCAAAAACTGAGGCCTTGCAAAATGAACTTACTAACCTGATAACAGCTTATGCCTTATGTTTCCTTTTTATGTTTTTTCATTAAAAAAAACATATTATATCCAAATTTTCGAGTAAATTTAAATTTTTGACTATTTTTTTTTTGCATGTATATGCAAGAACAATATTTCCCCACCCCCTGTAGAAAATTTATAAAGGGCTGGTAGCTGTGTGATATGACCAGACCACTGCACATTTCCTTTTGTGATCTGTGTTGTGCTCTAGTGATGTCCCGAACAGTTCGCCCGCGGTCTATTCGCGGCAATTTTGGCATGTTCACGTTCGCAGCGGACGGCGAACACATGCGCTCTTGCGTTCGCCCCCTATTATTTTTCATTGAGTAAACTTTGACTCTGCACCTCACAGTCAGCAGACACATTCCAGCCAATCAGCAGCATACATTCCCTTCCAGAGCCTTCCATCTGAAGGACAGCATACATTTTAGAATCATTCTGAAGCTGCATTCGTTGTGAGAGGACATATAGTGTAGCTGCTGTAGATTTAATAGGGAAAATAGAGAGCCAGGCTGTGTATTTAGCTACCGCTACAGACCTGAAGGACTCATCGGATATCTGCTGCAAGGACAGCAACCCAAAAAGCCCTTTTTAGGGCTAGAACATCATTTATTTTATTTTATAATTTTTTTCTGTGTAATCTAATTGCATATGCCTGCCTGCCAGCATGTGTGTGTGACAGGCTAACACCTAACAGCTTATATTGTGCTCAGTGAAATAAAACAACACTTTTTTGACTGTAATCGATTGAATATCAGTTGCCTGCCTACAGGCGTGTGTGTGAAGCCTATTGCATCTACTCCGCCAACTTTTGCCAGTGCACAGTGACACTCATATCTGGTGGCACCTTAGATTGCACGCGCAGTGCCCCAAATTCAAAGTGGGAGGACCGACCAAGCATCTTTTTCCATCTCCATGCTGGGCAGTGGAAGCCCCCAGACTCTGACCTGTGTATAATCTTCCATGCTGGGCAGTGGAAGCCCCCAGACTCTGACCTGTGTATAATCTTCCATGCTGGGCAGTGGAAGCCCCCAGACTCTGACCTGTGTATAATCTTCATTGCTGGGCAGTGGAAGCCCCCAGACTCTGACCTGTGTATAATATTCCATGCTGGGCAGTGGAAGCCCCCAGACTCTGGGAGTCTGAAGAAGAGGAGTCAGAGGAGGAAGGTGGCTTTGAGGAGGTGGAAAACCAAACACAGCAGGCGTCCCAGGGGGCTTGTTGTCACCTTTCGGGGACCCTTGGTGGCTGGGTGGAGGAAGAGACCTTCAATGACATCAGTGAGGACAAGGAACGGGACATGGCTAGCTTGGTATCCAACCTTGTGCAAATGGGGAGTTTGCGGTTGTGCAAAGGGAACTGTTTTCGGTTGTTTGCGGTGCATTAAACGGGGAGATTGGTCTGTTACTGTGAAGCGGGTGTAATCCTTACACTACCTGATCGATACAACATCATACCTGATGTTTTAAAGCATGTTATTCCAAACAATTTAGGAATGTTGGGTGATTTATGCCCTTTATGGCTTAAAACCAGACTCTGCATCAACTATGTGAATTTCCGTGGGAGTTTTGCCATGGATCTCCCTCCGGCATGCCACAGTCCAGGTGTTAGTCCCCTTGAAACAACTTTCCCATCACTATTTTGGCCAGAAATAGTCCCTGTGGGTTTTGAAATTCGCCTGCCCATTGAAGTCTAGGAAGGTTCGCCGATGTTCGCCCGTTCGCGAACATTTGATGAAGTTCGCGTCGCTGTTCGCGAACCCAGAATTTGATGTTCACAACATCACTATTGTGCTCTCCAAACTTGTAATAAAATAATCGTTACTGATGTCACTGGTTTCAAATTCTACCTTGGGTGATTCCTGCTGAAGGACCCACAGGACAGAGGCAGAGCATACAGATTGCTCAGAATGAACTGTGAACCGGGGTCTAGTCCAGTTAGCTTGAAATCTATATACTTATCTGCATCATTAGTTAAACTTTTCCACAAAAAAAATAAATAATTAAATTAAACCAAATGTGTAACATGGAAATATAATTATTTGTTTATACATAAGAAATGCAGAAACATAATGCACATAATGTTATTTTGAAGGTGGTTAAGTAAAGAATGGTTAAACAAGACTTTACAGGTGAAGATTAATAGCATCTTTATTGTTTAGATTTTAGTGTTTAATGACATAATTGAAGCTGACTGCATGCTTTTGGAAGTCCACTTCTGTCCTGGGATGATGCACTCTAGGTCTTAAACTGATTTACTATAGGATGATCCGTAGCAAGCCAGGATACAAAATGTTAATAAAATGCACTGAAGATCAGGGAGTTGTTAATTTTTTAATGCTCTTATGGCGGGTTAACAATTACAAAGTCCCATCCCAACTTACAAAATGTAGATCTGTTTATCCTACCAAATTAAATTACATCTACATTAATGAATCATTTACAGCTTATCCAAAATTTGAGTATTTTAAGTTACATTCTGTCATTTATCTTGAATCAGTTGAATCAAAAAAAAAAAATCACTGTGCAAAATAAAGTTTTTTTTCTCTCTCTACTCTGTTACCCAACCATATCCAACATGTTATTTTTCAATGCATGTGAACACATTGATTTGTTGGATAATAGCAAGTTTTATGAAACCACATAATACATCGCTGTATCACTTATGAGTCAATGTGATGCTCATGTTTCAAATTGATCACAGCAAACAGAGATATGATTGCCATTAATAAATCATGTTTGCAGTTACATATTGTATTTGCAATTGGAGCTACATTTTATAGTGAGGGGAAAGGCATAAAGCAGACTTGGGAACTGTATTACCTCCTCAGGCACCAAGCGAAAGACGGATCAGACGCTCAATAAAATATCTTTGTAATGATGGTAAACATGTTTTGCATATCAAATATTTTATAAATAAAATTAGACATAAAAAGCTAAGTCATAAACTCACTGCTCTTTTACTTTTTATTTGTCATATGTTATGCTACTGTATATTCTATAATACATCATAAAATATAAGGAGGCTTTAGGCAGGCTTTAGATGTGCAGATCATTATGCCAGGTAGGGTATTCATCATCTTAAACACTCAATTTAATATAACATTAAATGGTTTCTTCTTTTGTTTAATGCCATAGAAGGAATATGATACTTGTTACTTTTATTATAGTAGTTTATGTACAAACTCAGTACCTTGTAACAGATGTGAATATCCCAATTACACTGTAAAACATTTTCATGATACAAAACTTGCGTGAAATCCTTTTGGTTAATGACATACTTATTCAGTACATTAATAATATTTTTACACTCATGAGCAATTGTAATTTGTTTTAAATGGATTACATTTCAAACTTGCATAAAATAAATATTGAAAAGGCCTAGTTTGTGACCAGTGCAGTAGATCAGAGGGTTTAAAGAGAATATTCATTTTGGCTGAACCTACTGACTTTTAGTTCACGCACAAAATATAGCTTTTAGGGCAATTAATAAAGTTAGCCATTTAACATGGAAATTGAGGATTATCCAGTATTCCAGCATAGACAGTCAAGATATGACCTGTAGTTTCAAATGGTGATAGGATAGGACTATCTTTTATTGTATAGGAGATGGTTGATAGCGTAGACGTTTTTATTTATTTAGACAATGTAAAGAGGAATTTTCAGGGTTCCCTGGTGGTTCAGTGGTTAGGATTCGGTGCTTTCTAAACTGTAACATGGATTTGATTCTAATCAGGTAACCAAGAGTTCACACCACCCTTAAGCCAAGCAGAGTTGGACCTTGTCAGAGACCACCTAAGAATACCAGGAGCTGTATGCTGTGGCCCACTGGAGATGTAACTGGCAACTCACTCCAGTATCTCTGCCATGTTCGTTTTTACTGGCATGAACATCCTATGCAAAATTTCACTCCCCTTATGGTGCCCGTTACCCATAGGGTAGAGCATGCCATTTTCTCATTGTCACCAGGCTAACCACAAAGAGAAAGTTTCACAGTATGAATGCTCCTTACATGAAAACTTTAAGGATTTGTCTCAGGGTTTTTTATTAAATACTTAGCTGAGTTATGTTATGTTCTTTGAGTTATTTTCCTGCCACTGCTGATGAAGAAACAAAAACAATGAGCCCTATTCGATTCCAGTAGTGTAATTTGCTGTATACCCCAAAATCGGCTCCGGGAGCTTTTTTTCCCCCTACATTACATTCCTATTTAATGTTCCACACCAGCAAACAACCTGTAATAATTAAACACGCTATCCAATTGCCCACTTTCCCACTCAAAACCCATTTCCCTACCAAATCATCTCATCTACATAATCATGGGGGTCTATAGAATCTGCCATGTCAACTAAAATATTAACCCTGTGCAAGGAGGGTCCTTAAAGGACTGCCCAGCACCATTTAAATAATTAACCCCTACCATGGGTCTTTAAGGGCCCAGCATCATCTACATAATTAACCCCTGCGGCATATAATTATTTAACTCCTATCAGCCAGGAAGGTCTCTACAGACCCCATGGTTAAACACAATAACCCCCTTTAGACCAAAGTGAAAGACCAGTGTGGAAAACTAATTATCCACTAATATAACATGGGGGTCTATACTGACCTCCATGAGAAACATATTAACACATAATGTGCAATGATGGTTTACCAGGGCCCCCATACACTACAGAAAACTAATACATTCATATCCCCAATTAACTAATAACTAAAAATAAACCTAAAAATATAAAACATTAATTGCAAAAAATAAAGAAACCTAAATAACAAAAAATAAAAAGCTTAAATTACATTAAAAAAAAAAAAGCTAAAAATTACCAAAGATATTAGACTTACAAAAAATACTATATAAGATAAAAAATATTACAATTAAAGTAAAAACAGATATTAACATAACAAATACATTGAAAGATGTAATAATCCTTATTCTTCTGCCCTGGACTAGGTGGGCTATCTATGTTAATTGAAAAGTTTCTGGTCATTTTCTATATAGGTGGATAGAATGGGGCTGATTGCCAGCAGCTGCCTGTATTCACTATTAACAGCCTTATTAAATTGCGATTCGGTAAATTTAAAAGGGATCTATTTAAGCACACAGCATATTTTATTTACAGAAGCTTTTAGTTAGTGAAGACCTTGCTTTTGGATAGAAGTTCACTAACTAAAAACTTCTGTAAAAAAAATATGCTGTGTGCTTAAATAGAGCCCTTTTAAATTTACCGAATCGCAATTTAATAAGGCTGTAAGTGAGGTTCATATTATTGTTCTGTTTCTCAGTGATATGCACACAAGTGGAAAAGTGCAAGAATTGACATAAAATGTAAAGATATAAGCCAGCTCCAACAGAGAGTACTTCAGCTTCACAGACAACACACCCCACTGCTATCAGAAGGCAGTGAGTTCTGCTAAGATGTTATCAATATGACAAACTGATGGAATGAACGCAACTGATGCTAAGGCTTTGGCTAAACTAATATATTAGCTTAAGGTCATCAGAGCAACAAAAAAGAGACAAAGGAAATAAGATCCACTTACTATCCATTTATTTTACTGTGCACCATATCCTTTCTGTCAAAGCTCAAAGTCTGAATCTGTGAGTGATGAAATAATTTGATACAACTAATATATTAACTTCAAGCTACAGGCTATGGAGATGGTATAAGGATATTCCTTCCTAATTCCTCTTGACCTTTGTTGCTGATTGACTCCTATAAACTCTCAGTGACTTTCATCCTTGTGGAATCTCCATTATCGCATCCCCCTAGAACTATGTGCTTACAAGACAATGGCTTAAGCGATAATGCCTTCTGGAGAAACAAAATAAAATCAGTTCAGTAGCTACTGTTGTTCTCATGGACTACTGAATGAAAAAAAAAAAAAACTTTTAAAAGGATATATAAATGAGCTGAATAATAAATGCATTTGATAGAGGAGAATTAGTAGTGTTTGAAAAAATGTTTTTGCATGAAAACATACCAAAATAAACATTAATTAGCTTACCTTAAAGTTAGCAAAACTTCCTATGTTTTTTGGCATTTGCATTTGATTGTGTACACCCCTAGAAAATCCAAACTGAATTAGCATAACATTCAAATTCAGAATCAGGCTAATACATTGTATCATTATTCACATCAGTGGCTTTTGGCATGCTCAGTACGAGAACTGCAGCAGGTACTCCATGTGCTCTGTACAAGAAAGGTCAAAATATGTACCCTGCTGTATTTTCCGTGTGTACCCAGCTTATGTAAGCATCCTGTGGGTGTGAACAGCTGGATTTTACTTTTGTGCAAATAACTTTGTAAGTAAACTGAACTTTTCTATATAACACATGTTTTCATACACTACTAATTTCCCTGTATCAGATGCATTCATAATCCAGCTCACTTACATATCCCTTTAAGGAGTAAGGAGACATGTTTGCTTAATATCAGAATCCACCATATACACTAGTCAGGAAACCATAGGATCTGTAAACACTGTATTTGTTGTAATGAAACTTGTAGCATATGTGTTAAATAATAATTCAATTATTATAATTGTGTGCACATAACTCTGCTTTTACAAGCATGTGATTATATACATGTTTACATACTCATTTATAAATATATAAATATAAAATATTGCAATAAGTTTTAACAATTTGTTAATATTAGGCACTTCCTTCTGATTTATTCAAAAACAGGAAATGTATCCATCACTAGCTATTATATAGCAATTATTCTGTTTTATCTGTGTATTTGTAATTCTTCTGAGTTTTAAAATATTCCATCAACACTCTATTACAGTTGCACTGAATAAAAATAAAGTTATTCATGAAACTAAAGGTAGAAAAAAGAATGATATAAAAGTCCTAGAATGAAAAACAAAGCTAATTTTATGTGTACTTTTATATTGATGTAAACATAATAAGCTGTCCCTCTGCATTGCTTCTTTACCTTTCCAGGTGCAAATTAATTTTCTCATTGCTCATGGAAGATTGAAGTATTTGCACTGGAAAATCTATATGTTGTAACACATGGAGAGCACAAAATAAAGAATATTAACATGTTAAAAAAACAAAGGCCTCCATTCAACTGCAAGCCCGCAGTTGACTTCATGCTGGCCATAAGTCTGCGGGTTTGAAGTTTGCTACAGTTACAGAGCGATTCAATTAAACAAGCCCGCAGCTACTTGCCCGAAAGACTAAACCATAAACCATGCACCCGTAAGTAGCATTTCAGAGCATGATCATGATCAATTAAGCAAGGTTGTAACTACTGATTTCGATAACAGCCAATAGTAAATGAGACCATCATCATGACATCAGTAAAACATGGAAGTTAAACGTCAATCGATTAGTGTTTAGAAGATTGATATGTGATCGGAATCTCAATCCGGCAATGTACAAAATGATAAAAATGAATGACGATTCTGTTCTAGTCCACATGGGTGGCCTAATATATATTAACTTCTTGATTACCGAGATTGATATCAATGTAAAAAAAAAGCCTTCTGATTGGCTAAACATGTTGTCAATCCTATTTCAGCCAATCAGAAAGTGCAAAGGTGTGAGACAATCAATATGGGATACACCCCTATATGTCATTCTGATTGGCTGATGTAACGGTCAATCATATGTAATCCAATCAGAAGGCGCTATTGCCTTCGTCCCATCAAAATAGGATACACCCCTATATCCCATTCTGATTGGCTGATGTAACTGTTAATCATTTGTAATCCAATCAGAAGGCACTATTGCCAAAGCCAATCAGAATGGGATACACCCCCCAGCTACCCAGGAATCCTGCATCTACATTCCAAAACTGCTTTCTGCTCTTCACAGATCCTGAAGCAAGTTTCCTTCCTTCTTAAGGCCTCATTCAATTTGGGGCCGTTACTTGCAAGTAAATTCCCAATTTGCTACTTTTGAGATGCCTGCTCGAGTAGCTCTACTTTTACTTAGCTATTCAACTGGCAAGGCCCGCAAGTTAGTCCCCCTTCCCAATAATCACAAACCATCTTATTGGCACCTGTAACTTGTGGTTCAAGCTCGCAAACTTATAAAATCAATACAGCACTATAAAGCACTATAAATGATGTATTTCTTGTTTTCTGACTGACAAATAGCTTGCCAATAATTAAACATAACCCAGTCAATGATAAATTGGCAAGACCCAACTTCTAGATGGAAAGTCTCATTTGCCTTAAATAAAAAAGTGGATCAATTCCTTATCATGACAGGCAATTGTATCCTATTATCTAATTAGCCGACCTTAACCTGATCACACCAACTAAACATTTTTCTTCTTCTATTTTATTACAGACTGTCTAATGCTTTATTCAACACTGAAATCAATGCAAGACTAAAATATAATGACTATATTCCTTTTTACAGCTAAGTCTTGATGTGCTAAGACACAGCAGGAAATGAAAGAATGAAATCAAGAGGTTGTAAAACAAAGCAAATAAAAAAATAATTTCTTTGTCACTTTCAGACATTACAGAAACTTTTTAACTTAATTTCATTAAGGTAGAAGTAAATCTTATGCCAGACAGACTTGTTACTTGAACTGATTAGGAGGCTTATAATATTGGATTATAGGTTTGTGTGTATAAGTAAACATTATGCTCACAAGAGATGTTAAATACTCTGAATTAAGAAAAGTTTTTAGAAAGTTGTAAAAGCAAAACTTGTTTTTCATATTAAATTCAAAGTGAATCAGCAATATGCACTGACAATTATATAAATATGAGAGAGAGGACAAAGGGATGACATGATGGAGACCATTAAATGATGGCAGGATTAAAGCTGAAAAAGTATTACAAAAAAAGGGAAAAATAGATCATGGTTCGAGATTTAAATGGCCTCTGGGGTCACTTGGTTAAAATATATAGTTTCAAAAAAGTATTCTTGAAAGTATGCAAAATAAAATATCCAAGCCTTTGACCTATTATCTTTCATAGGAAATGATGTTGCTGAGGTATGTACAATTTTGGTTTCTGCTGATCAAATGTGTGATTTAGGAAGAAACTTTGAATGCAAAATAAGCTTCTTTCCGCACAGTTGGAATGTCAAATCTCCAACTTGCCAGTGCTAGCAGTTGGAATAATGCATGGACACACCCTCCTGTGAAAGTAAGAGATAAGAGAAAAGAAAAGAAAATGTATCTCTGCGGTACATGGGGGTGTATCCCATTGTGATTGGCTGTAGGCATCTGCACCTTGTGATTGGTTTAAATAAAGATTGACAGGTGCATTATCCAATCAGAGTAGGATTTTGGGGTGTATCCCTTTCTGATTGGCTCACACATTGGCGCCTTCTGATTGACCCCTGCTGCACTGAAAATTAAAAATGTACCCTTGATAGACAGCGTTTTCAGACAATCTCTTCGGGAAAAGGCTCTAGGAGGCTCATTAGCATTGGGGAGGTCCTCAAGTGCGGATCTCTGTTGTTTTTTTTTTTTTTTAGAGCGCAAATTGTTCCAAGGCAGGTAAGGCCGGGGACATCATGGGGAGGTAAGTGCAATGTATATTATGTTTTTTTTTTTTTTTATGTTTATGTATGTTGTAGTATTGTAATGTTTTTTTTTAACAGGGGCCGCGCCGGAGAAGAAAAGAAGAAGGACGGGGACATGCTGGAAAGGTGAGTAGAATATTTAGAATATTTAGAATGTTTATTTATTTTCTGTAAATGTGTTGTATTCATTTTTTTTTCTTTTCCCCTAGGTTGCTGATCTGAAGGGACATCTGCAAAAGTAAGTGGTCTTAATTATTTTATTTTAGCTTAGAATTAGGCTTTGTATATAGAGATAGCATTTATTGTATGTTAGAAAGGGGTATGCATTTTAGATAGTTGGGATTTATTTTATGTTAGGGGTATGTATTTTAGATAGTTAGGATTTATTGTATATTATATACTATTGTATGTTAGGGTATGTATTTTAGATAGTTAGGATTTATTGTAGGTTAGGGGGTATGTATTTTAGATAGTTAGGATTTATTGTATGTTAGGGGTATGTATTTTAGATAGTTAGGATTTATTGTATATTAGATTGGGGGATGTATTTCAGATAGATAGTATTGATTGTATGTAGGGGGTATTGTATTTTATTTTATTTGTATTGTATTGTATCGTATGTATTCTATGTATTTCCTTTTCAGGCTGGGGGGGTTGTAATGTATTTTTTTATTTTCTGTAATGTAGATTTTTTATTTTTTGTGAGTTAGGTTTTCTTATTTTGTGTAATGTAGATGTTTTGTGACTAGTTTTTTTTTATTTTCTGTAATTAGAGTGGTTGGGGGTTTTATAATGGGGTAGGTAGGTAGTGTAGATAGGTAGTGTAGGTGTTAATAGGTTAGTGTAGATGGGGGTTAGTTTAGATTGAATGGTTTATTGGGGGTATAGTGCAGTGTAGTGTTTGTACTTAGTGTCATGATGGTCCTTGAGGACCGTCATGGCACTTATTTGGTTAATGTTGTAACAGCCCCATAAGGGTCATAATATACCCTTATGAGACTGAGGGGGTTAAACAGAGGCTTATGAGAGTCTGTATTGACCCCCATGAGTGCCAGGGTTATTTATTGGCTTATGGGGGTCTGTATTGCCCCCATGAGTGACAGGGTTAATTATGGAATTATGGGGGTCTGTATTGACCCCCATGAGTGACAGGGTTAATTACGTGCTTATGGGGGTCTGTATTGACCTCTATGAGTGTCAGGGTTTATTATAGGTTTATGTGGGTCTGTATTTACTCCCATGAGTGACAGGGTTAATTAAGGGTTTATGGGGGTCTGTATTGACCCGATGAGTGACAGAGTTAATTAATGTATTATGGGGGTCTGTATTGACCCCCAAGAATGCCAGGGTTATTTATTGGCTTATGGGGGTCTGTGTTGACCCCCTTGAGTGACAGAGTTAATTATAGGTTTATGGGGGTCTGTATTGACCCCCATGAGTAACAGTGATAATTAGGGGTTTATAGGTGTCTATATTGACCCCCATGAGTGACGGGGTTAATTAGGGGTTTATGGGTGTCTTTATTGACCCCCATGAGTGACGGGGTGAATTAAGTCCTTATGGGTGTCTGTATTGACCCCTATGAGTGACAGGGTTATTTAAGTGCTTATGGGGGTCTGTATTGACAGCCATGAGTGACAGGGTTAATTAAGGGCTTCTGGGGGTCTGTATTGACAACCATGAGTGACAGGGTTAATTAAGGGTTTATGTGGGTCTGGATTGACCCCCATGAGTGACAGTGTTATTTAGGAGTTGATTGAGCTTGTAAGGGGGGAATTTAGAATTTTCATAATTTCATTGCAGCTGGGGTCCCTGATCGCGTGCAATCGGGGATCCGCACTGCGAGGGTTATTGTGGGGTTATTGCTGGTTTCCAAGCTTTTCTCGGATCCCTTCAAGGGTTAATTAAGGGTTTAGGGGTGTCTGGATTGACCACCATTAGTGACAGGGTTATTTAGGGGTTGATGGGGCTCTGTATAGAGCCCAATGAGTTTTTTTTATTACGGGTGCTTTAAGCACCTTTACAGACCTTTAAGGACACGTAAGGTGGGAAATTTGAATTTTCATTGCAGCGGAGGTCCCACCACTGCAAGGGTTAATGTGGGGTTAAAGCGGGTTTCCGAGCTTATCTCGGATCCCTTCTTGGCTAAGTTGTACATGAGTGGGCGGTCTGGGGTCGTGGAGCCTCATTTTTATTTTTTTTGGCGCCCATTTTGTTTCTCTCTTAGCTGTTTTTCGAGTGCCGAAACCTTGGAATTTGGGGTTAAATCCGCGTTTAACCTTACTTACAGATGTACTGGCTGTCCCCCCGTGCTGTGGGTGAGTGTATTTTTTTGTCACTATTGGGTTTATTAATGTGTTTTTAGTGTTTTTGTGTTTGCGAAGTTCAGCGGGTTAATGCAGTGTTTCGCGAGACTCAGTGGAGGAGAGGAGGAGGGGAAAGAGAGGACTAAGTGCTGCGAGTTAACGGTTGTGTGGGGTGGTTTGGGGCGCCGTAGGACTAAGTGCTGCGAGTTTAGAGGTGTGTGGGGTGGTGTTGTTTCAAAGTCATGCGCCGTAAAGCCTCCACCTTCTGCAAATCAGGCCCCTCGCTTCTCAAGAGATGCAGTTCTTGCGAGCTCGCTTTGCGAGCTCGCAAAGCGTGCAATGTTTCATAGTTTGACAACTATTATATGTGATTTGTTTATATATTTCTTTCTCAAACATTTGCCTATTATTATATTTATATAGTTTATTCAGAAACAATTATTACAGTAGTCTTAAAAAGCAATTTGTGGAAGTGCATCATTACAAAAGGGTAGTTGATAAATGGAACAGCATAAGCCGCAGGTACAATCACAGCAAAGGAATTTGGGTAAGTCTTGGATTCAAAAACATTATCTATTATACTTTATCTTTGAACATGTCTCTTTTTGTGCAGGTGACTGCATGGAAAACATGTTACCTACTGCCATAGGGGCTAATCTATAGTGCCTACAAATTATGAGGCAGATTCAATATTGCAAGTTACTGTAGCCCGTAAGTGAGGCCACAAGTTACTTTGCTATTCAATTGCGGGCTCTGAGCGGTTTACAAGTTACATCCTTGAAAACTTTGAGATGGTTAAGCAATCGCTATTCAATTGCTCCAATTCTCCAAGGCCCCAAATGTTTTCACATCTGTAAATGGCAAATGAAGGAGAAAATCCTACGAGTGCTAGAAAGGACCCGCAAGGGGGTTAAACACCTGTTTGTAGCATTGTAAAAGCAAATAAAAATCAATACTACACTGTAAATAACAGGGAAAGGGATTAAAGGCATTCAAATTTATTGCACAACAGTCTCAAGCTTGCAAATCGGCAGTAAAAAAAGTTTATTTTTATGTTTCATTTCGGGGTTAAATCGATCTTGGGAATCAATGAGTTAATACATATATGGCCACCCACATGGACTAGAACAGTATTGCATTAATTTTCTTAATTCTATATTTTGCAGTTTTGCAAGTCTGGTCGCATATTGGACCCCCAAACATAATTGATTGATTGTCTAATTTTCTATTGGCTGATTAAAAATGGCAAGTTAAGGGCTTGCTTAATTGTTCATGTTCCCGCCCTACGAACTAGTGCTTGGTTTATGGTTTCGGCTTTGGGCAGTAACTTGCAGGCTTGATCAATTAAAAAGCTTCTGAATCAGAGTTGAACGGGAGCCCGCAGCACACCCATAGCCATATGGTCTGGATCCTGAAAGCTGCGGGCTTGCAAATGAATCAGGCTCTATCTCTCTACTACAAAAGATTAGAATATCTTTTTGATGGTATTTCAGAAAATCTGCTTAACAACTCAAAATAGCAAATTTCAATGTGTAAAATATGTTTCTAATAGCATTCAATTGAATATTCATATGATGGATCATTAGACATGACTCATACATGTACTAAATTATGTTTTAAATCCATGTTAATTTACCCTTAAACAATTAAAACTGTTATACAGTATAACATATAAAATAACATTATAATAGATTATAGGCTATCATAAAGCCTTATGTAATCCATAATAGGTATGAAACACTTTGCCTTCATGCAATACTCTGACTTGAACGTTTTATGTGTGTCAACATTTTTCCTTAGCTCATTACCTACATATTCAATGATTAATGAGGCTATTTCACATATATGGCTCCTTACTGCAAACTAAGGTTGCAACAGTCAAACCAATGTCCACAGAATTAATATCCGCACAAAGTAGTCAGAAGCTCATCAAGAAACAGCAATAGGGCTCAAGGGCTTTGTTGGCATCTGGCCATATCTCAACATGGTCCCCTTGCAAAGTATACAGATATTTTTTTATAAATAAGAAAGAGGGAAATCTTGAATACTTTTTACCATGTTTTCAAAGTTTGAGCAACAGACCACCTGTAAGAAGTAATCACAGAATAGCTAAGAAAAAAAGAAAAACAGCAAAAATCAATACAAATACAAATACAATACAAATTCATACACATGCAGTGTAAAAGTGTGCAAGTAATAGATTGTGCTGTGCAATGGTTGAATCACACTAAAAAAAATTATTAAGGGGCCTACAAATGCCCCTTATCCGTATTCTAGTGGTCCATCAAGAAAAATAGCAATTTTTAAGTGAACTTTTAAACAAAAAATAAAGTTTGAAATTTTTGCATTTTGACAAACTGCTCCATGGATCTCATCCCTTTTCCTAAAATAACTATCAAAAGCATTACTATTTATATTTATGTTTAATCCCTTTAAGGACTGTACAGTCCAAATTGATTGGGGCCATCCAATACCAGTATATGCCGTTATAACTGAATGCTAAGGATTACCAGTGGGACTGCTGCTACAGCAGAATCACCTGTATACATGTCTCCCTATGAGAGCCAGAAAGCCCTAACTGGCCTGAAAACAAGGCAAATATCTAGTGAACAGCAACAATACATAAAAGGGATTATAAATTACAAAGGCAAACATGACACTTAGCACTAATTGAGTTTGCAGTTAACCACAATAAAACTTCAAAGGGTTTCTTGTTAACTTAGTTACCACAGTCATCAATGCAGGGGTTTTCTCTATATCAACATGGCAGGTCAGAATGATGTTGTGTCTTGTAATGTTGTAAGCACATTGTACTATATGCTGTACCGAGTCCAGAGGTTGGTAGAAGGGAGGACATCTGTTTACTATTGCTATCTAATAAAAGTGAAGCCCCTTACAGTGGTCCATGACCCTCCTTAGAATTTCACTCTCCCTCTGGTTGTTACATTTCATCTTCTGGTTGCCTTGCCTATTCCTACCCTTAACTCTGATATCAAGTTCCACAGTCTCTCTGGAGCCTCTCCCACCAGGGGGTAAACCCTATGTGACACTAGGGTCAAGTCTTTGTACAGTTAGTTAGGTGTGGCCAGACATGTGGGCACCACTATTGCCCCATTCTTTTCTTTATAGGACCCTGGCGTTCCACCAACTGGCGAATTTTAAGCTCCCGGGCTTGCAGGGCACTTTCACATTGTCAATCAGTAGCCCTCCAATAATGAGACAGATACCAGAGATGAGGGAAATTCAAAGTTACACAATGTGTTTGTTTAAGTTAATGTTTGCTATGTTCCACTTTTATGGGAAGAGCTATCACTTTATGGGAACAAACTGGTAAAAAAAAAAAAAGCTTGGAAACTGTTGACTTTATTGGGGAAATAAGCCTTCTTCTCTGTGAGCCACTGTCTTCTTGTCTCCTACTTTCCAGCCTATAATCACTGATCTTGAACCACAGATTAACTGATGAGATTTCCCAAGAAGTGCTGATCCAGCTGGCTGGGTTCTGTGACAGTGAAATTACAATGTGATGTTTGGAACTATTAGTTTATTTTACAGCAGATCTTAAAAATTAAATCTGGGAATATTTTTTGGCAGTGAATGCAGTACATTTTTGGCAATGAAATGGGTTTAAAATTAGATGTTATCTGTATATTTTATACATTTCTAAAGTACAATAAAGTACATACAATATATTATACATTGAAAATAACAGTGTTTTTCATAAGTCCTATTGTTTACAAGTAATTCTATGAAAATACTCACTACAATGAAAAAATAATTTACTGTTTATAAAGAGGCCAATGCTCTTTAGTAATCGTGTGTTCTTTCACACCATGAAAAGCACTTATAGTGCGGTTAATTATATATATATATTATATATTAACACTGCAATTATATGTATTTAAAATTGTACTTTTATTCAAGCAATATTTGAGGTCCATTTAAAGTAGAATCATCTTGTTCTTATTCATTATGGATTGAGATGACCAGGTTATTACATGCTGATGTCAAACTGTGAATACTGAGTATATCTCAAGGACATTATGATTGTATTACCAGGTTGTTTACAGTTGAAGGGCATGGATTACTTTGCAAAGTGGCTTCTATATTCACACAACAGAATTATTTTTTTAAAATCATAAAAAAACCTTGACTTGAATGTAACACCATCCTATTACAGATATTTCTATGATTTAGTATTATACTTTGAAGCTTAATGGTAACTGAACTGTTTTATATGTTGCATTTGTATCATTGTCTTGCTATTTTAATCATTGAAGTGCTCAGCCCTGTATGTCTAGTTTTTAAAAAACATCTGTGTAGAAATCCCTCTTATCTCTTCTGTTGTGTATGTTCAAAGTCCTTTAAAATATATATAATGTATAAGTTATTTTCTTTCCCATGCTTGTAGCCATTATATATAAAGAGAAAGAAAATTCCACACAAAATCAGAAGAACAGACACAAAGAAATATGGCAGACACAATGATGACAAATTATAATATTTAAATAGAGGAAACAACATAATAGAAATACATAAAGACTCTGGAACCCATTAACCACTCAACATGCAATTAATTTCTGATGACTTAATAAATAGAGATGTCGCGAATAGTTCGCCGGCGGACTGTTCCCGGCGAACATAGCATGTTCGCGTTCACGGCGAACTGCGAACATATGCAACGTTTGACCCGCCCCCTATACTTTATCATTGAGCAAACTTTGACCCTGCACTTCACAGTCAGCAGACACATTCCAGCCAATCAGCATCATACCCTGACTTCCACACCCTTCTACCTCATGGACAGCAGCCATTTTGGAATCATAACTAACTTGCAGTCTTACTGAGAGGAGGAAGAGTGTAGGTGATGCTGATTGAATAGGGAAAGCAATAGCTAGGAAAGCTTATTCAGTGTCCAGTGCAGTGCTGAAGGACTCATCAGATCTCTGCTGTAAACACAGCACCCCAAAAATCCCTTTTTAGGGCTATAACATCATTTTTTTTGTTTGTTTTTTTCTGCTAGCAAGTGTGTGTGTCAGGCTCACAGCTTATACTGTGTGTGCACAGTGCAACCAATACAATCTTGTTTACTAGTTGTCTACTTTTAAAAAACCAAAACTTTTATTTTGTTAAATCTTAGTTCATTTGCCTGACCGCCAATCTAAGTTCATTTGCCTGACCGCTAGCCAGTGTGTGTGTCAGGCTTCCAAAGTACTGTGCCAAGTTCAACCAATCCAATCTAGTTGGGGTACCAGCAGTCTACATTTAAAAAAACAATAATTTTATTTTCTTAAATCTAAGTTCATTTGCCTGACCGCCAATCTAAGTTCATTTGCCTGACCGCTAGCCAGTGTGTGTGTCAGGCTTACAAGTACTGTGCCAAGTTCAACCAATCCAATCTAGTTGGGGTACCAGCAGTCTACATTTAAAAAAACAATAATTTTATTTTCTTAAATCTAAGTTAATTTACCTGACCACAAATCTAAGTTCATTTGCCTGACCGCTAGCCAGTGTGTGTGTCAGGCTTACAAGTATTGTGCCAAGTTCAACCAATCCAATCTAGTGGTGTACCAGCAGTCTACATTTAAAAAAATAATAATTTTATTTTCTTAAATCTAAGTTCATTTGCCTGACCGCTAGCCAGTGTGTGTGTCAGGCTTACAAGTATTGTTCCAAGTTCAACCAATCCAATCTAGTGGTGTACCAGAAGTCTACATTTAAAAAAAAATATTATTTTATTTTATTAAATCTAAGTTCATTTGCCTAACCGTTAGCCAGTGTGTGTGTCAGGCTTACAAGTATTGTGCCAAGTTCAACCAATCCAATCTAGTGGTGTACCAGCAGTCTACATTTAAAAAAACAATAATTGTATTTTCTTAAATCTAAGTTCATTTGCCTGACCGCCAATCTAAGTTCATTTGCCTGACCGCTAGCCAGTGTGTGTGTCAGGCTTACAAGTACTGTGCCAAGTTCAACCAATCCAATCTTGTTGGGGTACCAGCAGTCTACATTTAAAAAAACAATAATTTTATTTTCTTAAATCTAAGTTCATTTGCCTGATTGCCAATCTAAGTTCATTTGCCTGACCGCTAGCCAGTGTGTGTGTCAGGCTTACAAGTACTGTGCCAAGTTCAACCAATCCAATCTAGTGGTGTACTCTACATTTAAAAAAAACAACACTTTTTTTCTGTGTAATCTAATTTCATTTGCCTGCCTGCCAGCGTGTGTGTCTTAGGCTCACATCGTATACTTTGCCCACTTGCCCAGTCAGTGCCACCACTCATATCTGGTGTAACAGTAAGTAGTGCACATTTAAACAAATAATACAATTTTGACTGTAATACATTGAATAGCAGTTACTTGTCTGCAAGCGTCTGTGTCAGGCCTACAGCGTCTACTCTGCCAACTTCTGCAAGTGCACAGTGCCACTCATATCTGTTGTCACAGTAGCTTGCACGCATAGTACCAATCTGTCAAAACCTGTAATGATGAATGAGGTCTAGAGTAGCCTGGTTCCCTTATCCTCTACAGGTTGAGACCTAATGTTTGGGTGACTCCAGACCAACAAATGAGTACAAGCAGCACACAAACGCAAAGCCGCCATCCTCCTCCTGGTCCAGCATCATCAGCCACATCAACCACTGCTGTCCTCCTTGCCCCCTCTCAACCATCCGCCACTCCGTCTCTCACCTTGAGCAGTTCCTGCTCATCTGCCCATAGTCAGGTGCCTGTAAAGGACATGTTTGAGCATAAGAAGCTAATGTCACAAAGTGCCCCAAAATTGTAGTAATACCACCAACCAAGCATCTTTTTCCATCTCCCGGTTCTAAAAATCCAGGCCTTATACACGTGCTCTGATAGGTGACGTAACAAGTATTAAACTGATAAGAGTAGTACTTACAAACACGCCACTCCTATGTGGTGGCACCTTTGATTGCACGTGCCGTGCCACAAAATTGAAGTGATACGACCAACCAAGCATCTTTTTCCATCTCCCGGTTCTAAAAATCCAGGCCTTATACACGCCCCCTGATAGGTGACGTAACAAGTATTAAACTGATGAGTAGTACTTACAAACACGCCACTCCTATGTGGTAACACCTTTGATTGCACGTGCCGTGCCCCAAAATGTAAGTGATACGACCAACAAAGCATCTTTTTCCATCTCCCAGTTCTAAAAATCCAGACATTATACACGCCCCCTGATAGGTGATGTAACAAATATTAAACTGATAAGAGTAGTACTTACAAACACACCACTCCTATCTGGTGGCACCTTTGATTGCACGTGCCGTGCCCCAAAATTGTAGTGATACGACCAACAAAGCATCTTTTTCCAACTCCCGGTTCTAAAAATCCAGGCCTTATACACGCCCCCTGATAGGTGCTGTAACAGGTATTAAACTGATAAGAGTAGTACTTACAAACACGCCACTCCTATGTGGTGGCACCTTTGATTGCACGTGCCGTGCCCCAAAATTGAAGTGATACGACCAACAAAGCATCTTTTTCCATCTCCCGGTTCTAAAAATCCAGGCCTTATACACGCCCCCTGATATGTGCTGTAACAGGTATTAAACTGATAAGAGTAGTACTTACAAACACGCCACTCCTATGTGGTGGCACCTTTGATTGCACGTGCCGTGCCCCAAAATTGAAGTGATACGACCAACCAAGCATCTTTTTCCATCTCCCGGTTCTAAAAATCCAGGCCTTATACACGCCCCCTGATAGGTGCTGTAACAGGTATTAAACTGATAAGAGTAGTACTTACAAAAACGCCACTCCTGTCTGGTGGCACCTTTGATTGCACGTGCCGTGCCCCAAAATTGAAGTGATACGACCAACAAAGCATCTTTTTCCATCTCCCAGTTCTAAAAATCCAGGCCTTATACACGCCCCCTGATAGGTGCTGTAACAGGTATTAAACTGATAAGAGTAGTGCTTACAAACACGCCACTACTATGTGGTGGCACCTTTGATTGCACGTGCCGTGCCCCAAAATTGAAGTGATACGACCAACAAAGCATCTTTTTCCATCTCCCGGTTCTAAAAATCCAGGCCTTATACACACCCCCTGACAGGTGCTGTAACAGGTATTAAACTGATAAGAGTAGTACTTACAAAAACGCCACTCCTATCTGGTGGCACCTTTGATTGCACGTGCCGTGCCACAAAATTGAAGTGATACGACAAACAAAGCATCTTTTTCCATCTCCCGGTTCTAAAAATCCAGGCCTTATACACGCCCCCTGATAGGTGACGTAACAAGTATTAAACTGATAAGAGTAGTACTTACAAACACGCCACTCCTATCTGGTGGCACCTTTGATTACAAGTGCCGTGCCCAAAAATTGTAGTGATACAACTAACAAAGCATCTTTTTCCATCTCCCAGTTCTAAAAATCCAGGCCTTATACACGCCCCCTGATAGGTGCTGTAACAGGTATTAAACTGATAAGAGTAGTGCTTACAAACACGCCACTACTATGTGGTGGCACCTTTGATTGCACGTGCCATGCCCCAAAATTGAAGTGATAAGACCAACAAAGCATCTTTTTCCATCTCCCGGTTCTAAAAATCCAGGACTTATACACGCCCCCTGATAGGTGACGTAACAGGTATTAAACTGATAAGAGTAGTACTACTTAACACACCTTATAATAATGCAGAGAGAGGCAACGCAGTGAGAGGAGTCTGAAGAAGAGGATTTAGAGGAGGAAGGTGGCTTTGAGGAGGTGGAAGACCAAACACAGCAGGCGTCCCAGGGGCCTTGTTGTCACCTTTCGGGGACCCTTGTTGGATGGGTGGAGGAAGAGACCTTCAATGACATCAGTGAGGACAAGGAACGGGACATGGCTAGCTTGGTATCCAACCTTGTGCAAATGGGGAGTTTGGGGTTGTGCAAATGGACTGTTTGCGGTTGTTTGCGGTGCGTTAAACGGGGAGTTTGGTCTGTCACTGTGAAGCGGGCCTAACCCTTACACTACCTGATCGATACAACATCATACCTGATGTTTTAAAGCACGTTATTCCAAACAATTTAGGAATGTTAGGTAATTTATGCCCTTTATGGCTTAAAATTAGACTCTGCATCAACTAAAATTCGCCTGCCCATTGAAGTCTATGGCAGTTCACCGGGTTCGCCGGTTCGGGAACATTTGCGGCGCTTCGCGTTCGCGGTTCGCGAACAGAAAATTTTATGTTCGCGACATCACTATTAATAAACAAAAATATTGGAATTCAAAATCACAAAACAGATACACATGGGTCACTCACATGTGTCTTCAAGAGATCATGCCCTCACTAATTTTGTAAGACTCCATGTCCTTTATCAGGATGATCCTCCTTCAAGTGAAATAATGAATGCTCTTAATGGATATGTATAGGATGAGAAAAGTTGGAGTTGATTAAGTAAATTAATACATATATAGGGATTTAGTTCTAGAGGGAAAATATTTTCATAATATGAGGAATTTTAGAACATGATCTCATAAATTTCAGATGTTATTTGTGGAAGTACTACTGTAAAGAAAAACATGGTAGACTTATTGAACAGACTTCCAGTGTAACTAGAGAGGGCAGACACAATGATGGTATTCAAGAGTGCCTGAGAAACGGCACTGAACAGTATGTAAAAAAGCCAATAGCATACAGCTAGAATTAAAGACTGTATGAGTTCACCACCTAATCTCAGTATTTCCTCCTGTGCCCTCAATAAGTTAAATCAGGTAGTGAGTTTTCTAGACATACAGTCCAATTAAATTTGAAGCCTGTAAGTGCAACATGAGACCCGCAAGGACTGCAGGCTTGACATTTTTCAGAGTTACAGAGCTATTAAATTCGAGCAGGGCGCGAGTTACAGGCTTGAGACACAAGCCCATAAATCCTTTCTATGCAAACTGTTAAGGGGACGGACGAGCCACGATCACCCGTAACCATCCAATTGCGAAATAATACAGTGCGACACAGGCCACTCGGCCAATCAAAAGTGGCCATCCATATTCACGATGTTATAATTATTCCCAGCCCTTTAAGGTCCCTACATTTTTTTTATCAGTTTGAGGCTAAAGATACTGTTAATCAGTGCAAAACATTTCCTACGAAAACAGCTGACAGTGCTAATGGCTGCTCATTTCATAAACATTTCTCATTTCCCTTCCAGCCATGCATTCATGCCTTGTAATAAAGTGATGTTATTTACCGTTACCGTTATGTGACATTAGTGGAATATGGGATTTGTTAGATATAATACAGGGTGAAGTTACCCAATAAAACACCATGGGCAGAGCTAGTTTAGATATTGACTAGGTACAGATTACAGTGAGCTGAGACGGGAGAGGTCGATGAGAGATCTCTACAGTTTTCCACATTATTACTGAGCCTCTTTTTCAGTGTCTTTCCTACAACTCTCCAAACCCTCTAAAAATTGAAAAAATCCAATCACATTCAATTATCTAACAATGTCTTCTACTTATATCATATTATAATTGTCTAACTGCGATTCGTCGTCACGCTTCAGACGAATCACAGTTAGACAATTATAAACTGCTGCGCATTGCGCAGAGCGCGGCGCGAGCCGCGCTTGCGCAGAGCGCGGCGCGAGCCGCGCATGCGCAGAGCACGGCGCAAGCCGCGCTCTGCACGAGCAGCGCATGCGCAGACCGCGGCGCAAGCCTCGCATGCGCAGACCGTGGCGCGAGCCGCGTTTGCGCAGACCGCGGCGCGAGCCGCGCATGTGCAGAGCGCAGCGCGCGGCGCAAGCCGCGCTTGCGCGCAGCGCGGCCCGAGAGCAGATGAAAGAGTGGGGAAGAGGGGGGGTAGAGGCACAGAGGGAGAGTGGGGAAGAGGGGAGGGAGAGTGGGGAAGAGGTGGGGGAGAGGCACAGAGGGAGAGTGGGGAAGAGGGAGAGGGGGGAAGAGGGGGGGAGAGGCACGGCACAGAGGGAGAGTGGGGAAGAGGCACAGAGGGAGAGTGGGGAAGAGACACAGAGGGAGGGGGAAGAGACACAGAGGGATAGGTGGGAAAGAGACACAGGGGAGGTAGAGGAGGGGGAAAAGACACACGGGAGGGAGAACAGGGGGAAGATACACATGGGAGGGAAATGGGGGGGGGGAGAGGGGAACAGACACAGGGGGAAGGGGGAAAGAGACACAGGCCAGGGGGGAACAGGCTCAGAGGGAGAGAGGGGAAGAGACACAGGGGGGAGAGATACAGAGGGTGAGGGAGGAAGAGACACAGAGGGAAGGGGGGGAAGAGGTACAGAGAGAGGGGGAAAGAGGCACAGAGGGGGGGAACAGAGGAAGGGGTGAAGAGACACAGTGGCGAGACACACAGAGTGAGGCGGGGGAAGAGGCACAGAGGGAGAGGGTGGAAGACACAGAGTGGGGAGAGACACAGAGGGTGAGGGGGAAGAGACAGGGAGGAAGAGGCACAGAAAGAGGAGGGGGAAGAGACACAGGGGAGTGAGAGGAGGGGGAAGAGACACAGGGGAGAGAGTGCAGGGGGGAAGATACACAAGGGAGGGAAATGGACACGAGGAAGGCCGTAACAGACACAGGGGGAGGGGGAAAGAGACACAGGCCAGGGGGGAACAGACACAGGGGAGGGTTGGGGGAGACACAGGGGGGGGAAGAGATGCATGGGAGGGAGAAGGGGGAAAGAGACACAGGGGAGGGGTTTAGAGACACGGGAGGGAGATGGAGGTAAAAACACAGGGGGGGCAGGAGATACAAAGGAGGTAGACGAGGTGGAAGGAGACACAAGGGAGGGAGAGGAGGGGGGAAATAAGACACGAGGGAGGAAGTAGACAGAGGGAGAGACTTGCAATGAGCTCCAAAGGGGCTCATTGCAAGGCCTGTGATGAGCGCCAAAGGCGCTCATCACAAGGCCAGTAAAGTAGAGGGGGAGAGGCTTACATTGTGTGGCAAACAGCATTGCCAGGCTTCAGTTTTTATTGCCGTCATTTTTGACGGGCAAGTCGCTAGTTTTAAATATAATACATAACTATTACAGCATCTTCCTATATTGAGGACTAAATATTCCTCTCAGTTTTGCACAAAAAGGTGTGTGATCTGCTGATTAAGCACTAGATTAATATCCACTTGTGTCCGGTTTACATAGTGCTCCCTCATCACGTTAGTGTGTCATTCCATCATTCAGTCCTTCTACATCAAGTTTCTATTCCCTATTACCTGTTTACAAGTGGATTTACCTTAAAAAGTAAAGGCTGAGAAACTGCAGGGTGCACTAATTGTGCCCAGGTGAGAGGGGTGTGGCTTGACTGTTAAACTAGGATAAAGGATTTGTGAGCTGGTTTGGGGTCTGTTTACAAGTGGATTTACCTTAAAAAGTAAAGGCTGATAAACTGCAGAGTGCACTAATTGTGCCCAGGTGAGAGGGGTGTGGCTTGACTGTTAAACTTGTATAAAAGGTTTGTGAGCTGGTTTGGGGTCTGTTTACAAGTGGATTTACCTTAAAAAGTAAAGGCTAATAAACTGCAGAGTGCACTAATTGTGCTCAGGTGAGAGGGGTGTGGCTTGACTGTTAAACTTGTATAAAAGGTTTGTGAGCTGGTTTGGGTTCTGTTTACAAGTGGATTACCTTAAAAAGTAAAGGCTAATAAACTACAGAGTGCACTAATTGTGCCCAGGTGAGAGGGGTGTGGCTTGACTGTTAAACTTGTATAAAAGGTTTGTGAGCTGGTTTGGGGTCTGTTTACAAGTGGATTTACCTTAAAAAGTAAAGGCTGATAAACTGCAGAGTGCACTAATTGTGCCCAGGTGAGAGGGGTGTGGCTTGACTGTTAAACTTGTATAAAAGGTTTGTGAGCTGGTTTGGGGCCTGTTTACAAGTGGATTTACCTTACAAGTAAAGGCTGATAAATTGCAGAGTGCACTAAGTGTGCCCAGGTGAGAGGGGTGTGGCTTGACTGTTAAACTAGGATAAAGGATTTGTGAGCTGGTTTGGGGCCTGTTTACAAGTTGATTTACCTTACAAGTAAAGGCTGATAAATTGCAGAGTGCACTAATTGTGCCCAGGCGAGAAGGCAGAAGTTAATAGAAACCGGAGAAGGGGAACTTGTGAGCTTGCGAACATTTTCAGTATCAAGTGCAATTCTAGTAAAAGCCTAGGAGTTTAAATAAAAGGAGGGCCTTCAAAGAAAAGGGAGGGCAGATTTATAGTGCAAAGGAGGAAAAATTTATATAAATATATTATATTATATTCTTTATTTTTCCCACTGAAATTTCGTAGATAATAATAATAATTATGAGTCAGTCCAGTGGCAACCTTATTCAGTGTACATCCTGTCAAATGTATGCACTACTGGAACAGATGATCCAGGGTCCATACCTCTGTGACAGGTGTGAGCATGTTGCCTCTTTGGAAGCTCAAATTGAAGATCTGGAGAGGAGAATTGCAGCACTTAGTGATATTGCTCCACTGGAAAGGGAGTTGGTGCTCACGGAGCACAGTTTAGCTGGGCCTAGTATGGAGGGAGGAGCTGGGGCTAGTGAGGATGGCCAGGGAGGTAGCTGGGTTACAGTTAGAAGGGGAATCAGAGGGCACAGGAGGAGGCAGGCCAGTTCTGAGTTGGCAAACAACAACAGATTTGCCAGATTGAGTGAAACTGTTGGCAATGTCCATTCAGGAATGGCAATGCCAGATAGAGCTGTTCCCTCTAACAGCCGGGCGAACAGCTCTACTGGAGAAGAGGGAGGGCAGAATAGGCAGAGCAACAGACATGTTTTGGTGGTAGGGGACTCTATTATTAGGAAGGTAGACAGGGTAATTTGTCACCCAGATCCCAGCAGTCGAACAGTTTGCTGTCTCCCGGGTGCTCGGGTTCGGCATGTTGTGGATCGGGTGGATAAATTATTGGGAGGGGCTGGTAATGAACCGGCGGTCTTGGTACACATTGGTACCAATGACAAAGTTAGTGGAAGATGGAGCGTCCTAAAGAATGATTTTAGAGAATTAGGGAATAAGCTTAAAGCAAGGACCTCCAAGGTAGTATTTTCTGAGATACTACCAGTGCCACGTGCTAGCCCAGGGAGGCAGAAGGAGCTTAGGGAGGTTAATGCGTGGCTAAAAAAGTGGTGCAGTGCAGAGGGTTTTGGGTTTTTAGAGCACTGGGCTGACTTCTCACTTGGGTACAATCTCTATAGCAGGGATGGATTGCACCTTAATGATGAGGGCGCTTTTGTGCTAGGGAATAGGATGGTAGAACGGCTGGGGGAGTTTTTAAACTTGTAGGTGGGGGGAGGGACTATATAGAAGTATTGGGGTAAATAGTGTAGAGAGGGAAAGGGATGAATTATTTACCCATGGGGGAGGAGAAGGGGGGAGGGTTACAATAGAAAGTAGGGAGATATTAATAGGGGCCTCAAATACAGTGGCAGGCACTTCACATCAGCAGAGCCATAGCAACATAAAGTGTATGATTGCAAACGCAAGAAGTTTGCCTGGGAAAATGGATGAGCTAGAAATATTAGCAGTACAAGAAAAATGGGGCTTAATAGGCATTACGGAAACATGGTGGGATGAATCTCATGACTGGACTGTTAATCTGGATGGTTATAACCTATTTAGGAAAGATAGGGGAAATGGTAAAAGAGGAGGAGGGAACTGTCTTTATGTTAAGCCTGAATTTAAGCCTATAGTTAGAGAAGATATTTATGCTGGCACTAACGGCATCATTGAATCCTTGTGGGTTGAGCTAAATAGTGGAGGAGCTAATTCTAAATGCATATTGGTGGGAGTATGCTATAAACCCCCAAATATAGCTGAAAGTGAGGAAATACAATTATTGTTACAGATTGGAAATGCAGCTAAGCATGGGCAAGTTCTAATAATGGGAGACTTTAATTACCCTGATATAAACTGGATAAACGAGACCAGCAGCTCAGCTAAGGGGAGCAGGTTCTTGAGTACACTCAGGGATCATTATCTAGCCCAGGTAATACAAGAACCTACTAGAAATGGGGCCATCTTGGATTTAGTCATCACAAGTAATATTGATATAATATCAAATGTAAAAATAGGGGAACCCTTGGGGAACAGTGATCACAACACAGTCTCATTTGAGATTGAATACAAAAAACAGAGTTGTAAGGGGCCAACAAAAACTCTAAATTTTAAAAGGGCTAACTTTAATGGGCTACGGGCAGCAATACAACATATAGACTGGGACAAAGAACTTACAGGGAAGAATACTGAAAATAAATGGACAACATTCAAATCCTTACTAAATAAACATACTCATCAGCATGTACCATGTGGAAATAAAATAAATAGGAGTAAATCACATCCCATGTGGCTTAACAATGACTTAAAGATCATGATGAGGAAAAAGAAATATGCATTTAAATTATACAAGAAGGAGGGAACAGAGGCATCTTTATGTGACTATAAGGAAATCAACAAGGCTTGCAAAAGGGCTATTAGATTGGCTAAAATAGAAAATGAGAAGTCAGTTGCAATGGAAAGTAAGACTAACCCTAAAATATTTTATAAATATATTAATGGGAAGAAGGCCAGGAAGGAATCGATAGGACCATTACAATGTGACACAGGCCATCTGATAATTAGTGACCAGGAAAAGGCAGATGAGCTAAATAGGTTCTTTTCGTCGGTTTACACAAGGGAGGTACCAGTGGTTGGGACACTGCAACATAATGGGGCTACACTACCTTCACTAAATAATTGGTTAACGCAGGAAGAAATACAAAAGAGGTTGGGGAAAATAAATGTTAATAAAGCCCCAGGTCCTGATGGAATACATCCAAGGGTACTGAGGGAGCTGGGTTCTGTAATAGCCAAACCATTATATCTAATCTTTAAAGACTCGCTCACTACAGGGTCTCTACCAGATGACTGGAGAAAAGCAGAGGTGATACCTATATTTAAGAAGGGATCTAGAGCAAATCCGGGGAATTATAGACCAGTGAGCCTCACTTCTGTAGTTGGGAAGCTTTTAGAAGGGTTAATAAGGGACAGAATACAAGAATATGTCTATTTGAACAGGATCATAGGTAGCAGTCAACATGGATTTATGAAGGAAAGGTCGTGTCAGACCAATCTAATTAGTTTTTATGAGGAGGTTAGTAGGAACTTGGATCAGGGCAACTCAGTGGATGTAGTCTTTTTAGATTTTTCAAAGGCATTTGATACAGTGCCACATGGAAGACTAGTGAGCAAACTAAGGGATACAGGAATTGCAGTAAATATCTGCTCATGGATCGAGAGCTGGCTAAAAGACAGGAAGCAAAGGGTTGTTGTAAATGGAACATACTCCGATTGGTCTAATGTGATAAGTGGGGTTCCTCAGGGCTCAGTATTGGGTCCTCTCCTTTTTAACATATTTATTAATGACATTGAAGTAGGACTCGAATGTAGTGTCTCCATTTTTGCTGATGACACTAAGTTGTGCAAGGTAATAAAATCAGATAATGATGTACTTTCCCTACAAAAGGATTTGCATAAATTAGAGAAATGGGCGGCTAAATGGCAGATGAGATTTAATACAAATAAATGTAAGGTTATGCATTTGGGAAGGAACAATAGCCAAGCAATCTATAATCTTAATGGAGCAAATGTAGGGGTATCAGATATTGAAAGGGATTTGGGAGTACTAGTGGACAACCACCTAGGTAACAGCGCTCAAAGCCAAGCAGCGGCTGCAAAGGCAAATAAAATATTAGCATGTATTAGGAAGGGTATAGAAGCCAGGGAAGAAGATATAATTCTGCCACTATACAAATCTCTAGTACGCCCTCATTTGGAATATGGAGTACAATTTTGGGCACCACCTCACAAAAAAGACATTTTAGAGCTGGAAAAAGTACAGAGAAGAGCTACAAAACTAATAAGGGGAATGGAGGGGCTAAGTTATGAAGAAAGACTAGCAAAATTAAACTTATTTTCGCTAGAAAAAAGGTGTCTAAGAGGAGATATGATTACGTTATTTAAATACATCCAGGGTCAATATAAGGCTTTGTCAAGTGAACTTTTTGTAGCAAGAGATTTTCAACTGACAAGAGGACATCCGTTGAGGTTAGAGGAAAAAAGATTTCACCTTAAACAAAGAAAATGGTTCTTCACAGTTAGGGTGGTTAAACTGTGGAATTCTCTACCAAAGGAGGTGGTGACAGCAAATTCGATAGACAACTTCAAAAAGGGGTTAGATATATTTCTGAATAAAGAGGGCATTCAAGGCTATCCTAGATAACTAGCAAGGAATATTGATCCAGGGAGAAGTCTTTTTTCAACCTTAATTACTATGTAACTATGTAACTATGTAACTATGTAACTATGTAACCTATTAGATTTTAAGCACCCCTCTATCGTGCCCTTATTTCCTCATGTTCCAATGTAGTGTATATGTACAATGTGATGTCTTGTCTTATTTGCCTTCCAATGTATGTAAATATATGTAGAATATCCATTTTTTATTGGACCCTAACTCTTTGGAATCTGCTGGCACTCTAAAAATAAAATATAATAATAATAATAATATTAATAATAATAATAGTAATAATAATAATAATAATATAATAGTCTAATAGCCCTTCTGCAAGCCTTGTTGATTTCCTTATAGTCACATAAAGCTGCCTCTGTTCCCTCCTTCTTGTATAATTTAAATGCATGTTTCTTTTTCCACATCATGATCTTTAAGTCATTGTTAAGCCACATGGATGTGATTTACTCCTATTCATTTTATTTCCACATGGTACATGCCGATGAGTATGTTTATTTAGTAAGGATTTGAATGTTGTCCATTTATGTTCAGTATTTTTCCCTGTAAGTTCTTTGTCCCAGTCTATATGTAGTATTGCTGCCCGTAGCCCATTAAAGTTAGCCCTTTTAAAATTTAGAGTTTTTGTTGGCCCCTTACAACTTTTGTATTCAATCTCAAATGAGACTGTGTTGTGATCACTGTTCCCCAAGGGTTCCCCTATTTTAACATTTGATATTATTTCAATATTACTTGTGATGACTAAATCCAAGATGGCCTCATTTCTAGTAGGTTCTTGTATTACTTGGGCCAGATAATGATCCCTGAGTGTACTCAAGAACCTGCTCCCCTTAGCTGAGCTACTGGTCTCATTTATCCAGTTTATTTCATGGTAATTAAAGTCTCCCATTATTAGAACTTGCCCATGCTTAGCTGCATTTCCAATCTCTAACAATAATTGTATTTCCTCACTTTCAGCTATGTTTGGGGGTTTATAGCATACTCCCATCAATATGCGTTTAGAATTAGCTCCTCCGCTATTTAGCTCAACCCACAAAGATTCAATGTTACCGTTAGTTCCAGCATAAATATCTTCTCTGACTATAGGCTTAAATTCAGGCATAACATACAGACAGATCCCACCTCCTCTTTTACCATTTCCCCTATCTTTCCTAAATAGGTTATAACCATCCAGATTAACAGTCCAGTCATGAGATTCATCCCACCATGTTTCAGTAATGCCTATTAAGACCCGTTTTTCTTGTACTGCTAATAAATCTAGCTCGGCCATTTTCCCAGGCAAACTTCTTGCATTAGTAAGCATACACTTTATGTTGCTATGTCTCTGCCATTGTGAAGTGCTTGCCACTGTATTTGAGGCCCCTATTAATACCTCCCTACTGTCTATTGTAACCCCCCCCCTTCTCCTCCCCCATGGGTAACTAATTGATCTCTTTCCCTCTCTACCCTTTTTACACCAATAGTTCTTTACAGTCCCTCCCCCCACCTTCAAGTTTAAAAACTCCCCCAGCCATTCTACCATCCTATCGCCTAGCATAAAAGCTCTTTCATCATTAAGGTGCAATCCATCCCTACTATAGAGATTGTACCCAAGTGAGAAGTCAGCCCAGTGCTCTAAAAACCCCAAACCCTCTGCACTGCACCACTTTTTTAGCCACGCATTAGCCTCCCTAAGCTCCTTCTGTCTCCCTGGGCTAGCACGTGGCTAGTACGTGGCACTGGTAGTATCTCAAAAGATACTACCATGGAGGTCCTAAGCTTATTCCCTAGTTCTCTAAAATCATTTGCAGGCATAACATTTTTGACTTCTCCACCATCATGATCAGCAGTACACCACTGTATACCACTGAACAGATGTACAACTAAATGGCTGGATGTAATCAAACCTTTTACTATATAAGGAGCTTTGTCAAATAAAGAAAGTGAGGAGCAGCATATATATACAAACAGGCACATGTGGCCTCATTCTAATCGTGGCCTAAAACGTCCGTAAGACTGCGATTCCTTGAGCCCGGCTTACTGCCCCGCGTAGCGCTATGTCCACACTGGTATTCAGGTGGGAGCCACCGCAAGGAGGTTACTCTTACAGCCGATCGCATACCATGCGGGCTTGAAGTTGATCATGGCTGCTAGCCCGTAGATCATCGTTCAAGCCCGACAAATCTGAACACTACAAAGTCAAATATATAATAAAGCAAGCATTGTAAAGCACTCTAAATAATAGGGAATACAATGGGGGACATGAGGATTAAAAGCACTTTATTCACAAGCTGGCAAATTAATTCTAGCTTGAATGACCTCCAAGCTTTTGGCACACACTACAGTATTAGCTACTGGCAATGTGCCAGCTTGATGATGTAATGCTGATAATCCTCATGTCCCCCCTAATTTTCCCCATCAATTACAGAGCTGTACAGTGCTGCATTGAATATATATTTGCCTTTAAAGATCTCCAAGCCTGTACTCATATGGGCTTTGAGATTTAAATTGCCTGCAGCGGCTGCTTAAAGGGCGTGCGACACACTAATACTTACCCCTATGCCATGGGTGTACAGTAAGTAACTAATATTAACCCCCCAGGCTGCAGGGTCCCCATCTAGACCCCTGCAGTGTCCCCACATAAACCCTATAATGCAGGGGTCCCGATCTGAACCCCTGCAGGGTCCCCACATTTTTTTAAATTCTCCACCAGCTGGTCCTGAAAGGACCTTAAAGGTCTTTAAAGGACCCACACTAAATAATACAATTAACCCCTGCCACTGGGGTACTATAAGTTCCCCCCCCCCCCCCAGGCACCTAAAAATAACAGCATTACTCATGGTGCTCTATACAGAACTCAATGAGCCACTAATTAACATCATTACTTATGGAAGTCTACACAGAGCCCCATGAACCACCCCCACTAAACTTAGAATAGGGTAAAAAAGACCACTTACCTTGTCCAAATGCGACGACGGGTTTCTGGCCTTCGTCTCTAGCATAAGGGCCCATACTTCATTGCCGCAGGTCCGGCGTCCGGCACCCCTAGGAAATAAAGAAACATAAAATCAATTACAAATTTAACACAACATATAAAAATAAACAATATCAATAGTCCACTTACCTTTCCGCAATGCCCATGTCCTTCATGTAGTCGGAAATAATACTTCGCTCTAAAAAAAAAATAAAAAAAAAATGGAGCTCATCCCTGGAGGAACACCGCGTCACAAATTAGGCTTGTAGCTCTTGTTCCGGTAAAAAATGGAAATAGGGTCTTCCGATTGGCTGAAACAGCTTTGAAACAAATTTCAGCCAATCAGAAGGCACCATGGTGTGAGCCAATCAGAATGGGATACACCCCTATATCCCATTCTGATTGGTTGATGAACCTGTCATTCTTTTGTAAATCAATCAGAAGGCACTATTGCCTTTAGCCAATCAGACTGATATACATCCCATGGGGTGTATCCCTTGTGATTGGCTGATTCAATCTGCAGCTTCTGATTGGCTTTTGTAACTGTCAATCAGAAGGTGCAGATGCCTTCAGCCAATCACAATGGGATACACCAATAGTGCCTTCTGATTGACAGGTCCACCAGCCAATCTAAGTTTAGTGAGGGGGTGCTCTTAGGTCAGATTTGGGGATTTTTAGTGTTGGTATTTAGGGGTTAAATTGAATCTATTTAGGGGATAAATTGATTGTATTTAAGGGTTTAATTGAATATAGTTAGGGGGTTAAATTGAATGTAGTTAGGTGTTTCATGTATTGTATGTTTTATTGTATGTATTATTGCATTTATTGTATGTTTTATTTTCTGTAATGTAGTCTTTTTTATGTTTGGTAAGTAGGGTTTTTTAATTTCGGTAATGTTCTTTTCTTCTTTTCATAAATGTTCTTTTTCTATTTTCAGTAATGTCCTTTATTTATTTTGTGTAATGTCCTTTTTTATTTTGTGTAATTCTAGTTTTTTATTTTCTGTTGTAACGGTACCCCCCAGACATAGAAGGGGGCGCCCAGGCCTTTTTACCCGATCCGCCCGTCCAGTGATATAGGGACAGCTACTGCAAGACACCCAATCCCCCAAGAACTGGAACCAAGGGGAATATACTGCAAGCCTTGAACTGGAACCTCACGAATAGCCGCTAGCAGCTGAACAGGAAAAGCAATCCATATGCTTACACTCCTGGCAGTCAGTCTGCAACAGCATCCCATGAATTCCCCCAAGCATGAGACATAAGCTCTGTGGTTGAGGGTCAAGCAGTGAACTCTCTTCTTTATTAAAACCAAGACATATATAAAACCCATTTCCACATACACCGTAGGGGCAGTGACTACCTTTGGTCAACCCCTAATTACCTATGGCCAATCAGACAGGGTAGGAACCATGAGACTCCTCCCATGGGCCAACCCCAGGCGTGGCTACTATGCTCATTCTCACCCAGACTGTCCCAGTGAACACTTCCTGTTTCCTCCTGGACTATGCCCCTGGGGAAACCCCATACACTGGCCCTTTGTTCAAGTCCTGGCGACACCCTGTGTTTACCTAATGGGGGATGGTCAGAATCTGTAACACATTTCTACACATTTTTCATAACTTTAAAAGTATGCATCACATTCACATAAAACATACATTTTCAGAATCAGCATACTCCAAATACAAACATGTGTCAAAATGATACAAATTGGTCCAGTGGTTCAAAAGTTAGATCACAGTCCTTTCTGACCAAATGAAGACATGGCTTCCATGTCTTTGTAGGGGGAAGTCAACATGGGCCGTAGTCAAACGGCAGAATGTGTGCAAACAAGCTTCTCCAATTCGCAGTGACAAGACTGATCTCGTCACATCTGTAATTAGGTGTTTTTTCCCCCTGTAAATTAGTAAAGGTAATAGGGATTTTATTAGGGTGGTAGGTAGTGTAGGTATTAAATGGGGTAGAGGGGTTAAATGGGGTAGATGGGGTAAATAGTGTAGTGTATGAGTTGGTAAGTCGTGTAAGGGTTAATAGGGTAGGGTAGGAGGGGGTTAACTGGGTACATTTGGGGTTAAATAGGGCCAGTTAGGGTTAAATAGGACTATATAGGCTTACATAGGGCTAGACTGGGATAAATAGGTCTAAATGGGGTTACATAGGTCTAGGCAGGGTTAAACAGGCCTAGATAGGGTTATTGGCTCCAGAGAGGGTTAAATAGGTACAATTAGGGTTAAATAGACCTCAGATAGGGTTATTGGTTCCAGATAGCGTTAAATAGGTAGTGCAGAATTATTAGGCAAATGAGTATTTTGACCACATCATCCTCTTTATGTATGTTGTCTTACTCCAAGCTGTATAGGCTCAAAAGCCTACTACCAATTAAGCATATTAGGTGATGTGCATCTCTGTAATGAGAAGGGGTGTGGTCTAATGACATCAACACCCTATATCAGGTGTGCATAATTATTAGGCAACTTCCTTTCCTTTGGCAAAATGGGTCAAAAGAAGGACTTGACAGGCTCAGAAAAGTCAAAAATAGTGAGATATCTTGCAGAGGGATGCAGCACTCTTAAAATTGCAAAGCTTCTGAAGCGTGATCATCGAACAATCAAGCGTTTCATTCAAAATAACTGCCCATGAACTGAGAAAAGTCAAGCGTGCAGCTGCCACGATGCCACTTGCTACCAGTTTGGCCATATTTCAGAGCTGCAACATCACTGGAGTGCCCAAAAGCACAAGGTGTGCAATACTCAGAGACATGGCCAAGGTAAGAAAGGCTGAAAGACGACCACCACTGAACAAGACACACAAGCTGAAACGTCAAGACTGGGCCAAGAAATATTTCAAGACTGATTTTTCTAAGGTTTTATGGACTGATGAAATGAGAGTGAGTCTTGATGGGCCAGATGGATTGGCCGTGGCTGGATTGGTAAAGGGCAGAGAGCTCCAGTCCGACTCAGACGCCAGCAAGGTGGACGTGGAGTACTGGTTTGGGCTGGTATCATCAAAGATGAGCTCATGGGGCCTTTTCGGGTTGAGGATGGAGTCAAGCTCAACTCCCAGTCCTACTGCCAGTTCCTGGAAGACACCTTCTTCAAGCAGTGGTACAGGAAGAAGTCTGCATCCTTCAAGAAAAACATGATTTTCATGCAGGACAATGCTCCATCACACGCGTCCAAGTACTCCACAGCGTGGCTAGCAAGAAAAAGTATAAAAGAAGAAAATCTAATGACATGGCCTCATTGTTCACCTGATCTGAACCCCATTGAGAACCTGTGGTCCATCATCAAATGTGAGATTTACAAGGAGGGAAAACAGTACACCTCTCTGAACAGTGTCTGGGAGGCTGTGGTTGCTGCTGCACGCAATGTTGATGGTGAAATATCAAAACACTGACAGAATCCATGGATGGCAGGCTTTTGAGTGTCCTTGCAAAGAAAGGTGGCTATATTGGTCACTGATTTGTTTTTGTTTTGTTTTTGAATGTCAGAAATGTATATTTGTGAATGTTGAGATGTTATATTGGTTTCACTGGTAAAAATAAATAATTGAAATGGGTATATATTTGTTTTTTGTTAAGTTGCCTAATAATTATGCACAGTAATAGTCACCTGCACACACAGATATCCCCCTAAAATAGCTAAAACTAAAAACAAACTAAAAACTACTTCCAAAAATATTCAGCTTTGATATTAATGAGTTTTTTGGGTTCATTGAGAACATGGTTGTTGTTCAATAATAAAATTAATCCTCAAAAATACAACTTGCCTAATAATTCTGCACTCCCTGTAGTTAGAGTTAAATAGGTCTAGATCGGGTTATTGGGTCCAGATAAGGTTAACAGGGTTTAGTATGGGTTAATGGGGTATAGTTAGGGTTAATAATGTAGTGTAGTGCTTAGACTTTGTGTCATAAGGATCCTGAATGACCCCCATGGCACTTATAGTGTTACTATAGGGGTTATTAGTTATTAGGAATCTATATAGACCCATATTGGACTGATGGGGTTAAATAGATGCTTATGGGGGTCTGTAAAGACCCCCATAAGTGATGGATTAAATAGAGGCTTATGGGGGTCTTGGGTAATTATGGGATCATGGGACTCTGTATAGAGCCCCATGAGTGATGTGGTTAATTTTAGGTGCCTGCAGGGTAGTTTTAGTACCCCCATGGCAGGGGTCAATTTTAATTTTTAAATGCAGCAGGGCTCCCGATTTGGACTCCTACAGCAAGGGGTTAATGTGGACTCCTTAGCATTGGGCGGGTTAATGTTAGGTGCCCCCCGGCCTTAACTATATATGTATATATGTGCCTCTGGCCCTTAAAGGACCCACAGCAGGGAATTTTTATATTTTAAATGTAGCGGGGGACCCCTACAGCAAGGAGTTTATGTGGGGAGCCTGCACAGGTCCCAATCAGTCTGATAGGGTTAATGTGGGGCCCCTGCATTATGGGGTTAATGTAGGGACACTGCAGGGGTCCTGATTGGGACCCCTGCATTATAGGGTTAATGTAGGGACACTACATAAGGGCTTAACAAGCCCTTGCGACTGCTCCTTGCTAAAAGTAAGCTGCGGCTCAATTTTAGCCATACACAGGGCGTATCATTTGAATAGCAATTTAGGATTTGGATTTGGCTTTGACGGAAGTAAGCTGCGATTTAGCTCATCGCAAGGGATCGCAGCTCGAAGGCTACTTATTTTAAAAAAGTAGCATTAGAATGAGGCCATAATGTCCCAAATGTATCCATATATTCTGAAGGTCCCTTGATCCTCTTCTGTGACCTGTCATTCTGTGTTATATGTGTGTAATCTGACTGACCAGTAGAAGTTTAACCTTATCTCAGTGGCATAGGTATCTTCTAGGAAAACTAAAGAAACAAAATGGAAATAAAGAAAAAATAGATTAGAATATTAAGAAATAAAACATGTAAAACATTTTGCCAAGTACTTACTTGCTTTTCTTGTTCAGTTGGGGCATTATGGACTGCAGCACACTAGGCACATCTGTCTGCCACTGCCCATCTTAGCTCCCTCTGGCTCATGCTCATTGCTTCAATTACCTATTCTATCCATCACCGCCTCTGCTGTCCCCTTTTTTGTGAGCCTTAAATCTTTCCCTAAATCTGAGTTTTCTCTAGGGAATTTGGATTTCTCATGATATTGCTAAAATATTTGAGCTTTAGCCTTATGATTATATATTCTGACCATTTTTTTTACCTAAATTATTATTTAGGCACATCCCAGATATTAGTCAGTTGTACCGCCCACTTTTATGGTATGCCAAAGTGACACTCTCTGTCTAGGAGTAGATTTATTCACCGCCACACTTCTATAATTTATCTAAATTTTGTACTAACTAAATAGAAAATTGTTTAGGATGCATATGAAATCATAAACAGAATCCTAGTTTCTGAAACACTCTGAATATTTGTACATTAAAATGCTACATTACAACTCTAACATGTATTCCGTATTTAAAGATACATTTATAATAAATATCACAACAAATAGATTGCTGTATTTATGTGATGTATTTATGTTTATATGTAAACAGCAAAACAAAAAGTCAAAGGTGCTCGTTCTGAGAATGAAAAACACCTGAAGTAAGTTTGTCCTATAGACATGGTGCCTCATTCAATTGCTCCGTTTTTTAGATTCGGGCTCGCAAGTGGATGTCACAAATTACTTTGCTATTCAATTGCCTTCCGTTTGCATGCTCCGATCAAGTTACGTGCTGGCCACCAGGAACACCACAAACAGCACCATCACCCCTGGCTCCAGCTGGGCCCCGGACCCTCCCCACTCCATCCTCTGCACCTCCTCACCCGGCCCTGCAACCAGGACCTCCGTCCCCACCAACAATGAGCCAGGCTGCGCAGACAGAGATGCTGGCCATAATGCGTGAACAGCTGGACTGTATATGGAGGATCAAGGTCAGCATATCTGCTGACAATGCGCAGGTGATACGCAGCCTGGCAAGGCTCTCTAGGGAGGGGAGGAGGCACCACCTAATGACAGAGACTTACATGGCTGACTGCTAAACCCCAGCCCAAAATCCCCTACCCCGGTGGCATCAACAAGGCATCAGCAGATCGGCCCCTCCTCTCCTTCCATCATGCCTCTGCCCTCACCAGGAGTGGTGCCGCTGCACCCCCCCCCCCCACCAACACCAGCAGCAGCAAGTAGAAGGCGTCTGGCCACAGATGATGTGGACCCTGACCACAGACCGAGGAGGACATAGGGGCTACGGACATGTTTTTGCCTTCTCAACAGCACTCCTCAGTGACAATCTATTGGTCACAATGTTAACCTAATCTAGCCTGTCTACAAAGTCTTGGACCCTGGCCTATTTGATGGTAATATTTTGTATGCAGATGGCTACCTCCACGATCCTCTTCTCTGTGGACACGTAGTGTTCTGTTTAACATGCAACCAATTGATGGTCACTGTGGTATACTGTTGAGAAGAGATGCTGCAG
Organism: Discoglossus pictus; assembly: GCA_027410445.1. Lineage (NCBI taxonomy): Eukaryota > Metazoa > Chordata > Amphibia > Anura > Alytidae > Discoglossus > Discoglossus pictus. The sequence continues at coordinate 95,895,288 of CM050173.1, read as the reverse complement.
TCCCTATGATTTTTCAGGCCTTAGTTTGTTTGTTTTGTATTTTGTTTTCTCTTTTTTTGTTTTAGGTTCAATTTAAGTCCATGAAGGCATCTTCTGCATCTGCAAACATTGTGGAGGAAATATATGAGGTGTAAGATTTTCCCAGTGCCTCTCAGGTATACATTCCTTCAATGACAGCCCCCCCTTAACATGTAGCTCCCACAATCTTAAAGCTACAATATAGCCAGATATTTCAGACATGATTGTTGTTTGCTTCAATGTAGTATAATACTGCTATGGCGGTGGACTTGCAAAGTCTCACAATGGCATGTTAATGACAGCCAGCATTAATATATGCTCTAGTGCAGCATGTGACCCTGACCTCAATATCGATCTGAGAACAGATCCTTGGGTCTGATATAAGTAACGGTGAATCTGGCTGCTGACCTTTGTGTCATCTCCTTATTAATGGCTATTTGCCCATATTACTGATTATCCAGAGACCTAGCTAATAGTTAGTAATGCATGCAGATGGGAATCGGGTGAGTTGGTATATTGGTACAGTATTTAGCACTGTACTGTACCTGCATTGTGATTAGTTTTTTTTTTTTTTATCCTCCCCTGCTTTTTTTTAGTTGATCATTTTTTTTGTTTTTTTGCAATTTTCTCTTACCACTCTGTATGTGTGAAACTGGATAATTACACAGTCTGAGAAGTTGAATCATCTGTTCCATAGAGCAGATCCAGACAAGTTGTAAGTGGCACATAAATGGTCTCTTCAATTAAATGGAGCAATTTGTGAAGATCCTTTTTTTCATCAGTCAGGTTGCAACAGTGTAGTGACCACATGTGATCCTGGTAGTTGCTATGCATCACTCCTATTCTAGACTATCACATTAGCCACTGTAGGTATCCCCTTTTTTACACTTATAGTCTCTTGCTTTCTTGGGTCCCACCCACACCATACCGATTATCTGAATGCACAGTCTTGACCACTGCTGATTGTGGTCTGTGTAAAAAATAAAGCTTTGTTATACCATTCTATCCATGTCAGTGTGTTTTCAATGGTTGGGGTTATGGGACATCTACATGCATCACATTAGTGTTACATTCCTATAGATGTAAACTAATAAACCCTAGTTAACATGCAATCAATCAATACATAGTAAGAGGAATAATAGTTAGAATAGCACTAGATATCATATTATAGCAAATATTAGATCTAATCATAATAAAGGGTTCATACACAGGCCAAGTCCAATTAGTGATACTGTGAAGTTGGAACATTCCCCTGAGAGCCTAAAATGATTATGACAGATGACACTGAAGTGGGTTATCAGTTCCTTCTCTATTGGACTGTAATTTGTCTGACCTATCTGCTTTGACATACCCACCTACACTGGCCTTATATGGTATAGCTCACAGCTTCATTGAAATACACAAGCCTATTCACCACCACCACTTAGCATATGTGGGAATGCAATCACTTGCAAAATAATCCGAAGAGAATAAATATGCATTTTCAAAACATATTTTTCTTATCATATGTTGTAATGGTCATGCACATGCCAGACTGCAACATGCAGGACATCATTAATAGATTAACAAAAAAGTTAATTCAGATTTTTCTTTCTTTAAAATCCCTCACCTGGTTAGATATACATATACGAAATTAAAAACTATCTTCAATGGGTTATCAAAGTTACTAGCAACAAGAAATGTCTGAATTTGAACTTTTGACTATAAAGGATAATTTATCCCATAAAGTTACAAAATGTCAAAACATCTTAAGGAAAATTCAATATAGAGGTAAAACTGATAGAATCATTAAATAGGGAATATAATTGGATATGGAATGGCCTGAAGATAAGTGGTGGAGAGGATTCATGATGTGAAAAAGGCATTTTAATCTCTATGTATAGAGAACTTTATTTTTTAACTAGTACAGAGATGGTATTGGGTACCTGTCGAATTAAATAGAATAGATGAAGCTTACCCCCTGAATTGTTGGAGGGGCTGTAGAAATCCAGGTACCCGTGTCCAAATTTGGTGGGAATGTAGATATGTACAACCATTTTGGGAGCAATGTATATTACACCTGATAAACATTTTAGATGTGATTTTGACTTTGGACCCAAAGTTGGTATTATTCCATATGTTTGAACTTAACATCTCTATGTCGCAAAGATTGATAATTACTCATTGTCTGCTTGTTGCAAAGTGGCGACTGATTAAAAAATGGCAGCAAAAAATACACTTTCCTGGAATGAGGTCAAATGTATTATGAATAGAAATAGAGCATTAGAATTGCCAAATAATCAAGTGAATAATTTAACAAAAAATCTTATATTAAAATGGCAAATTTGTGATCAGTATATGAAGCTTAATTAATAGTGGAAAGTACATTCCATATGATGATAAGGTCTTGAACAGTATATTATCCTGGTGCACATAGCATATTTTTTTTTACAGAAGTTTTTAGTTAGTGGACTTCTATCCAAAAGTAAGGTCTTCACTAACTAAAAACTTCTGTAAAAAAATATGCTCTGTGCTTATATAGAGCTTTTTAGAATTTGCCGAATTGCAATTCAATAAGGCTGTTGATGTTTTGTTTTGTATGTTGTAAAAAAAAAAGAATAATGAAAACATAAAAAAACATGAAACGCTTGCCATATTAACCCTTTGTCACTTACAGAGGCTCTATTGAGGGCTGTGCAATATCAATCTAATTGCATATAAATGTCGGTCATCACATCTACAATTGGGAACACAATTAGTGGCCAGATTTCCTTACCACATCATATAGATCAAGTACCCTGTGAACATTTTACTATTTGTTGTTCAGTCCTGCAGTTGTGTCCAACTCTCTGTGACCCTATGGGCTGCAGCACATTCAGCTAGGTCTCTGCCTGTGCTTTTTCACCAGGTTTGCATGCCAAAGATACTGGAGTGGGTTGCCAGTTCCTTCTCTAGTGAAGTGTGATTTGTCTGACCTCTCTGCTACAACCTACCCACCTACACTGGCCCTACATGGTATAGCTCACAGCTTTATTAAGGTACACAAGCCCATTCACCACAACCACTTAGCAATGCTGAAGGAGACATGGGGGACATACACCACACTAATCTACTCTAAACCATCAGGAAGGGCTGCAAACACACATGGAGGCTGTGCAGAGGCACGTGGATCAACACCCAACTCACTGCCATCAAGGATAATCCCCTCTACGTCCATCCTGGAGAGTCCCACGTCATTGCTGGTGGCCATGTGCCAAGACGTTTAGCCATTCCGATTTGGTGACGTCCCATTCTGTTCTGCTATTCATCAACACAGGAGTGTGGATTGCTAAGTGGTGGTGGTGAAGGGGCTTATGTACCTGAAGCTGTGAGCTATACCTTGTAGGGCCAGTGTAGGTGATAGCAAAGAGGTCAGACAAATCACAAGCCACTAGAGAAGGAACTGGCAAACCGCTCCAGTATCTTTACCATGCAAACCTTGTAGAACAGTGCAGGCAGAGACCTAGCTGAATGTGCTGCAGTCCATAGGGTCACAGAGAGTCAGACACAACTAAAGTATTGAACAATAGAGATGTCGCGAACATAAAATTTTCGGTTCGCGAACTGCGCCCCGAATTTCATCAAATGTTCACGAACGGGCGAAAAAGGGGGAACCGCCATAGACTTCAATGGGCAGGCAAATTTCAAAACCCACAGGGACTCTTTCTGGCCACAATAGTGATGGGAAAGTTGTTTCAAGGGGACTAACACCTGGACTGTGGCATGCCGGAGGGTATCCATGGCAAAACTCCCACGGAAAATTACATAGTTGATGCAGAGTCTGGTTTTAATCCATAAAGGGCATCACCTAACATTCCTAAATTGTTTGGAATAACATGCTTTAAAACATCAGGTATGATGTTGTATCGATCAGGTAGTGTAAGGGTTACACCCGCTTCACAGCAAAAGACCAATCTCCCCGTTTAATGCACCGCAAACAACTGCAAACAGTCCCTTTGCACAACCGCAAACTCCCCATTTGCACAAGGTTGGATACCAAGCTAGCCATATCCTGTTCCTTGTCCTCACTGATGTCACTGAAGGTCTCTTCCTCCACCCAGCCACCAAGGGTCCCCGAAAGGTGACAACAAGCCCCCTGGGAAGCCTGCTGTGTTTGGTCTTCCACCTCCTCAAAGCCACCTTCCTCCTCTGACTCCTCTTCTTCAGACTCCTCTTCTGCGTTGCCTCTGTCTGCATTCAGACTCCCAAAGTCTGGGGGCTCCCACTGCCCAGCATGGAATATTATACACAGGTCAGAGTCTGGGGGCTTCCACTGCCCAGCATGGAAGATTATACACAGGTCAGAGTCTGGGGGCTTCCACTGCCCAGCATGGAAGATTATACACAGGTCAGAGTCTGGGGGCTTCCACTGCCCAGCATGGAAGATTATACACAGGTCGGGAGTCTGGGGGCTTCCACTGGGGGCTTCCACTGCACAGCATGGAAGATTAAACACAGGTCGGAGTCTGGGGGCTTGCACTGCCCAGCATGGAAGATTATACAGAGATTAGAGTCTGGGGGCTTCCACAGCACAGCATGGAAAATTATCGATCAGGTAGTGTAAGGGTTACACCTGCTTCACACTAACAGACCAATCTCCCTGTTTAATGCACCGCAAACAACCGCAAACAGTCCCTTTTCACAACCGCAAACTCCCTATTTGCACAAGGTTGGATACAAAGCTAGCCATGTCCCGTTCCTTGTCCTCACTGATGTCATTGAAGGTCTCTTCGTCCACCAGCCACCAAGGGTCCCAGAAAGGTGACAACAAGCCCCCTGGGACGCCTGCTGTTTTTGGTCTTCCACCTCCTCAAAGCAACCTTCCTCCTTTGACTCCTCTTCTTCAGACTCCTCTCTCTGCGTTGCTCTGTCTGCGTTATTATAAGGTGTGTACTGTTAAGTAGTACTATTCCTATCGGTTTAATCCCTGTTACGTCCACTATTAGGGGACGTGTATATGGCATTGATTTTTGCAACAGGGAGATGGAAAAAGATGTTTGGCCGGTCCTCCCACTTCAAATTTGGGGTACGGGCGTGCAATCTAAGGTGCCACCAGATAAGAGTGGTGTGTCTAGTTGTACTATTTATTCCTATCAGTTTAATACCTGTTATGTCACCTATCTTTCCTCCCAATAGAACATTCTATATATCATCAACCAGCCTGGGTGTATTTAGAGAACCAAACTTTAAGGCCCTTAACCTGGTACAAGGTGGCTTGGCTATCAGAATTGCCTCAGAGCCTTAAAAACTTGCCAAACCCCCTAATCAGACACTCACTATCATACTGGAAATGTGCCAAGAAACACACGGGTTTGTTCCCTGGATCCACCCAAATGACCCCAATTCTTGCCCACCCTCAGGCCCCCGAAACACATGAGCACAACATCACAACACTGGTGGAGGTCAAGGAAACTAGATAGACTGGAAGACTGGTTAGTAAAGGGCCAGATGCTCACCTATGAGGAACTGAGGGACAAGCATGAGCTACCGCTGTCAGAACATTACAATTACTGTAGGCTGAGGCATTTCACACACTCCCTGACCCAGAAGGGCTGTGGCGATGCATAGGACTTAAAAAGCTCCACATGTCCTCCATCAACAACACGTTTGTAAAGCGTCCTCTCCTTGCCGGCGTGATCATGGGAGGAGGAGGATTATGTTCACCTCTTCCGCTGTTAGATTGCCGTTGTGCTGTGACATCACACTTAAACGCTGTGTAAAGCATACTTTTTAATTTATTTTGGAAGTGCTGCATCCTTTCCGCCTTGTGGTAATTCGATAACATTTCAGGCACTTTCTGCTTATACCGGGGGTCTAGTAGCGTGGACACCCAGTACAGGTCGTTCTCCTTCATCCTTTTTATACAAGGGTCCCTCAACAGGCACGACAGCATGAAAGACCCAATTTGCATAAGGTTGGATGCTGAGCTAGTCATGTCCCATTCCTCGTCCTCAGTGATCTCACTAAAGGTATGTTCTTCCCCCCAGCCACGTACAACACCACAGGTACCAGATAGGTGACAACGAGCACCCTGGGATGCCTGTTGTGGTTCGTCTTCCTCCTCCTCCTCAAAGCCACATTCCTCCTCTGACTCCTCTTCCTCACAAGCCGCAGGTCCAGCAAGCGATGCTGATAAGGCTGTTTCTGGTGGTGATGGTGACCACAACTCTTCCCCTTCCTCTTCACACTCATCTACGGCCTGATCCAGAACTCTTCGCAGGGCACTCTCCAGGAAGAAAACAAATGGTATGATGTCGCTGATGGTGCCCTGGGTGCGACTGACCAGGTTTGTCACCTCCCCAAAAGGACGCATAAGCCTACAGGCATTGCGCATGAGCGTCCAGTAAAGTGTCAAAAAAATCCCCAGCTCCGCAGAGGCTGTCCTAGCACCCCGGTCATTCAAATACTCATTAACGGCCTTTTCTTGTTGGAGCAGGCGGTCGAACATTAGGAGTGTTGAATTCCAACGTGTCAGGCTGTCTAAAATCAAGCGCCTTACTGGCATGTTGTTTCGCCGCTGGATATCTGTAAAGTGCGCCATGGCCATGTAGGAACGCCTGAAATAGCTACACACCTTCCTGGCCTGCTTCAGGACGTCCTGTAAGCCTGGGTGCTTATGCACAAAGCATTGTACAATCAGATTACACACATGAGCCATGCACGGCACATGTGTCAACTTGCCCAAATTCAATGCCGCCAACAAATTATTTCCGTTGTCACAAACCACTTTGCTGATCTCCAGTTGGTGCGGAGTCAGCCACTGATCCACCTGTGCGTTCAGGGCGGACAGGAGTGCTGGTCCGGTGTGACTCTCTGCTTTCAGGGAAGTCAACCCCAAGATGGTGTGACACTGCAGTATCTGGGATGTGGAATAGTACCTGTGGAGCTGGGGGGGGGGGTGTCTTTGATGTGGAGCAAGATATAGCAGCAGCAGAAGAGGACTCAGCCGAGGAGGTTATGGAAGAGGATGGAGTAGGAGGAGTAGAGGAGGTGGCAGCAGGCCTGCCTGCAAGTAGTGGCGGTGTCACCAACTCTTCTGCAGAGCCACGTATTCCATGCTTTGCAGCCATCACCAGGTTTACCCAATGCGCAGTGTAGGTTATATAACTGCCCTGACCATGCTTTGCAGACCAGGTATCAGTGGACAGATGGACCCTTGCCCCAACACTGTGTGCCAGAGATGCCATTACTTCCTTTTGCACAATCGAGTACAGGTTGGGGATTGCCTTTTGTGCAAAGAAATTTCGACCGGGTACCTTCCACTGCGCTGTTCCAATAGCTACAAATTTTTTGAACGCCTCAGACTCCACCAGCTTGTATGGTAAAAGCTGGTGGGCTAAGAGTTCAGACAAGCCAGCTGTCAGTTGTCCGGTAAGGTGGTGACTTTGTGACATTGGCTTCTTACGCTCAAACATGTCCTTGACAGACACCTGACTGTGCGCAGATGAGCAGGGACTGCTCAGGGCGAGACACGGAGTGTCGAATGGTTGAGAGGGGGCAAGCAGGGCAGCAGTGGTTGATGTGGATGAAGATGCTGGACCAGGAGGAGGATGGCGGCTTTGACTTTGTGTGCTGCTTGTACTCATGTGTTGATAGGCATTTGTGATGTGACAACATGTGCCTTCGCAAAGAAGTTGTACCTAGGTGGGTGTTGGACTTCCCACGACTCAGTTTCTTTTCGCACATGTTGCAAATGACACACAAAAAAATTGCCACACTGCTGAGCTCTGCAATTACGGCATTCTGGTGGTGGCAACAGCATGCGTTGACTGGCGTGCTGTCTGGCTGACCCCAGGTGCCGATGCATGCTGTTTGACTGTGTCACTAGCTACTTTCGACGACCTCCCCCTGCTTCCAACTTGTCTCCTCCTCTTCTCTGTCTCCCCATCTGAACTTTCATCCTGTTCTTCTTCTCTTGTAGCGGGCACCCACGTGACATCCATGGACGCATCGTCATCATCAACCGCTTCATTTGTATCTGACAACTCAACAAAGGAAGCAGCACCGGGTACAACGTCATCATCATCATCAGACAGTACGTCCATGTGTGTAATGCTGCCTAACTGGGACATATCCCTGTTATCTACATCCTCTGGCACTAATGTTTGTGCGGCTTTCGTGCTAGTGTTGGTGGTGGCGGCAGGCGGGCGAGTGGTAACTGGAGAGGTGCCCGAAGATAAGCTGGTGGAGGATGGTGCGTCTAGGTTCCGAGCGGAAGCTGTAGAAGATTGGGTGTCTTGTGTTAGCCATTCAACCATGTCCTCAGAACTTTTCAAGTTCAGGGTACGTTGCCTCTTAAAACTGGGCATTATTCTAGGGCCAAAAGGAATCACAGCACCACGACCATGACGGCCCCTGCGGGGTGGCCTGCCTCTGCCTGTCATTTTTTTTCTGATTAGTGGTACCATGCGTGCAAGCTACTGTGACACCAGATATCAGTGTCAAAAGTTGGCAGAATAGGCGCTGTAGGCCTCACACACAAGCCAGTAGGCAGGCAACTGATATTCAATCAATTACAGTCAAAAAAGGGTTCTTAAATGTCACTGTACACTACTGCTGCACTAGATATGAGTGTCACTGTGCACTGGCCTAAGTTGGCAGAGTAGATGCAACAGGCCTCACACACACGCCTGTAGGCAGGCAATTGCTATTCAATCTATTACATTCAAAAACGTGTTTTATTTCAATGAGCACAATAGAAGCTGTTAGGTGTTAGCCTGTCACACACACATACGCTGGCAGGCAGGCATATGCAATTGGATTACACAGAAAAATAAAATAAAATAAATGATGTTCTAGCCCTAAAAATGGCTTTTTGGGTAGCTGTCTTTGCAGCAGATATCAGATGAGTCCTTCAGGTCTGTAGTGGAAGATAAATACACAGCCTGGCTATCTATTTCCCTATTAAATCAGCAGCAGCTAGAATATATGTCCTCTCTCAACGAATGTAGCTTCAGAATGATTCTAAAATGGAGGCTGTCCTTCAGATGGAAGGCTCTGGAAGGGAGTGTATGATGCTGATTTGCTGGAATGTGTCTGCTAACTGTGAGGTGCAGGGTCAACGTTTCCTCAATGATAAAGAATAGGGGGCGGACCGAAAAGCGCATTTGTTCGCCGTTCGCTGTGAACATGCAAAAATCACCGCGAATAGTCAGCGGGCGAACTGTTCGGGACATCACTACTTGGTACAAATATTGTTCTGCCTTTGAAGCTGAGCGGTCACTCTCATCATCCATGCGGATGTGCCACAAGATGTCTCTCCAGGTGCTGTGAGTTCTGTTACCAAAGTTGAACTGTGGATATGCTGTGGCAAGGCCACAGGTGTTGCCCATTGGGATGGTGCTGCAATTGGCAATGGTGTTGCCCATAGGGATGGTGTTGACATTGGCAATGGTGTTGCCACTAGGGATGGTGTTGGCCTGGTCTGTTGTGGCAACATCTGCTGGGACAACATTTGCTGGTACATTATCTGTTGGGACAACCACTGCTGTGACATTATCTGTTGGGACAACATCTGTTGTGGCCCATTCTGTTGGGGCCCAGTCAGGAGTGGAAGAGCACTCCATATGAAGGAGGAATGATGCTTAGTTGGTCAAAACTCCGGGAAAATGTCAAACTAAATTGTAACATGTGGCTGCAGTTTATGTCGATTCAGAATCTACTTAGACAGAGAGGATTTAAAAAGAACAATATGAAATCTTTATCTACATTTGAATTAATTATATATAATAAGAACACTCATAGAATATCGAGATGCCAAAAGACAGGAATGGTGGAATGGGAGAAAAAAGGAAGATTTCTTAGTTCTATTGAAGAATGGCAGAATACTATTAAAATGGTCAGAATATCAGCAAGATCTTTAGTATATTATGAATTATATTTTAAAATTATTAATATGTGGCACTATACTCCTGAATTTATTAGTAAAATCGTAAAGAAAGACGCCATAATGTTTTGGAAAGAATGCGGGCTAAGGGCTGATACTATACACTTTTGGTGGGACCGTACTATATTGAGATCTTTTTGGAGAAAGTGTGTTGCTTTATTATCCGAAGTATTTAAGGAAGAAATCCCTTTTAATATTGAAACTATAATATTACACTTACATCTTAAGAAACAATTTCCGAAGTTTTATTATTTGTTATCACATATTCTATTGGTAATTAAGGGATTAATTTCCATATCGTGGAAAGGGAGTACAATGCCTTCAATTTCTGAAATCTTTAGAATTATAAACAGAAATAGAGATTTTGACCATATAAACCAAAGTCCTCAAGTTAAAACTAAGGGATTGTTAATACAGTGGAATATATGGGATAAATATGTGGAGAGGAAAAGGGAAGGAAGGAAGTAAGATATAAAGATACAAGAAAGTTTGTAAAGCATAAATCTTGTTGATTTAGGACTTGATGCTCACTTTTTTTCTTCCTTTTTTCTTTCTTTTCTCCTTTTACTAAAATGGCTGGTCCTTTAAGACACAATAAATTATGTCCTCTTTTATAGTAAATGTTAAAGATAAATAACCCTTCTTGCGCTGATTTTATGAGTGGTTGTTTGGAAAGACTGTATATCTTTTGATTGTTTTTTAAGTTTTTTTTGTATGTAACAAGAGGTTGTTTTGTATTGATAAATAATAAAAACATTATAAAAAAAAAAGAAAAGGAGTGAAAGAGCATTGGTACCGGCCAACGCATCCATTGCATCTCACCAGGTGGCAGTAGTGGGCCTGTTAAGAGTGGTCCCCAGCCCCAGGACCTCAACATCCCTGCAAGTGGTTGCTGGTCCAATAACATGTTGGTTGAAAGGGCTGGGAATGTACCCATAATGGATGTGAGGGCCCGGGGAGTGTTCCCCACAATGCTCTTCCTTCCTATTGGCCAGCCTCCTGTGATGGTCCCGGACCCTCAGCTTCCTCCTCCACCACCCCCTGCATCAGTGATTGTGGTTCCTCCTCCTGTGGAGCCAACGCCTGGGTCTCTGCACCCGGGATACGCCTCCTGGGTACTTCAATTAGAAGACAATAGTATTTGAGTATTGATTCTCTAAACAATTGTTAGCTGTGTGTTTCCATATCCCTGACATCATGGTAACCTGTAATTGGCTGTGGTGATTGTTTTGCACAGATAGTCATTGAGCTGTATCATGAGCATAGTGCTGTTAAGTGTGTGAGACTGACCAATTTGTGACTAATTCTCAACAATGGTTGTTAACATGCTTCTGAGACATGGTCCAGGTTAGGCTAGTACATGACACGCACATGCAGTTCTTCAGAGTCTGTATCTGCATATGCCGCAGTGTGCACACCCACACATGTACTCTTTTTTGGATGTAAAATGAATGTCAATCTATAGCTATACCTCGTTTAACGCTGGGGATAGGTTCCAAGGAGTAGAAGTGTTAAGCGAAAAAGCTATAAACGGTACAGTTTAACATGGGAAAGATAGGGATAGGGGAACTCATGACAAAAAATATGCAATTGTAATTGAAATTGAAACTGTGTTGTTTTATATGAACTTTTAACAAACAGCAAACATAACACCAACACAAAATGCATTGACAGCTGCTATTCAGAATCAGTTTTAACTGCAGGTATTGAACAGGCATTTCATTGATAACAATTATGATAATATGTCTGCTTCCTGTATGTGCATGGTAATTGCTGCCCCATATATCTGTAGTCATAACCTCTGGCTCCATCCACTCCTTCAGAGTCCACACCCATCCACAGTAGGGGATGTTAACTGGTGGGCCACCACCAGTTGCATGGACAGTTCTGGCCTCTGCTGCCATCATCTTCTTCACCTTCATTCGGCAGTCATCATATCAGTGTTTCACAGACCTCACATCCCTGTTTGCAACCCCTAATGATGCAAAAGCTGCAACAACCTCATTCCAGGCACATGTCTTCTTGCCAGCCCTTATAACCCTCCCACCATGTATGACACAATGTTAGGCATGGATTTTCCTGAGGAGGATTCCTCTGGGCTATAAATGTGGGCCCTCTGCTTTGGCACAACCTCTTTCCCTCCCAAGTGTGCCTGGGGTTCCTGGCCTCCCTGTTCTCTCCCTGGGGTCTGACCCTTGTCCCCACGACCTCCCCTCCTGGGATCAGGCACCTGACCCTCTGCTCCTTGTGTGCCTACATCTGGGGGCATATCCTTCCCAGCTCCTGCTCTTCTACACTTATACCTCCCCTCACTGATTTACTTTCACACGCACGACCTCGGAACCAACCTTAACGGCACAAAAACCCACACACGAAAAATACGACCATACCGGCCGAACCGCGCGCACCTAAAAACAGTCAAAACACACCAAATACTCACAAAATATACATAAAAAGCTTACCCATAGCTAGGGGGGGGGGGCATCCAGGACCTCTGAAAGTGAAGTTACACCTCCATTTAAGTCTAAATTCCCGAGTTCAGACACACGAAAATCCCCTAAGCGAGAGAAAAAATGGCCGCCGAAAAAAAACAAAAACGAGACTCAAAGCCCAGCCACGTACAACTTACCCAAGAAGGGATCCGAGATAAGCTCGGAAACCTGCATTAACCCCAAGGGATCCGAGATAAGCTTGGAGACCTGCATTAACCCCACATTAACCATCGCAGTGGGGGTCCCGATAGATAGGGGGATGTATATTAGATAGATAGTATTGTATATTTTAGATAGATAGTATTGTATATTAGATAGGGTGATTTATATTAGATAGGGATGTATTGTATTGTATTTAATTGTATTGTATTGTATTTTATGTATTATATGTATTTCCTTTTCAGGTGTGTAATTTTTGTTTTTTCTGTAGTAGGGGGGTTGTTATGTATTTTTTTTATTTACTGTAATGTTCCTTTTTTTATTTTTTGTGACAGGTTTTTTTTATGTAATGTATTTTTTTTTTTTTTTTTGTGATTTTAATTTTTTTTATTTTATGTAATGTAGATTTTAGATTTTTGATGACTTTAGTTTTTTTGATTTCTGTAATTACAGTGGTGGGGAGGGGGTTATTAGGGGGTAGGTAGGTAGGTAGTGTAGGTGTTAATAGGTTAGTGTAGAGGACGTTTAGTTGATATTTAATGTTTTATTGGGGGGGTATAGTGCAGTGTAGTGTTTATACTTAGTGTCATGATGGTCCTTGAGAACCGTCATGGCACTTATGTGGTTAATGTTGGGTTGTAACAGGCCCATAATGGTCATAATATACCCTTATGGGACTGATGGGGTTAAATAGAGGCTTATGAGTGTCTGGATAGACCGTAGGACGTAGGCTAGCGTAACGTGACGTTATTACGCACGACACAACTAGGCAGCGCGAAACTCCCCAGCACAGGGAGACGCTGTTATACTATATGCGAGTATACAGAGAGTGAGCTTGTTCAGAATGGCCCAAATTATGCTTACACCACCAAAATAGTTGTGGTGTTATACTCTAACAAGAGGAAATGCAATATCTGGACATTTAAGAGCCATATCGTTTGAATGGTTGAATTATATTTATATCATTCAAATAATAGGGGCATTGTACCCTAATAAGAGGCAATGAAGTACCTGGTGATCTAAGAGCCAAACTGAGGATTTTTTGTATGCAAATAAATTGTTTAGAAGCATACTACCAAGCTACCTATATCTTTCTTATTTTGTTATACTAGGTTTCACAGCCGTTACTGGGGAGAGATATATAGTTATAGCACAAGGTAATTTAGGAAGGTTTGGCCCACTATTCTAATGATTTACACCTTTTGTTGCATAGTACTACAAGCCTGTACATAGACACTCTCTGTGTCTCATTTATAATACTGCTCAAACCCCACTTAATGAGTGACAGTTGTCCAGTGGTCATTAGGTTTGCAGTTTTTCTGTTCAAAGGTATTTGTACAGTTTTTATTCTTTCCCTTTTTAAAGTTTTAATCGTCGTTTTTTTCAACCAATAAAGTTTACATTTTACTATTGCCCACCTTTTTTTGTTATATTGTCTGGATAGACCCCCATAAGTGACTGGGTTAAAATGGTGTAGTGCTTACACTTTGGGTCATGAGGGTCCTGGATGACCCTCATGGCACTTAGTGTTATTACATGCGTTCATTAGTGTGTTAGAGGAGTCTATATAGTTGAGGCACACAGTACACTCACATTGTGTGGCAAACAGCATTTCAACACTTTCTTTTATTGACTGTCATTTTTTGACGGGCAAGTCGCTAGTGTCATAATATTCTCCAAATATGTCATCTAAAATCCTGCCACCCTTGGAGATCTTCTTGCTAGTATAATGTTGTTAATATAGTTTTCTTACAAAATACATACGTCACTTAGATATCTAAATTAGTCAGAGCAATGTCAGTTCACTGTTATACTCACAGCTGTAGTGGGTTCCTTGAATTTCACCAACAGTGTGATAGTGTTGGATGATTTGTGTCTCCTGACTAATATTTCATCAAACAATTAATGACAAACAAATAACATGGAACTGATAAAGTGAAGTACATTTTTTATTATTAAAATATTTTAAGAAATTCACTCACAAATATATACATGTTTACATAAAAAATACAAAGTGGCTGCAAAACAGTATAATAATAATAATAATAATAATAATAGCAGCAAACATAACAAAAGTCATTAACAATCAGAATAATGCACTACCATATACTATATCATTTATTAATGCATTTATTATTGTACAACACTATTATCAACACTAGTTTTGTCAGGAGAGCATCATGTAAATATAAGATTTTATTGGTAGTAAAATGAAAATAATTTAATATTTTTCATTGAGTAATTATGAGGTCTAGGCTTATGACGTTTATATCTGTTTAATTGTATTTACATAGATTATGCTAACAGGGCCTATTAAGTACGTTTAAGTTACATCATAACCTTATGATTCTAACAATTTCTTCATAAATATACATGTGAAATGATACATATAATTAACTTCAGTAATCATAAAAAAGAGCACTCATGAGATTCACAACATCAAACTATCATTTGCGTAATGTCATTAAAACATAGTTTAAAAATGTGTGCTTGATGGGAAATTATTTTATGGTGTAAGAGAGGTGAGTACCCTTGAGAAAAAGAATACAAGAACAAGAAGTCATGGTGTGAAGTTATAGGGATATCTGTTGAAGGATAATGTGCAAAAATACTGGTATGACATAAGTATATACTGTATGTAAAATGAGTTATATATTTGTTTGATATCTAGTTCTTCTTATAGTTAAAAAACAAGTTTATGAAAAGGTTCCAATAAAAGTGTACATCATATATACAGGAAGCACAGTAAAAAAAAAACAGTATATATTAAAAGTTTGCAAGGAAATGGCTTGTTTAGTATTAATACAACAATCTGACAGTTTACTTACCTGTCATACTGCAGAGACTAGATGCAATTTCAAGGTTACCTCCTGCTGTAGTTTGACATTATATCTAGAGCATCACTTGAGATATTTCAAGGGAATCACAGATGGAAAGTGAGCATCTAAATAAAGCAAACGGAAACATTAGATGTGTGTAGGGTATTAAAGATGGTATAATTAATAATTAAAGTATTGATTGGAGTTATGTTAGGGTAAGGACCAAGGAAATCTAAAAGTAATAATTCATTTAATCACTTATTAGATTAAGCAGCTACAAAACACCACACAATAACAAGACTTATTGATCTCACATATACAGTATTTTTTTAATGCAGCACACTCTCATGGTTTCTTTCACCTCAGTCACACACCTAGACTTAGAAACAAACAAGGTGGTGGTGTGGCTGTATCACTTTCCTCTTGCTGTACATTTCACATCATACCCACTGTCCCATCCCTCCAATTCTCATCCTTTGAGGTTCCTACGATCTCCCTCTTCTCACCCATCTATCATCCTCCTGGGCCACCCTCTTACATCTTCGATTATTTTGCTGCCTAGCTCCCTCACCTTCTCTCCTCCAACATTCCTTCACTTTTACTTGGTGACTTCTACATTGCCATTGACACTCCCATCTCCCTGTCAGCTGCTAAACTACTCTCATTCACCTCTTCCCTCAGCTCCTTACAACTTACAGATTCCTCTACTCAACATGATGACCATACCTTTGACTTTATTTTCAGTAATTTTAGCACCACCTCCAACCTAGTCATCAGTCCAATGCCTCTATCTGACAACCACCTCCTGACCTTCAACCTCACCACACCTTCCTCTCACTACCCTTCTTCATCAAACAGAAACCTGCAAGCACTGCTCTCCGCTGTGCTACAACTCCTTCTGAGCCCCATCACAACTGCCCTGACACTGCCACCTCATTTTATAATGCGACTCTTTCTTTCACCCTTGATACCCTTGCCTCCATAACCTCACGTAGATGCCCTCCCTCTCAGCCACAACCATGGCACACCACACAACCAATACATTCAACAGTGCTCCCATTCTGCTGAATGACTATGGAGGACATCTCGCACTCTGCATCTATCACCATATGTCTCTACTTCCCCTGGCTTCCAAACTATTCAAATGGCTACACTACAACCACCTTACTTAATTTATTTCCTCCAACTCACCTCTTAACACCTTTCAATCCTGCTTCTGGCCCTGACACTCCACTAAGACAGCTTTCACAAAAGTCACTAATGACTTGCTCACAGCCAAGTCAAAGGGTCAATTTTCTATTGTACTTCTTCTAGATCTCTCTGCTGCCTTTGAAACATTTGACCATCCTCTTCTAATCCAAATCCTCTACTCCCTCGACATCCAAGACACTGCTGTCTTGTGGTTCAACTCATACCTCCAAGATCGAACATTTAGCGTCTCCTTCTCTGGCACCTCTTCTTCTCATCATCCTCTGAAGGTTGGTATATCCCAAGGTTAAGTCCTAGGTCCCCTCCTCTTTTCCATCTATACATCCTCACTTGGAACCCTAATAAAATCTTTTGGATTTTGGTATCATCTGTATGCAAATGACACTCAAATCTACCCCTCAACATCAAATCAATCCCCCTCTCTTCTAACACATGTCTCCAACTGACTCTCAAGTATATCCTCCTGTTTGTCTGCCCACCACCTCAAACTCAACATGTCCAAGACTCTACTTCAGCTTCAACCCCTTACATCTCTCTCACTGTTGATAATGCCATCATGACTCCCACCTCCCAAGCCCATTGTCTTGTGGTTCTACTGGACTCTGCCCTCTTTCATTCCTCACATACAGTCGCTAACAAAATCCTGCCTTCTTCATCTCAAAAACAGCTCTAAATTATGTCACTACCTCACACATGACACAACTAAGATTCTAATACACTCTCTCATCATATTTCATCTTGACTACTGCAAACTCCCTTCTTGTTAGCCTCCTCATCACCCGCTTGTCACCACTTCAATCCATAATGAATGCCTCCACTAGATTTATCTACCGTACTCAACATTCAGTGTCTGCAGCACTTCTCTGTCAATCACGCCACTGGATTCCTGCTCCCTACAGAATAACATCTTAAATCATGACCCTAACTTACAAAGCTCTAAACCACAGCAAACCTCCTTATATCTCTTCTCTCATCTCCAAATACACCCCTACCCACCCTCTTTTTCTGCTAACAATCTATTTATTTCCACCTCTCTTATCACCTCCTCTCATTCCTGCTTTAAAGACTTTTCTCATGCTGCCCCTATATTCTGGAACTCCTTGCCTCACTCCACTAGACTATCTCCCTTTCACAAAACCTTCAAATCCTCACTTAAACCACATCTGTTTTAAGAAGACTACCACCTTCCACCTAAACTTAAGTAACCTATATTTCACTCTCATGTACCACACCCAAACCCTTTCAATTTTAAGTTTGCAAGTTTTCAATTTTGCATGGTGCTTTGGAGAAAGCACTTTGAACACTGGATTCTGAGCTCAAAGAAAGAGCCATCCATCCTTTGCAACCTGTTAATACTGCTATTGTTTTTTCCTTGATATCAACCCATCTATAGAGCTACTGAATATGTTGGCACATTACAAATATATTTATATTAATAATAATAACATGACAAAGTGTTAACACTCCTCTCTCTCTCTCTCTCTCTCTCTCTTTCTTTCTTTCTCTTTCTCTTTTTATCTAATTATCTGCTTTATCTATGTCTATCTATCTAGCAATTTAAACCCACACATACATTTTATCAAGACCCCTTCTTTAAAGAACATCATCGTTTCAGACTCTCTGCCTCAAATCACATTCCTCGCCTCAACATCCTAGGCATTCTACACCCATGGCAGAGATGAAATACACAACTATGGGCTCAATTACATGGCTCTTATAAGAAACCCTGCCAGTGAATTTTCCACTTAGAGAGCTACATAGCTATTAAATTCTTCCAGCAGCAAACCCTTATGAGTGATTTATTAACTGAATATTTTTGCTTCTACTGTATATATAAGTGCTATGACATGGCTCCTGTAAGAGTTAGTGAACATCCTGCATGTGCTCATAAGACTCTGTAAGTGCTCGCAGTGAGACAAATCTTTACTTGTAAACTCAACCACCCTCAAGAGCAGATAGAATCCTTAGTTGACTCCTAACAATCTCAATTGTCCTAGCAGGGGAAATAAAAAATACTAAAATAAGCATTTTCCATGGTATCAATAACATACAATTGAGGCCTACACACCTTAAAG
The DNA here is from genome assembly GCA_027410445.1 of Discoglossus pictus. Taxonomy (NCBI): domain Eukaryota; kingdom Metazoa; phylum Chordata; class Amphibia; order Anura; family Alytidae; genus Discoglossus; species Discoglossus pictus. Next base: position 95,876,612 of record CM050173.1, on the reverse strand, counting down.
AGCAAAAAAAATGGTTTACCAGTCCTTTACAATAATATTAAAGAATCAATTAAATCACATTCAATTAAATCACAAGGTCAATTACAAATACCTGCTCACAAAATAACTGACACCCAATTAATATAGAAACCCAGGGGCAATGTCTATCCACCTGCCACCAGCCCACTTGTGTGTCCTCTTGAATTTAATTCCATGTAATACATTACAAATTAACATATGATATGTCTGAACTGCAATGTCCATGTGTAAGAGTAATAAACCACATCATTGTGTCTATATACATAGATGCAATGTTGTGATATTTATTGATGTTCTTTAAGTTTACTGGGTTTGCTATGGGGATTCTTATGTTTTTGGACTTGGACAATTTCACACCTGAATCAGCTTAAGTTACACATAAAGACCATTGCATGTCTAATAAGCCAACAAGATAAAACCCCTGGCTATCAGCCTTATTAAATTGCAATTCGGTAAATTTAAAAGGGCTCTATTTAAGCACACAGCATATTTTATTTACAGAAGTTTTTAGTTAGTGAAGACCTTGCTTTTGGATAGAAGTTCACTAACTAATAACTTCTGTAAAAAAAATATGCTGTGTGCTTAAATAAAGCCCTTTTAAATTTACCGAATCACAATTTAATAAGGCTGTATGTATCTGTAAGTTTTTACATAAAATAGGTCATGTGGGCAATGTTAAAGCCACTTAAATTCTCTTGAAAGTCCAAGTTCTCATTTTACAAGTTTGAAGTTAGTTAACCAAACCCCCCATTTAAGGCATGATATTTAGGACAATGCATACTGCAGGTTTGCTTTAAAGCTAAATGTTTTCACCTAAATGAGGTTCAGGCATGCAGTGAAAAAATTCTATAAGGATCCCACTTAAAGAGGAAGTCTGGTCAACTAAGTTTAAAACATTTGCACATGTATCATATTTCATAGCTTGATGTGAACTAGATTGTGATATTTTGTTTTCAGTTCAATTAACATTTTTCACTATTTCTTTTTTAAGTAAAGCTATAGTCAGGTTTCAAAAACATTTTCACTTTTTCTTACCAACTGCTTAAAAAATGCTTCCTATTTTGTAAAAAGCATTCTTGTCATTTATTAACATATCACAGATGCAAAATCATTTCTTTTTATTTATTTATTTTTTTTATTGCAAAAAAACAAATTTAACAAATTAAACAAATCATCCATAAAAATTTTTTTACAACAACATATCAGAAAATACATACCTTAAATAAATTACCATTCACTCACTTTCAAACTTCATCCAACCCTTCTAAAGTTTGATGTTATCAAATATATCCTGTTTTTGGTCCCATACTTTCCATTTTAATGGGTCAACGTTAGTTAAGCCTTTATGTATAAAACATTTTTCCATTTCTCGGATATGTTTTATTTTCCAAACAGTATCAGCAAAAATAGGAGCAGTTTTCGCTTTCCAATTGGAAGTTATTATATTTTTAGCTATTGAAAAGACCAGAATGGCGAAAGCTTTTTTCTCTATACTAATACTTTTTGGAAAAATATGGAGCAGACTACATTCTGCACTAAAAGGAAATTGACTTCCCACAATACTAGACAGAAAATTATAATAACTTTCCCAAAAAACCTTTAATTTCGGGCATTCCCATAAAATATGTAGTAAATGAGCGGTATTACCGCAATCTCTCCAACACATTTTTTCCAAAGGGTTATGGGAAATTTGAGCGGTTTTAACAGGAGTAAAGTACCAGTTATTAATTATTTTAAAAAATGTTTCTCTGTATGTTGTTTGTTTAATAAACCTGTTTGTTAATTTTAAGGTTGTATCCCAATCTTTGACTTCTAATGCTAAATTTAAGGAATCCTCCCATTGACACATACCCTTGGTTTTAGGTTGTTCTCCAAAGGATCTTGTGATATTAAAGCACTCGGATATTAGATGTTTTTTTTCCCGTTTAAGAATAATTTTTTCTATAGAATTGAGTTCTTTACCAATTTGTAGGGGAATATTAAATTGACGAGTAACGGTTCTAAAGGCTTCATACGTTAACCATCCCTTAACTGCGATATTGAACTTCTTTTTTATCTGATCGAAGGAAGCGATGCAAAATCATTTCAATGACACACTTTTTCATAAACAAAAATATTCAGGTTAGCTTCCCAGGCTGTTTGAATTATATGTGTTTGCAGTATTGGAACCCATAAACTCTGACTTGAAGCTCTTTAATAACTTGAAAAAGTTAATATTAAAATAAATGATTCGGACCCTGAAGAAATAAGTAAGTATGCTCAGTTTAGTGTTGGCAAGTGATCTTTACAGAATGAAAAAGAGGGAAAAGATGGTGAATAAATGTATATACAATTTATAAAATACTATAAAAATACAAGAACTACAATGTAAATAATATAAAGGACATTTTATAGGCTTAGACTTTAGTTGAACGATACGGAAAGTTACTACTAAAATATGTTTTTTATGGAAGGAGGAAATTCTATATCTTCTGTACCCCTTATTGATATATGGGAATATAATTCACATACAAACTTGTCAACAACAATGTCTTGCCACTACAATATTTTTACCACTATTCAGTTCAGTTTAATGTTGCCACTACAATATTATTCCCAGCAATTATTGTTGGTACTGCACCACATTATTTCAGATATAATCTCTATGGAAGCCACAGTGTAAGTAAAGTTTAATGTCACAGACAAGGCTGAGCATTCCCATTGGATCGAGGTGTATTCATATTACAGCCAGGCTGGAAATGCTTGTCTGAAAAATATCACAGAAGCACTGGATGAGATGGCCGCAGCTCACTCAGAGGCAATTATACAGTTGTAGATAGATTGAATGTCTCAATATTCCAGACATCTGCTCTAGGAAAAATGGCAGTATCTGATTTAGCTGACAGATTATTTAAGAAAATTTACCTGAAATCTTGCAGAGTCAATGTTACAGGAAAGCTGAACCCTGGCACTGCTAAAAGGGAACATCATATTTCTGTGTATGTTTGAGTGGTGGAAAAGTAGACACGTTATTATACAGATACACACAAATATGTCCAGTCTTACTGTCAGTAAAGGAGTTAATAATATCCACATAACTTTTAATTAATATATTGCTATTCTCACAAAAGAATCAGAAAGTGTTCTCTCCCCATTCTATTTAACCTGAAAAGCCTGGGCTTATTAAGCTCTCGGGGTAGCTTATTGTATATCCCAGCCATATTTTGCTTTTGCTTACTACTTCTGCTTTAAGGCTCTTCAGTAATGTCCAGAATTGTAGTCCTTTCACCTACTACTCTTTAGTTTTCACCATCCAATTCCAAATCACCCTTCATTTTGGACATCTGTGTGCAAAAAAACAGGAAAAAATAATAGGGACACTGAAGTCCCATTTTTAGCACCTGTCATATCTTTACAGTAGCTACAGCAGACAGCAGAATTTTAGTAGCAGATGAAAAAGGTAAAAACAGAGCATGGAATGCCAGCATTGAGGAAAATACCATCACATATTATAATTGTCTAACTACGATTCGTCGTCACACTGTGTTGCGTAGTGCGTAGCACTTTGGCAATGAGCGACGCAGGGGCTCATTGCAGGCGAGCCTCGCGCAGCGAGGCGAGCCGTTACATCGTAGCACTTTGGCAATGAGTGCCGCAGGCGCTCATTGCAGGCGAGCCTCGCGTAACGCGGCGAGCCGTTAAACCGTAGCACTTAGAAAAAAAATACGAGATTAAAAAAATTACGAGATAAGCGGCGGAACCAAAACAATAAAAAAAACACTAAAAAATAAAAAAAAGGTCACTTACAGCATGGGGAATCAGGCAGGACGTCTGGGAGTCAGTTGGAACTCCAATTTACATTTATTTAGACGAGTTACAAAGATCGAAAATCGTCTAAGCGAGAAAAAAATGGCCGCCGAAAAAAAGGAAAACTAATCTATACTACTACGAACTGCGTAAAACACAGCCTCAGACGTATGTGTTTGAAAAACAACGAGATAAAGGATGCGGATTAACCGCGCAATGAGTAAAAAGACAGTAGTGAGTACATTTTACGAAACGCAATTACAGATTTACGCATTAACACAGATTTAATGCCTTTGTCTCGCGCAACATCGGATTTCCCGCCTAAAACAACGCATTTAATGAAATAGAAGTTGAAAGTTACAAAAATAAAAAGTAAAAAAAAATAAAGTGTATTTATTTTAAGAAAAAAAAAAGGGACAAATGTAGCTGAGTCATGTCGTGTGGCAAACAAATTTCACAACATTTAATTTTTATTGACCGTCATTTGACCGTTTTACCATATTTACTGTTAAACCGTAGTACTTTAGCGGGCTTAGCGATGAGCGCCGCAGGCGATCATCGCCCGGCAAGCCTCGCGCAGCCGTTAAACCGTAGTACTTTGGCAATTAGCGCCGCAGTAAAAATGGCGGACGAACAAAACGAAAACGAGGCTACAGCACTATAACCACGGAAAACACGTACCGATAATCCGCTAAGACTCATACCACACATTACCCGCCATTAAACGACGGACGGATCATCCGCTAAGACGCATACCACACATTATCCACCATTTTAGGATAATGCAGAAGTACACAGCTACGTTAACGGTTTCGGCTCGCGCACGCACACAATTATACTGCACACGTTCATCACGCTTACACAGCACCTCCACACCACTAATGCTGCAGCAACATCAACACAGATTGCCAGCTCTTCAACACAATGCATAAAAATACGTATATTCATTTATTATTTTGAATTCTATATTTCAGTAGTACACACAAAACAACATTAGCTACCCTACAATTCCATATGTATATTAATAACTAAACAACTTTAAAAACATACACATCTCATTGCCGTCATTTTTTGACGGGCAATACGCTAGTATAGTTATAAAACTTATGTCTTAACCAGAAGACTCTCTTTAATATAATGGTCTTTGCACAAAAACACAAAATAATTAAACAATGGTGCTATTACTCAGTAGTCCATGGTAATATAATCCGTAGTTTGAAGCTGAAATTAAGATCACTGGATTAGAAGGCCAAGTTAATCAAAACAATCAGAGCTCTTGCAAAATATGCAACTAGTTACTGGCTGTTCATTTGCATCTCTCCACAGGAGGCATTCAATAATGAATACCATTGTTTAAAGGTAGTTGACACATTATCTCAGCTTCACAAAGGACTCTTAGATCTGCCTTTGAAAACAATAACTTGATTATACCTCCAGGTCACACAGTATACCTTGAATTACCACAAAACTACATATAAAAATGAATACAAATATTAGGAATGTTTAACATGAATATAATGAATATTGCAAGCTGTTAATCACAATGCACCCAGTATTTCAATACAGTGAATATATATAAAGCTGAATATCGTACCACACAGTCCTGACTGTTTTTAAAGCTTTCGTTGTACCTTGCATTATGGACAGTTCAACTTACTCAGTTTTATAACTTAAATTTCTGATTTTTATCAGCTAATTAAAATGATAGCTAAATAGAGATGATTGCCAAATCTGTAAGAATTAAGACTGGAGGCATGGAGCCCGATTCAATTGAGCAATCGTAAGTTACAGGAGCCCGTAAATTAGTGAGGCCATAAATTAACTTGGTATTCAATTGGTGCCTTTTTGTGGGCTCCAATGGGTTATGGGCTACGGCCTTGAAAACTTTGCGATGGTTAAAACCGGAACTTATAGCCTCCCAAAGCCTTTCACTTCCACAAGAGTTACAATCGCTAAAATCGCAAATCACTATTCAATCATTACAATTCCCTAAGCCTGTAAATGTTTTCACACCCGTAAATGGCAAATGTAGGAGAAAATCCTACGAATACAAGAAAGGACCCGCAAGGAGGTTTAACCCCTGTACGCAGCACTATAAATGCAAATAAAAAAGCAATACTGCACTGTAAATAACATATAAAGGAATGAAAGACATTATAATGAATTGCACAACAGTCTCAAGCTCGCAATCAGCAGTAAAAAAATATTTATTTTTACGTGTCATTTCGAGGGTTAAATCAATCTCTGGAATCAATGTGTTAAAACATATCAAGCCACCCATATGAACTAGAACAGGATTGGCATTAATTTTTATGATTTTGTTTTTGAGGATTTGCGAGTCCCCTCGGACCACCGAACCTAATTGATTGACATAAAACCTCCATGTTTTACTGCCGTAATGATGGCGGTTTCTATTGGCTGTTTTGAAATGGGAGTTTACTGTCTTGCTTAATCGATCATATTTTAGTGCATGGTTTACGGAGTCGGCTTTGGGCGCGTAACTTGCAGGCTTCTTTAATAGAATAGTACCGGAATCTTAGATGAACCCGTGCCCGCAGCACGCCCGCAGACATAGGCGCCAAAGGTGCTCATTGCACTGCGAGCCTCGTGAAGCGAGTGGTTGAGGCATGCAATAAGCGCATTTGGCCATTGACGCTTAGCGTGGGGTTCATGAGGAGCGCCGAAGGTGATCAGTGCAAAGCAGGCAAAGTTTTATTACACGGGGGAGAGGCTTGCGATGAGCGCCAAAGGTGCTTAGAGGACCAAAAGCCTCACATTTTGTGGCAAACAGCATTTAATAAAAGTCAGCAGTCATATGGAAGTACTAAATGCAAGCTGTAAATTGTAATATGTATTATTGGAAGAGATGAACTAGGATTCAGTAGGGAATAATCATGATATAACAAGTTGTCTCAGATCTCGCTATAGTGTCTAAATTGACCATATTTCAGACAGGAGGAAACTATTGAGAGGCAATCAGAGTTTATAATTTGCCAGATACATATACAGGTTGTATCAAGATGATTAATGAGAACATGCAAAAAATAAAAGGATACGTCTCAGAGCATTTGGTATCATCTGTCTATCTAAGATTGCTTATGAATTGAATATGTAGGAAGAGTGTGCTGGAAGGTAACAGAAATTAAACAAATCTCAATGACAATTGTTAAAGGGGAAATAAATAACTGGAGAAGTCCACCTGTGTTAGTAAGAGAAGCAGTTTAAAGGATATGTACTTATTGGATCTCTTCTCCTCGAGTAGAGTTTGTTTAAGAAGAAATTATTTTTAATTAAATTCAGAAAAGGCAATTCAATCTTTCAGTATTACTTAAGGCAAGAAAAATGCATTAAACACAGAAACTACAATATGTGATGGAAAATAACATGTTTAAATGTCAACACCACAGCTCAAACAAAAGCTGATAAATATCAGAAAGGACACACTGAATAACATTACATATATAAATATAAATACTGAAACCACTGGTGCTAAAAAGATGCAAATGTCTAAAAAAACTATTTAATAAAATATCTCAGTGTATTAAATAAAAGTAAGAAAACTAGGTGTAAGAAACACTGATGGAAAACAGAGACTTGGAATTTGGATTCATAGGTGAGATTTTTATCTGAATAAATGAAAGGGGGCATGTGATTTGCAGGTTTTTATAACTTAAATGTAAACATTCAAGTAATAAACATTACAAAATATTTTCTTTGCATTCCAAACATGTTAATGTATAACATTATTTAGGTGCTGAAAAAGCACTAACTTTGAAACATTAAACAAAATCACTAAAGTAAAGTCTTAAATTAAAACCAATGAAAGTCATGATAAGAAGACTATTTCAAGAAGGTAGACATCAGAATTAAAGGACCACTTTAGTGGTCTTATAAAGGTCTCTCTAAAGAATAGGTAGGTAGGGCTTGACTAAAATTATTTATTCAGGTTTTACTGCACATTTAAACAATGCATTAAATAGATCCCCATGTAAATCAATTATCCTACTTTAAATCGGCTGTGAGAGATTTTTTTATCTAATGTTATATGTTTATGTATATCTCCCCCCCCCCCCCAAGTTATGGCTCTCAGCCCACATCCATAAATCATTGCCTTATCAGCAAGAAGATTTCAGTGTGGGAGGTGCCCAAACTAACTTTGAAGACTATGAAACTGAGCTTCAAAACCAAATAACACAAGAGAAACTTGCAACTTTAAATACATACATTACAATTGCAAGCATTTTACGCCATAAAAAGTGCACTAGAGGATGACTTGCTCACAAGGTCAAATAGCACTGCCATTTGCAACAACTGAAATTGCCGCACTTTTGTTAAAAGGTGGAAGAACTGTGCATAGTGGATTTAACCTGCCAAGTCCCATTCTGGAAATATCAGTGTCGGATATTCGAATGACATCTTTACAAGCAAAAGAAATGAAGAAAAGTCAATTAATTATATTTGATGAAGCTACAATGATGTTATGCTATGCGCTACAATGTATTGACCATTTGTTGCGTGAAGTCATGGATAATGATTTGCCTTTTGGTGGAAAGGTGATGTTGTTAGGTGGACATTTTAGGCAAACCTTACCTGTTGTCCATGGAAATCACACAGACATTGTATAATGTCAGGTACACTATGGAAACTATTTACCCATCTTCAATTACAACAAAATATGACATCAGAAGGGCACAATTAATTCAATGAGTGGCTCATCTTAATTGGAGAAGGAAAAACAGAACAAATTAAAAATTTACATGATGACCATTTCATAAATGCAGAAATTCTTAATCGTACCAATAAAGGTCAAAGAGATTTCTTACCAAGAATAGATTTGGCACCAAGTGAAAGTAGCTTAAAGAAGACAATTTCCCATCATCATGGCATTTGCCATGACCATTAATAAATCACAAGAACAAACTTTTACATCCGTTGGAATCTTTTTAGAAGAACCAGTATTTGCACATGGACAACTGTGTGTTGCATTTTCATGATGCAAGAATCCAGAGGAAATTAAAGTTTATATTGAGAAAACTAAAAAGTCAGGATGATTTATTAGATGATGGTTGAATTTTTACAAAAAACATTGGTTACTATGGAGTACTGTAAATTAAATTAGAAAAAAGAACAACAATACAACTGATCTACAAATAACCCAATTAAAAAAGGAACAGTGCTCTTATATCTAGGACAAATTCACAAAAAATACCACAACAAATATAGAGAAGAGTGGTTTTATTTTGAGGACGCAATTTTATGTCACTCGGGCTCTTTTTAGAGGACCACTATTTCGTTAAGGAAACTCTATAAAAATGGCAAAAAACATAGAGAACAGTGGTTATACCCGGCTGATGAACTTAAAATTTTCTATGTGAAATAGTGGTCCTCTAAAAAGAGACCGCCAGACATCTATGTGCCATTTTCAAGAACTACAAGGCTAACAACAAAAAGTGAACAAAAAACAAAACAAAACAACAACTATAAACAGTGGGTATATCCCAAAATTATAACTCTGCTGGACTCTTTTTAAGGGAAACACTTCAATATACAAAACAAAAAAAGATTGGAAAGTCTTGGAAGTGACTTTTGCCAGTATTGGCCCCACAAAACAGTTACCTTGCATTTTCCTAAATTTCCTGTTTTAATTTTAATACATCAAGTTCATGTTTGTATTGTTAAAAATGTGTCTTCCAAGTACTGAAAAGTTGTTTCATTGTATGTAAATAAGGGTTCATGTTAGTAGGAGGATTATCATTTGTTGTAAAATGTAAATGTTTAATTACAAAGAGAGAGTATTGATCCTGGGAGTAATCCAATCACCAGTAAATGGGGTCACAAAGGAATTCATTTTTGTGACCACTTTGAAACAATTGACCAGGTTTCACTTGTTTTTTTTTTGGTTTGCCTTCCTCTGGATTCAATATTCAAGATCACTGTATTTTTTACTACAATTTTAGTTTAAATATTATTACATTACGTTAATGTTTGCATTGGTAACATTGTATTTTACAAGGTTTGAAAAGTTGTTTGATTGGATGTTTTTAAGGGTTTATGTCAGTAGGAGCACAATCATTTGTTCAAAATTTAAATGTATATTTAAATAGAGAGGATTCATCCAGAGAGTAATCCAATTGCCAATTAAAGGGTTCAGGATTTGTTTTTCCCTTTGATACAATTGGTTTAGTTTCAATGGGGGTTTTTACTGTTTGCCTTCCTATGGATTGAATATCTTTGTGCTTTACGAGTAGTTCAACTACAAGTTGCATGTTAAGAAGCCTTCTGTAATGGTTTAAAATACTCATTTATACAACGTTGACCTATTGTTATGTTACTCATGCATAGCTCAGAAGTAAAAATATTAGTATTGTTAAAAATAATTGGTTGACCACTGTTTCCAATATAAGTTGCATGTTACAAAGCTTTATGTAATGCTTCACAATACGTATTCATACAAGTTTCATCCATTGTTATATTATTACTACATACATGACAATTAAAAAGGTTATTATGGTTTAACAGCTGTTGAAATGAAAGCTGAATGTTAAAAAATAAAAAATAAAATATTATAATTGTTGTACTTCTGTGTAGATCACAAAAAGGTTAAGAGTGTCAGAGACTCACATTGTGTGGCAAACAGCATTCCCAGCTTTAAAATTGTATTGACCGTCATTTTTTGACGGGCAAGTTGCTAGTATATATATATATATATATATATATATTGCAACAAATAACACAAATTATTATCCTCTCCAATATTAAATAAATGGCCCCTTTATGTCAAGCTTCTGCTAGTAGCATAGCTGCAACTTTCCTGCATTGCAATGATCACCTTTGGCGCTCATGGTGGGCCCCACAATAAGCGCCCTTGGTGCTCATTGCGTGGCTTGCAATGAGCTCCTTCAGTGTTCATTGCAAGCCTCTTCCCTTGTGTAGTTTATAAGCTTTGTGCTTAAGTGTTACTGTGTTTAGTTGTGTTAGTGGCTTGGATGAAGTGTTACTGGCTTTCCTTAAGTGTTACTGCTTACAGCTCATTTTAATGTTTTACTTCCTTCTGGCTAGTTTTCCGTCCTCCGTCCTCGAACTTGCAACCTCACTCACAGGCTTCCAGGCTCTCCAACTGCTGCTGCCATCACCACAGCCACCGATGCAGAGACCTCCATTGCCATCAACACCACCACATCTTACATTGCGGGAGATCATGGCCCGGTTTGTCATGGAGAAAAAGTCTGCTATAGTACTCTAAAAGATTGTGTTCACAGTAAAGCATGCCTTGTTGTATTCCACATCTTCAACATTTTACGGGAAGGCTGATTGAACATGACAGAATCAATATTACTGCTCGTAGATTAAGTTCATGTTAATTGTGTTAAACAATGTACTATAATAACATATTATGATTGTTTTAACACCTCCTCTTTATGTTTTCCAGATTCCCATCATCTATGTATGAATCAGCAGTCATACATGAAAACAAACTGTGTGTGTAATTGGTTAGTATCAACTAATCCATAATTTCAAGCACCAGTTTAATATTTCATATGTAAACCATATGGTTGCTGTATGTGTGATAATGGTTATTTACATGAAATGGAGTTTTATATGATGTTCCTATGTCACATCCAGTTATGGTTACTGTGGTGTCCTGACCACATGAGACCCTAGTAGATGCTATGCATTATCCTTATGATATTGTCTAACTGTTTACCCTTTAGATGTCCTTTTATCTGCCACAGCCTCTTGCCATCCCGGGATCTGCCCACACCAACCCATGATATCAATGGACAGTCTTGTCCATTTCGGATTGTGCTATGTGTACAAAATAATACTTTGTTATACCATTCTAACAGTGTCAGTGTGTTTTCAATGGTTGGGGTTATGAGACATTCACATACATTAACATATAAATTAATATGTTAATTATTACACTCAGAGGATCATTAATTAGCCTATTTTATATCGTTATTATTATCTAACTGAATTTGATAAAACTACAAATTACGTATAGGCTGCTTCCACAATTACTTAATATCTTTCACATTTTTTTGTACATCCACATACATCACTATTTGTGTCACATTCCTATATGTGTAAACTAACGAGTCCTAGTTACTATGTAATAGATCAATACCTATAATAGTAATAATTGCATTAGATCTCATATAATAATATATCATATATAATCAACATAAAGAGTTAATACACATGCAAATGTCCAGTAAGTGATATTGTGGAGTATCAACATTCCCCTGAGGGCCTGATAGGAATCTGACAGGTGATACTTGAGTGGGTTGCCAGTTCCTCCTCTAGTGGACTGGGATATGCCTGACCTCTCTGCTATGACGTGCCCATGTACGCTGGCCCTACATGGTATAGCCCTCAGCTTCATTCAGGTACACAAGCCTCTTCACCACCAACACTTAGCAATCCACAAGGAAACATAAATAACACTAATGTAAAATGATGAATAGCAAAATATTATGGGAGGTGACCAAATGGGAATGGCTAGACATCAGGGCACATGGCCACCAGCAATGTTGTGGGACTTTTCACGATAGCGTAGCAGAGATTACCCCTGATGGAGGTGAGTTGGCTGTTGATCCCTGTCCCTCTGCACAGCCTCAATGTGTTTTTGCGGCCCTTCCTTATGGATTAGAGTAGATTAGTGTCGTGTATGTTCCCCTGGTCCCCTTGTGGATTGCTAAGTGGTGGTGAGGGGGATTGTGTATCTGAATGAAGCTGTGAGCTATACCATATAGGGCCACTTTCGATGGGCAAGTGATAGCAGAGAGCTCAGATAAATCCCAGTCCACTAGAAAGGGAACTCCCAACCCACTACAGTATATTTGGCATGCAAACTCTGTAGAACAGCACAGGCAGATAACTAGCTATATGTTCTGCAGTCCATAGGGTCAAAGAGAGTCTGATACGACTGAAGGACTGAACAAGAATTAATCAAATGTTTCCCAAATACTTGATATATGTGATGTGGCATTAAAATTTGGCCACTATTTGTGTTCCAACATGTAGCTGTGATGAGCGAGATTTAAATGCAGCACTCTTTTAAATGAGACCAGAATGATATACTACAGGATATGTCTCCCTGTGAAGGTCACAAGTGAGCTAAAAGAGGTTGTTCTCAGAGTGGGTTATCATGTCCATAGAACTAAGCTATTAAGGTTAGTTGGTTCTTTGATGATCACCTCTGACTTAGTTATTTTGTATATGCAAATATATTGATATTTTAAGTGCCACGATAGAGCCTCTGTGAGTTATAAAGGGTTAATATGGCATGAGTTTCATGTTTTTGGACTGCCATTTAATCAGGTACTGTGTCTTTAATTACTTTCTGTGTGTTGAAGCATGTTTTTTCACATAGGCATGTGTATGACCATTCAAACATATGATATATATATAGATATATATATATTGTGATCGTTTGCTCCTTTGAAGTATGACAAGCAAGTGGAGTATGGAGTTCTTGTCAGAAGTGAAGTAGTTAAAACTTCTGAAGAACTCCTAATTAGAGCAACTGCCCTTTAAAAGCCGGAGAGCAGACCTGGAGAGGGGGGTGTGGCCGGCTAGGCTCTGTGCAGGTTGTGGGCTGCTGACAGAAGCACGCCACAGAGAGTGAAGACTGTTCCTATGTGGAAATACAGTGGGCTGTGTGAAGCTTGATTTACTGGGACTGCAAGTACTACAACAGTGAGAAGAGGGTGCTGATTGCAGTCACAGGAAGGACTGAGCTGAAAGAGCGACTATAGACGCCAGAGGTGAAAATACAAGTAAAGCCAAGTAAGTGAAGGGATTATTGATTCCCCTGCAGTTAGGCCCTGTTTGGCCTAGCAGAGAGTAGCCAGTGAGTGAAGGCCTCAGACTGAAGCAAGCCAAAGAAGGACGCTTGTTGCTAACTGACATATAGGCGGAACGCAGTACATTCACACAGTCTGCTGGAAGCAGAAATTGTACCAGAGTCTGAGAGAGAGACTACTATATTCCAGAGTTGGTTCACAGAAAGGACTTCTGTGGTATCGGAGATATTCCACTGAGCAAGGACTATCTCCAGACCCCATCCCTAAGAAGCCGGATGCTACAAGGGATAAACAGGTTGGTGACAGATACATGTTTTCACCATATGAGGATAAGAAGCACAAAGGCCCCAGGGAGAAGTGTGCATTGAGAGAAAGTAATAGTCCCTCATCCCCAGAGGGTGACAAGGGTCCCTGGGGTGAAGCATAAGGGAGAGAAGGGTGGGCCCTATGCTTCACCCACCATTGACAGAAGCTGTAGAAGAAAAGGCATTTTCAACCAAGTAAGAGACTGTGTGTTTCCTAGCCACAAGCTGGCATTTTCAACATGAAAAGAGACTGTTGTTTCCTGGCCACTAGGTGGCACTCTCACCAGTCTCAAGGACTAATCGTGTGCTGGCCACAAGGGGGCAGTCTCCCCAGCTTAAGAGACTGTTGACAAGGTGGCAGTCTCCCAAGTTAAAGGACTGTAAATACCTGGCCACAAGGTGGCATACTCCCACCTCGCAGAGACCAAGTTATTTATGTTCCGGTATTTTAAGCAGAGCTACTGCTTCAACTGTTAATTTCCGTTTTGGCAAATAAACCAATTTGCTGCATTTGAAGTCGGTGTCAGCCCTTTATTTAAGAAACCACCGCTATACGCGGCCATCCTGATGACTATATATATATATATATATATATATATATATATATATATATATATATATATATATATATATATATATATATATATATATATTATGCATATTTGTCACAACCTGTATGTTAAATGGGGTATGATAAGAGCCCATTGCCCAAACCTCTCCCCATGTGTATGCCCAGTTCGTTTTACCTCTGTACAACAAGAAGAACTTTCAACCCTTAGGTTAAACTGAGAGATGTCTGTGGTCTTGTATAGCATAAGGATCCTTCTAAGTTCTGAAAAGAACTTACTCCAGCAATCAGAATTTCCAGCATCAATAACAAAATTCACATATTAATTATGCAAATCAGTTATAACATAACATTCTTTGAAACAACAGACATATTTATATCACACTCTTAGCAACAAGAATCCAATCAATTCAAATTGGCATCCATGGTTACTCCAATCCTTCTAGCTCACGTTATCACCCCTGTCTGCAAGTCTGAGAGAATTACTCATTGTTTTCTCTTTCCACTGCTGTATTCTTGGTAGGGGGCAATTACATATAATAGGCATGGAGACACCAGTCTGAGGCTTATGATAAATAGAGAGAGATACTGGTGTCAATTATCTCCCTAATCTTGTTAATAAGGGACCAGTCCATTACTATGAAATATTGGGCATATACAATATTTACCTTGTAAGCGCTAGCCCCCAAAGCAAAACACACACATACATCTCATCACTCTCATCATATACACACACCCCATTTATACATTATGCTCACACCCCAACTATAAACATGGGTACCATAGTATGGTCCTAGTGGTACCCAGACAGCTTTAAACAGGCATAACAAGGAACAGCACACAAATCCCCAATGTAAACCCATCTCAGTGGGCCCTTTTCCCCTGGCAAAATAAGCCTATCTTATAAGGCTGAGGGCATCAGTCTGTTAGGTATTGCACAGCTGGTGCCTTGGCTTTCTTCAGCCATGACACTATTGTTATTGGGGGATTATTGTGCAAGTAATTGTAATGCCTTTCCATGCTTTCTCTATATTTTAAAGTGCACTAGTGTGTTTTGTATTGCAAGTGTTTAAAAGTAGTCAGTAAACCCTTTGAGGGTCCTATTTTGAGCCCGTAATTTTTCTGCCATGGCTTCTTTTTCAAACATGTTGCAATTTAATAGCAAAATTAGAAACATAGCAGTTATTTTGCGGGGTGCGTTATGGGGCACATTTAATAGCAAAAAAACCCCTAAGATTTCAGTTATGGGCCAAGTTTTAAAATGTAGCCCAAATTTAATAGGGCTATAAGTCTGGGAGGGACTGATGATAAACTGTATATTTAGAGTACTGTCCTCTCTCTTCTGAACTCCATGGCCCCTGCTCTGTGGTCTTTGCTTTACAGCTTCCCCACTTTAGACTTTCCGTTTCTGCCGCTCTAGAACAATTCCAGCAGCTCCTCTGGGTAACTCTCTGTCTCTGCTGTAACACTTCTACTCTGGGCTCTGGGCTACAACTGACTTTTCACAGAATGCTTCAGCCTGTTCACTGCTGCAGCCACATTCTGATGTAATCAAGCCTTTTTAACACCTGCAGGCCTGGATTGGGCAAATGCCTCTATCCAGCCTCAGGCTCACATATCCCTCCAGGACTCTCATTTATCAAAAACGTGTGTAGTCTCTTTGTCTTCAAAATAGTGATAAAACTGCATAACATGCCTGTGATTAAGTATTCTGTGCAAATCAATGTATTTGTCAATCTTTTCTATTTGATGAGTTTGGATACTTCTATGTGGTACAATCTTTGCAACATATATTTTGTTGGTTAAAAGATCTGTAATTTCATAGCATTTTGCAAATCCACCCTTGCCAAGCACATTCACTCTGCAGTAGTCCCTGCCCATGCTGGGGTCAGTAATAATCCTGGAGACCTCAGTAGTAGGGCAGATGTGATGGACATGGTCTCCAACCTCCACCTTCCATTGCCTGCTCAGTGCCTGCTCGCACATCTTGCCCCCGGTTGCTGGCTGGTAATTGATTTTCCTCGGTAATTCCATGTCGGCTCTATTATATTACAAATTATGGATGGATATATGCAATACAGATTATAAATGTGTGTGTGTATATATATATATATATATATATATATATATATATATATTGTGTTAAATTACAACTAGATTTTAAATATATACACCTCCAACTCATGCCCCTTCAGCCCCCCTCCACCCCATTCCCCTTCGGCTTTCCTGCACCTTCACTTTCATGAGATCTCCGCTTTTACTTACACTGATTGGATGGAGTTCAGTTATGTGCTTTCTCTGTTCCTCCCCTGCAGTGATGTAATTCTGAGTTTCCAGCCTCTGCAAAAAAGATATGCCCGGCAGTGGAGGAGCAGAGGAAGCACAGAACTGGACTATAGCCAGTCAGGATAAGTAAAAGCCCACAGGCGAGATTGAGTAAGGCTGGGGTGGAGGGACACATGAACTGGGGTGGAGGGAGGCAGGGCCCTGTTGCTTTACACCGCCTGCAGCGGTAGTATCTCTGCTATTGCTTGGCAGTCTCCATTGCTGTCCACTCTGACTTACATTTTGTGGACTTATTTTCTTGCCTAGTTGGTCTGAATTAAAAAAAAAAAAAACTGGCACTATTACATTAAGGAAATAACGAGAAATGATCTGCTCACTAACCATGGTCATTCTACATTCTCAGCAGGTTCTATATGGCAACAGCTGGTACACATACACTGTTGTCAACCTTGCCCACTAAAAAAGCCCAACTGAGAGTTTGCTATACAGCCTCAAAAGATAATTCCACTTAGGGCCAAACTATCCTATTAACTGAAAGATGAAGTTATGTTTAGATTTTTTAATTTTATTGTGGCATTACAGGTAGATACCATCGTCCAGCTTTTTTGTCTTTATGAAATACCTTCTTCCTTGGTAAGCAAGGACCTAACTGACCCTATGAACCGCAGCATGCCAGGCACATCTGTCAGTCACTTCCCCTCTGAGTTCCATTGCTTTAATTACCTCATCCATTCATCTCTGCCTCTGCTGCCACCTTCCTAGTGTTACACTCACATAAAACTGTAACTTTAATTATAGAATAAATCTTTTTAATACTTTTAGCTATAATTGTCAAGTGAGGGAAATGTGTCATGGAGTGCTATTTTTGTTTTCTTTCTGGTGTTAGAACTACATGCATGCAGTAACTAGCTTTTCAATATTCAAGGGACACAAAAAAAAATCAAATGTGTCTAAAAAATGAAAAAACTACACATACAAATAAACATAATCGCTATTGGCTGCATTAAAAGTAGAGGTGCTGTAAAATTGATATAGAAATTAAAAATATGGAATTTAACGTTATTTTATGTATACATTAACTGAAAGATCTAGTAATATAATTATTTATAGCAGTCTGCTGTACTTTTTTTACTTATCTCAGTCCCATCTTCTAACATAATTTCCTTGTTAATTCTAAATCTTATGTCCAGTTAAACAAAAACTTTTTGACACTTGTATGAAATTGCTAACTTGAAAACTGCTTCCAATAACATGAACAAACATTATGAATCAATATCAATGCATAACATGGAAGCAATATCTTATTTAATATGCCTATCACATATTATAATTGTCCAACTACGAATCGTCGTCACGCTGTGTTGCGTAGTGCGTACGACTTAGCGATGAGTGCCGCAGGCGCTCACCACCCGGCGAGCCCCGCGCAGCGAGGCGAGACGTTAAACCGTCCCACTTTGCCAATCGTACGACTTTGAGATGGACGCCGCAGGCGAGCCTCGCGCAGCGAGGCGAGCCGTTAAACCATAGCACTTTGGCAATGAGCGCCGCAGGTGCTCATTGCAGGCGAGCCTCGCATAGCGAGGCAAACTGTTAAACCGTAGCACTTTGGCAATGAGCGCCACAGGCGCTCATTGCAGGCGAGCCGTTAAACCGTAGCACTTAGAAAAAAAATACGAGATAAAAAAAATTACGAGATAAGCGGCGGAACTAAAACAATAAAAAAAACACTAAATACACACTAAAAAATAAAAAAAAAAGGTCACTTACAGCATGGGAAACCAGGCAGGACGTCTGGGAGTGAGTTGGAACTCCAATTTACATCGATTTAGCAGAGTTACAAAGATCGAAAATCGGCTAAGCGAGAAAAAAACGAGGCTATACTACTACGAACTGCGTAAAACACAGCCACAGACATATGTGCTCGAAAAACAACGAGACAAAGGATGCGGATTAACCGCACAATGAGTAAAAAGACAGTAGCGAGTACATTTTACGAAACGCAATTACAGATTTACGCATTCACAGATTTCCCGCCTTTGTCTTGCACCACATCGGATTTCCCGCCTAAAACGCATTTGTCTCGCGCACAAAGCCTATATATAGGGCACACTTGACACATAACTGACACTTTCTCCTCAGGTGATAACAGTCTGGACGTTTTCTGATGCCGGGAAATCTCAAGAGATTGTTAGCTCTTCAGGATACTGCTTCAGCATTATTACATTAAAAAAGGTAAATATCATTTATAATTATTAATTAATAAATTGGTACTTACTTAATAAATCAAAAATAATACATTTAATTAATATAAATATAATATTGTGCTTACCTGTGTGAAACAATTGTTAATAACATTCATAATGAACATTAATTAATTAATCATTAATATCAAAATTAGTTAACGTTTAAGAATGTGAATAAAAAAGCAACACATTGATTCATTAATTATTATTGTACATTCATTTAAGAATTATTTTGTTATATATCGTGATTACCTGTGTGAAACAATTGTTAATAATATTCATAATGTACATTAATTAATTAATTAATTAAACATTAATATCAAAATTAGTTAACATTTAGGAATGTGAATAAAAAAGCAACACATTGATTAATTAATTATTAATGTACATTAATTTAATAATTATTTTGTTATATATCGTGATTACCTGTGGGAAAGAATTGTAAATAACATTCATAATGTATCATTACTAATCATTAATATCAAAAAAGGTTAACGTTTAAGAATGTGCATAAAAAAAGGAACTTGTTGATTAATTAATTATTAATGTACATTATTTAAATAATTCAGTTCTTATATATTTAGTATAAAATAAACCAAAAAAAAATATATATATATATATATATATATATACTCATGCTTACATGTTGATGTTAGATTTAGTCACACATTACTTTAATATTAATGAACATTAATTGATTCTTATTTCATTAGTAATGTACATTATTTTAAGTTGTAACATACTCATTTTAAAATACCCCTCAAACAAAAAAAAAGGGAATAGACTCATGCTTATGTCTTGACGTTATATTTAGTCAGACATTAATTTAAGATTAATACAGATTAATTGAGTCTTATTTAAAGACTAACAGTAATATTGAGTGTATGTTTTTAATTTATGCTTACATATGTGTGTTCATGCTGATTGATTGATATATTTATTGCATGTTTTTAATCTATGCAAAAATATGTATGTTAAGCCTCATTGATTGATACAGATGAAGCAACATATTATACATTAATTTTACTATTTTGTATAATTGCAGTGAACTGTAGCTGAATGAACAGAGATAGTGACGTTCGCACACATTGAACATCATAAGGATAATTTTGACAGGTACAGAATTTGAATTATATTACTACAGCAAGATATTAAAAAATATGATTTTAGGTTTTTAATGTAGCGAAATATATGTCTGTTGATGTTCATTTAATGATATCGATGAAGCAAAAGATTAAAAATATTCTCAATTTCATTTTACAGTTTTTTGGATCTGCAAGGGAATAAACACACAGTGTGACGTTTGCAGCCTTTTAACAACATCAACATCATCCTCACAGGTAAAAAATTTAATTTTGTAGTGATGCATAGAAAAAGGCTATATTATATATTGGGTGAAAATGGAGAGTACTTATTGAGTCATTAATGTATGATATTTAGTCATAACTTGAAAAAAGTTGAAAAGACAATACTAATTAATAATAATATTTTTTAAAAACTAAGAAGCTTAAAACACTTGCAAAAAAAAGAAATTAATGGTATGCTGTGAATTCAATCAAGAAGGAATGTCATTGAAGGATTAATAATATAAAGATAGATATGTGCAGCTATTTCCGATTTCATATATGTCAATAAAATACTTTGAAAAATGGTTTCATTTCTTTCAGTCTAAAGTGCAACATTTTAAAATATTTGATTAGTTTATTCATCTACTTTAATGGAACAGTACAAAAAGGAAAAAAAATGTATACAAAACAAAGAAATAACAATAATTACATCTCTATTTACAATTACAGATTAAAATGGCGGAGAATGGAGAAGACAAAATTGAACGCAAAAGAAGATTGGCAAGGAAAAGGAAGCAAAGGTGGAGAGATGCTCAGAAATCGGAAACTTCACAACGCTTGCGAGAAGAAGATCGACAGAGACTTTTAAATAAAAGAAAGATGAGTAAGAAAGCCGCAAGTGAGTGTGTTGGGGCTTCCAAGAAACATAAAAGTAAACAAAAACATCTCTGTGAACCATTGTCCAATGATTCTATTTTGCAGAATGACTTAAATGTAGACACCCAAGAAAAAAATGTACATATAGAAAGTGGGTCTGATATCTATGTTGAAGAAATGCATGACAATGTGTTTACTACTGCAGTAAAAGTAAATACTCATTATTGTGGGTTACTTAATGTGGTTTGTCAGTTTTGTGGGGCCGATCATTTTATAAAGGAAAGACCTACTGACGGAAATTTCATTAGTTGCTGTCAGAAAGGAAAGGTGAAACTTCCACTAAGACACCCATTTCCATATTATTTAGAATACATAATGAGCATTTCCAAATTATAATAATTTCAAACAAAACATAAGGTCTTATAACAGTGCATTTTCATTTGCTTCAATGGCTGCAACATTTGCAGAAAATGTACCAGGACATGGTCCTTATTGTTTCAGAGTTCAAGGTCAAATATACCACCGAACTTCACATTTACACCCACAAGTAGCAGAGCAAAAGAAATTTGCACAGTTATATGTCTTAGATACGATGGAAGCTGTGGAACAAAGAATGACACTTCCAGAAAATAGACAGTGTTTGTGCATAGTCTTTGAACAGCTGGATAAAATTATGCAAAAAAAACCATATAGTCAAGCATACAAACAATTAGCACAGCTTGAAAAAGAACAACAGGAACATACTGAAAGACATCAATTGCCTACACCAAGAGTAAATATGGTGTTAAAAAGAGATTGCAACACTGATCAAAGAAGATATAATTTACCTACTGTAAATGAGGTTGCCATGGTATTTAAAAATGAAGATGGTGAACCACCTTTTCAGCTGGATATTAGAATATATCCACGCAATGAAGAACAACCATTTATCAACATCAATATATTAAGCTGTAATTTAGATCCAATGACATATCCCATTTTCTTTCCAAATGGGGAACCAGGATGAGAACCAAAATTACAATTGGAAAGTTATCCCAATACTAAACTTCGTATTAGATCTAATATTTCCATGCTGGAATATAAAGTGGCACAAACTGCTATACGTGATTGTTTTAATCCAATTTTACATGGAGGCAAACTCACTCAACAATGGATTATTGATTCATATTTACAAGTTGAAGCCAATAATCTAAATTTCATTAAATATCAACAAAATAAATTACGAGTAGAACAGTATTGTGGATTAATGGATTATGTGGCAGATTTAGCTTCCAACAGAGACATTCCAGCTGGAAGAGCAATTATTTTGCCATCCTCTTTCCAAGGATCTCCTCGCAATATGCGAGAAAGGTATAATGATGCCATGGCTATTGTTACAAAATTTGGAAAACCAGATTTATTTATTACATTCACATGTAATCCACAATGGCCAGAGATCAAGGAAAATTTGAATCTGGGACAAACTACTTCTGACCGACCAGATTTAGTGGCAAGAGTATTCAAAATCAAACTCAATTCATTAATACATGAAATCACTAAAGCACAATTATTTGGACAATGTGTGGCTTTTGTTTACATCATTGAATTTCAAAAAAGAGGATTGCCACATGCTCACATACTTTTAATACTGCAGGAAAAAGATAAGTTGAACACTGCAGAGAGAGTGGATTCAGTCATTTCTGCACAATTGCCAGACCAAGAAAAATATACAAAACTTTGGGAGATTGTTACACATAGAATGATGCATGGCCCATGTGGAGAGATGAATCCTAATTCACCATGTATGAAAAATAAAAAATGTACTAAAGAATTTCCAAAACAATTTAAAATGCAAACTTATGCAAATTATGATGGATATCATTTGTATAAAAGAACACAAGGACAAACAGCTATTATCCGTGGCCAAAAGGTTGATAATAGATTTGTCGTTCCATACAATCCACATTTGCTCATCAAGTACAATGCACACATCAATGTGGAAGCTTGCACTTTGATTAAATCAATTAAGTATGTGTATAAATATATATACAAAGGATATGACGCAGCTACTGTTGTTGTACAAGGTGCTGCAAATGAAAAACGAAAATCCAATTTTACATGATGAACTATCAAATTATTTAGATGCTCGGTATGTGAGTGCTCCTGAAGCAATGTGGCGCCTTTTGAAATTTGAGATGCATGATCGGTCACATGCTATCTATCGTTTAGCTGTACATTTGCCTCAAAGACAGTTGGTTTGCTTTACTCAAGGAAATGAAAGAACTGCATTATATCAAAGTGAAGACAGAGATACCACACTTACTGCATGGTTTAAATTGAACTATGTATAAAAATGTTCTGGCCTGTGTATCTTGACAGAGATACCATATCACTATGTATTTGTAAATGGTCTATGGTGACAACGAAGAAGAGATGCACATAAAATCATACCACGCATTTATACCGTCAGTTCATGGGACATTGAACGTTTCAGCTTAAGATTACTTTTGCTACATGTTCCCGGTGCACAGAGTTTTGAGCATTTACGTACAGTGAATGACATAGTTTATGATACATTCCTATTAGCTGCAAGACATCAAAATTTCATAGCTGATGATACAGAAAGGGAGAGGTGTCTGGAAGAAGCAGCACTATGTCAAATGACTAAGCAAATGAGACAACAATTTGCATTTATTTGTATATTTTGCAATGTACCTGATGCTTTCACTTTGTGGGAAACATTTAAATTAAACATGTCCGAAGATTTCTTGAAACGTTACAGAGAACCAATAGCTCTGTTAAAAACATTGATGGAAATCCAAGAAATATTGTTGGCTCACGGATTAAATTGTGCAAGTTTTAATTTACCTGATCCAGGACTTATAGATGACATCAATTTTGATGATTATGACACTGAGCTTCAAAAACAAAAAACTCAAAAACTGGCAACTTTAAATATTTTACAGTTAGAAGCATTTCATGCCATCACAAATGCTACAGATGATGAAATGGTCAAAGACCGGTATTTCTATCTAGACGGATTAGGTGGATCAGGAAAAACGTATCTGTACAATTGTTTGATGAGTTATATTCGATCACAGGGTCAGATAGCTATGCCATTTGCAACAACTGGAATTGCTGCACTTTTGTTAGATGGTGGGAGAACTGTGCATAGTGGATTTAAGCTGCCAGTTCCCATTTTGGAAACATCAGTGTCAGATATTCGATTGAATTCCTTACAAGCAAAAACATTTAAACTAACTAAACTAATTATCATAGACGAGGCAACAATGATGTCATGTCATGCATTGCAATGTATTGACAGATTTTTAAAAGAAGTAATTGATAATAAGTTGCCATTTGGTGGAAAGGTGATGCTGTTAGGAGGAGATTTTAGGCAAACATTACCTGTTGTGCCACACGGAAATAGAACGGAGATCCTTGAAACATGTATCAAGACCAGTAAACTGTGGCAAATATTTACACATCTCAAATTAGAATTAAATATGAGATCTGAAGGCCAAAATTAATTCAATGACTGGCTCATTAAAATCGGAGATGGAAAACATCCAGAAATACAGCATTTACCAAATGATACCATTGAAATTCCATCAGAAATGGTTTGCAATGAATCACTCATATCCGCCATATTTCTAAACACTCTTAATAATGAGGATTACTCAGACATTGCAAACAAAGTGATATTAACATCTAAAAATATCGATGCCTTGAATGTAAATAATGAAATTTTAAAATACATCAATGCACCACAAAATAATTATTACAGTGCAGATTCTATTCTGTCAGATGATAAAGACAGTGAATCGAATTTTAGTATCGAATTTATTAATTCGTTAACACCATCTGGAATACCCCCACATATTTTACAATTGAAAAAAGGCGCAATTGTTATGTTATTGCGAAATATGAATCCCAAAAAAGGACTTTGTAATGGGAGCAGATTAATTGTGCATGAGTTAAAAGTTCATTTTATACATGTAGCAATT
Organism: Discoglossus pictus; assembly: GCA_027410445.1. Classification (NCBI taxonomy): domain Eukaryota; kingdom Metazoa; phylum Chordata; class Amphibia; order Anura; family Alytidae; genus Discoglossus; species Discoglossus pictus. Next base: position 95,851,668 of record CM050173.1, on the reverse strand, counting down.
ATAACTGGTACCCATGAAGGTGAACGAGTTTTTATACCAAGAATTGATTTAGCTCCAAGTGAGAGTGGTTTGCCCTTTGTCCTTCAACGGAGACAATTTCCAGTTATCATGGCATTTGCCATGACCATCCATAAATCCCAAGGACAAACTTTTAAGTCAGTTGGGATTTTTTTAAAGGAACCAGTTTTTGCACATGGACAACTCTATGTGGCTTTTTCAAGGTGCACTAATCCAAAAGAAATTAAAGTGCATGTTGAAGAAAACGAAACTCAAGGTCATTTATTGGATGATGGATGTGTTTACACCAAAAACATTGTCTACTATGAGGTGTTGGAAAGATAGAGGACAATGGTTTCATTTTAATGCCAACACTTTATGGTACTCAATATGATTGCACAAAAACAATATTTCAAGTAAAACATCTAAAGAATGGACAAAAATACATAGAGAACAGTGGTTTGACTTCCAGTACAAAATTAAAGTACTCTGGGACTCTTTAAATAGGGGACCACTATTTCACTTGTGATCTATGTGATAAAATCTATGTGATATATGCAGAATGGACAAACTGAAAAAAACAAAAAAAACAACAACAAAAACAACAGTAAAATATCCTTAAACAGATTTGAATGGGTTCAAAGTTTAATATTTATATGATTGGCCCCACAAAACAATTAACTGAATTTTTCCGGATTTACAAGAGTTAAATGTTATTGTTTGATGTTACAATTTCAGATGTTAAATATGTGTTTTTTGAATTTTTTAAAAAGTTGGTTAAATATATATGTGGTATAGACAAATATGTATTGTTAGTATAAAGTTGAAGTATATAATAATAATTGGAAATGTATTATTTTAAGACAAAGTATTGATTCAGGGAGAAATCCGATCGCCAGTTAATGGGGTCAGGAAGGAATTAATTTTTTTCCCTCTTTGATACAATTGGACAAGTTTCAATAGGGGTTTTTTATTGTTTGCCTTCCTCTGGATTCAATGCTAATTTAGTTTAACAAGAGTTTAACAAATATGTTACAAATTATAAAAAGCATGTTATTGTTAAAACAATTTACTTAATATAGTCTCTAGTTACTCAGTGATAAATATGTATTGAAAAGTGTTAGTATTGTTAACAAAATGTTGAACGAATGTTTCATATACAAGTTGCATGTTACAAAGTTTAATGTTTGTAAAATATAAGTTAAAAAGTAAAAAAAATAAAAAGATAAAAAAATGTACGTGTTTTTATTTTTAGAAAAAAAAAAGGGACAAATGTAGCTGACTCATTTTGTGTTGCAAACAAATTTCACAATATTTAATTTTTATTGACCGTCATTTTTTGACGGGCAAGTCGCTAGCTCATTATAAAATCCTTGCTCCTAACAAAGAGAATACATATTTTGCTTCCTAAAGACATTTATAAAACCTTACACTACAACTACATTCAAAAAGAAAAGGTATAAAAAGGCAAAAAAGGTAAATCTACAGTAAGAATAATAAGATGAGTTCTGAGAATTCATTTAATTTAGGTCATATATTATCTATGGCTAGATAGAGGCAGCACAAATTACATTTTAATTGTACCTATGGGTACCATATAGGATTACTAATAAAGCTACACAAGAAATAGTCTTATGTTCCAGCTGAGTAACATCTTCACAAGCTTACTGATGAAGGATGAACTTTTGCCAACACAAATCTGGGATTTGCACTACTTATTTAATGGAACAGATCCAATGTCTCGACAACATGTCAATGAAAATGGTTACTCTGAAGGGAATATTTTATACATAAATGTAATAGTTGTTCATAAACATATTCCCAAATAAAACTCTTTAGAGGACTGGGTAGGTGAAATATTGTTTGGTAATTGTTCACAATGGAATTAGTCAAGAGATAGATGAAATAATTATTTTGAAGAAGTCTATTAGCAGCAGCTGTTTAAAGCAGATCTAAAACACGATGGGGACCCGATAGATAAAGTGACAAATATTATACCCTGATCTGCATATTAAAGTAAATCAACATTCATATTTGTGGCACTTAAACATATTTTACCTATATCTTAGTTTTCCCATGTTTGTCTACAAAAATTCTACAGGATTTGAAATGTCATGCATGCAAAAATTGCTAGGGCATAACATACCAAGGTTTGTGTTCTTCATTGAAATTTGAGATGATTTGAATAGGACAGGAGGCATTTCTGACTGCACATTTTCTCATGCAAAGTGCTCTCCATCTGTATCAGCATCAGCAGCAGGTGTATCTGCCCCATGAATAAAGCATCTCAAGCTCTGTGTCTGATACTCACAGTTTAAGAGAGCTCAGGGCCCTTTTCTGCCACAGGAGAAAGGACATGGACACAGAATATTTATTTTGTTTCTTGATAAGGATCAAGTCTATTTCCCTTCAAGGATGAGATGTACAAACGAATGTTCGTAGTGCAATAAATACCAGAGCATCATTTGGTGCCTTGAAGTGTAGACAGTCTAGTGAAGTGAGCATGTTCGCTTGTGTACTAATCAATGTGACAGTGTATTAAAGACAGGGAATGTGTGACCTACTTATAACACCATCGAAAATTATTTCCATTTTAAATATTGTAAAACTGCAAAATATGCATGTGTACCTAGCTTACTGGCAACATGTTGAACATGTTAAATAGAAAGGGTAGAACATCACTATGTGGGCTATGAACATAAAATTACTCTCAGATAAAATGTACATTTAGCAAACTTTTGGCTCTATTAAACGGCTCTCATAGGAACAATCTTACAGCTGAATATTAGCTATGGGAGAATATACAGGAACATGTACAGGGACATGGATTTTACTAGAAATATAACATACCTACTGTATGTAGCTATTTACTTTTTTTGTACTTTATTTTTTAAATGCTGTATTTACTGCCTAACATAATACAATGTTCACCTGTTTAAATCTGCCCTTGGTCGCTTATGCAGTTCCCGAATATCCAAGTTCCCGAATATCCAAGTGAGAAGTGTAGTGCTTCAAATTAGTCTGTCAGTGAAATGTTGCCGCTGATTGGTTACTATGAGACACTGTACACTCTGCACTTAGAAGGACACTGTCTTCATATGCTGCAGATGGGAAAACCAGTTAGGAGATATTTGTAAGATTTTATACCAAAAAAATAGAGCTTGTTAATAACATAAAGTACAAAAAAATAAAGAGATGCACAGGTATGTTATTGTCTTAGTGAACGCCAGAAAAATTCTATATACCTTAAAGGTAGGCCGGCTAATGTAAGAACTTACTGATACACACCTAGGGATTTTGACAAAGAAAATAGCTTATGAGAGCTTTCAGAGGTCCTTAAGTGATAGTTAAAAAGCCATTTATTTCATTCTAGGTACTCTTCATGGCGAGAAATAGCACAAGATTGTATGTTAAAATTATCTTTTTTTTTAAATCACAGTAACAACACTCTAAAAAAATCTAAATTATTAGATCTGTTTACAAACACTGTATCCTGCCTGCCGACTGTTCCATGGTAAACAACATATACTGACATTGAGTAGTGAAGGCATGGTGAAGACAAAGATTTATAGTTTTTTTCCTGAACTTAGGAATGCAGCAGGAGATGTTAACCCACAACTGTCCTAAATGGCTTATTCCTTTCTCAGCACCGATGAATCTGTGAAGGGTTAACAATTTTTTGCATATGATCACTGCATGGATCTGTAGCTGCAGGCCTGGCAGTGGACAGTCAGTGACTCATGTAAACAGAGATTTCATTTATGAACTTTGAGTCCGATTCAATTCAGCTTTTGCATGTTACTGTAGCCAGTAAGTTAGGACACAAGTTAATTTGCTATTCAATTGTTGTCTTTTTAAGGGCTCCAAATGGATTACGAGTTACGGCCTTGAACAAATTGTGATGGTTAAACCCGTAACTTACAGCCTCCCGAAGCCTTTAATCTAAAATCGCAAATCGCTATTCAGTTGCTCAATTAAGAAGCTAAGAGATTCAATTTATGAAAGTGAGATCTAAGGATTTGTATCATAAAGTTAATTCAAATTCCTAAACATTGCAACATTGTATCTACCGTATATACTGGAGTATAAGCCGACCCGAGTATAAGCCGAGGCACCTATTTTACCACAAAATACTGGGTAAAATGAGTGACTTGAGTATAAGCCGAGGGTGGGAAATGTGCTGCCCCCTGTATCCCCCCTCTCTCTCCTGTGTCTCTTCTCCCCTCTCCCTTCACTGTGTCTCTTCCCTCCTCCCTTATTACCCTCCTCAACATCCCTCCTCATTCTCAACCTCCCTCCTCAACCCCACTCCTCATCCTCAACCTCCCCCCTCATCCTCAACCCCCCTCCTCATCCTCAACCCCCCTCCTCATCCTCAACCTCCCTCCTCATCCTTAACCTTCCTCCTCATCCTCAACCCCCTCCTCAACCTCCCTCTTCATCCTCAATCTCCCTCCTCATCCTCAACCCCCTCCTCACCCTCCCTCCTCAACCCCCCCTCAACCTCACTCCTCAACCCCCCATCCTCATCCTCCCCCCTCAACCCCCATCCTCATCCTCCCCCCTCAACCACGCCATCCTCATCTTCAACCTCCCCAACCTCAACCCCCTCCTCAACACCCATCCTCATCCTCAACCCCCCATCCTCATCCCCCTCCTCACCCCTCCGCAACCTCAACCCCCCTCCTCAACCTCAAGCCCCCTCCTCAACCTCAACCTCACTCCTCAACCTCAACCTCCCTCCTCAACCTCAACCCCCTCCTCACCCCCCTTAACCCCCCTCCTCAACCTCAATGTCGCGTCATTAGCATATACCGGGTGCCAGCACCCGGTATATGCTAATGACGCGGCACGCATGTGACGTCACATGCGTGCCGGGGTCAAGACGGAGCAGAGGCCGGAGAAGAAGCAGGTAAGTGAAGGGGAGGTATTTAGAGAGGAGACAGTGAGGAGGGGGTTGAGGAGGGGGGTTGATGAGGAGGAGGGGGGTTGAGGATGAGGAGGGGAAAGGGAAAGAGACACAAGGGGGTAGAGAGACACGGAGGGGTGGGTTAGAGAGACAAGGGGGGGTTAGAGAGACACGGGGGGTTAGAGAGACACGGGGGGGTTAGAGAGACACGGGGGGTTAGAGAGACACTAGGGGGAGTGACTCGAGTATAAGCCGAGGGGGCCCTTTTTAGCCTTAAAAAAAGGGCTGAAAAACTCAGCTTTACTACTCGAGTATATACGGTATGTAGCTTTGTGTTTTCCAGTCAAACGGATGGTTTCTCATTAGATTAACATTGCAGTACAGTCACCTCATGTTATGCTGTGATAACCATTAAAGGACACCTACCATTTTTGGCTGCTACTGCTGGATTTCAAAAAAGGGACAAAGGGACCCTTGACAAAATCTAGAAACGTGCGTCGGGTCAGACGCAGTAACGCGTGAGTGTTTATGACGTCTTCGCGAGGCGTCTAAACCGTGTGGCACGCCAGAATCAAGCTCCAAATTTCAGAATCTAGTATACTAGACATTACTACTATGGAGCAATATTCTCTTGCTAATAACAATTTATATTAGGCCTATGGAGCTCATGGGTATTAGACTGAAGAATTAACTGTGCATTTATCCAACATTTCCGGATTAGATAGGCACTATTTAATAATTGACCAGCTGTTATAATATCTATAAAATATTAGTTACCCTATCGCTGTATCACTACACTATACCTTATACATAAGAATCAACTAGGTATTGGTTCAAACGTCACTATTTTTATTATTAATAAACACTAGCACTTGTATTTACTAAGAGCACTTTATCAAAAACACTTAAAGTGGTGATTAGACCTCTAATATAATCCAAATTATTTGGATTTCTCTCTCCATTATATTTAAAGCACAGGCACTTTATATAGATTCCCGATTAATGAATTTGATATACTGCCTCTGATCATTTTTAAAATAGTTAACAAATATATTAAAAGCTACGTTTTAACGTTAGTCTCTTTGAGATTAGATTAGTAAAAGGTGTGCACAGTAATAGGGGTCCCATTTGTTCCTTTTTTTTTAATATTAGAAATCTTTATGATTCCTAGTAGCACCCTATTTGTTTATATGTCTTGTCTAAACCCTGACCACCTTTCGCATTATGCTGTTATGGAGGTTGAATTTACATGTAAGGATGTAATCCTGATAGCTCTCGCAGAGCCTTATAAGTACATGTAATCATGTTCAGTGACTCTTATGGGAGCTGGAATAAGGTGGTGAGGATTTTATCACTCCCACCTACAATGTTTCTTCTGGCTTGTGGTGTATGTATCCAATCTTGACAAATCAAACAACACAATTGTAATAATAATCATATAACAATGTTTATTATACTTTGGCTCTGGCTGCTCAGTCACACAAGGCTGTGGGGCCCCAATGAATATATCAGCTCAACAGGACAGCAAGAGCTAGAAAACACAAAACTTGGCACATTCACGTCCAAGGTAGAAGTCACAGCCCATAAGACAAGGTCCCATATTTATAACTATGCATAACCAGGAATATATAGTGATGATTATTGCATGTTTTGTTAACTAAACAATCCTCAGGTGACATTACAGGGTTTGGCAGTTGAACAAGGCACTTTTCTTGCTAAAAATTCACAGTAGCTTAGTGAGAGCCTTCAGACAACACATAGGATCTTCATTCCCTCTTACCAGAGCCATATAAATGGACTTTAGAATACATTTCCCATATCAGCAGGCACAGTATATTCCATAGTGATCACTTGCAAGGGTTTACATGTAAGGATTTGCAGCAGATAAAACTTAATAGGACCATAGCTCCCTATGTGTAATATTTATGTATGGGTGTTCCAACAAGAGCCATGTAATCAAGACCTATATTTGTGTCAAGGTGCAAGCATGTTGTCTCCCTTCAGCAATACCTGCTGGCTGGGTGCCTGAGGGGATGTACACTGACATTTATTTTTTTATAAACTGCAGTAAGAGGAGAAAGGGAAATTTGCTATATTATTACTAAGTTCATCTTTTAGTTTGTGACACTTTCCTACCAAAGCTCCAGGTGCTACAAACTGCAAATCCTGATTTCCCTGCTCAGTACTAACTGAACAGGATAAGAAGCATATCATCCTCTAAGCACTAGAAGAGTCTACTAAATAGCCTTTCCCCAAACTCTAAACAAATTATTCAGTGACATTTTCAGAGTAGACTAACAGCAAGGGTGCAATTTTCAGCAAAGGTAGTGGGTGAGACTAAAGCCATTGTATATGTCTGCACCTGACGAGATGATTGTACCAATTAAAAAAACATAACAACATCATTAGGATACATTTGTCAAGTATTTTGTTTGAAAGAAGAATTTCTAAAATGTTTTTGTGGTTACAAAAGTGAAGTGTGGACATGTTAGAAGTAAACCCTAGTTCTTGGAAAATGTACAGAAAAGGTTCCACAAGTTAGTGCAATGCAGACCAAATCTTGTACTAATAACTCATACAAAAGGGTGTTGCATGTTGCTTTTACGCATGCACAAAAAGGTTCTTAGATGCACCCCAGTGAGAGCTATAGTCAAAACTATATAAAGTGGGTATAAAACATCTACATACCCCTGTTAAAATGGTAGGTTTTTAGGCAGTAAAAAAATGAGACAAAGATAAATCATTTCAGAACTTTTTTCCACCTTTAATGGGACCTATAAACTGTACAACTCAATTGAAAAACAAACTGAAATCTTTTAGGCAGAGGGAAGAAAAAAAATAGAAATAAAATAATATGGTTGCATAAGTATGTACACCCTTAAACTAATACTTTGTTGAAGCACCTTTTGATTTTATTACAGTACTCAGTCTTTTTGGGTATGAGTCTATCGGCATGGCACATTTTGACTTAGCAAGATTTGCCCCCACTTCTTTGCAAAAACACTCCAAATCTGTCAGATTGCGAGGGAATCTCCTGTGCACAGCCCTCTTCAGATCACCCCACAGATTTTCAATCGGATTCAGGTCTAGGCTCTGGCTGGGCCTTTCCAAAACTTTTATCTTCTTCTGGTGATGTCATTCCTTTATTGATTTGGATGTATGCTTTGGGTTATTGTCATGCTGAAAGATGAAGTTCCTCTTCATGTTCAGCTTTCTAGCAGAAGCCTGAAGGTTTTGTGCCAATATTGACTGGTATTTGGAACTGTTCATAATTACCCCTATATTAACTAAGGCCTCAATTCCAGCTGAAGAAAAACAGCCCCAAAGCATGATGCTGCCACCACCATGCTTCGTCTTTTCATCAATTTTGGAGGGAGGTCCAGTTCTTGGTAATGTCACTGTTGTGCCATATTTTCTTCACTGTGTTCTATGGTATATCTAATGCCTTGGAGATTTGTTTGTACCCTTCCCCTGACTGATACCTTTTAACAATGAGATCCCTCTGATGCTTTGGAAGCTCTCTGTGGACTATGGCTTTTGCTGTGGGATGCAACTGAGAAAATTTCAGGAAAGAAACCAACTAGAGCAGCTGAACTTTATTTGGGGTTAATCCGAGGCACTTTAAATGATGGCAGGTATATGCTGACTCCTATTTAACACGATTTGGAATGTGATTGCTTAATTCTGAACGCTACATCCCCAGTTGTAAGAGGGTGTGCATACTTATGCAACCACATAATTTTTTATTTTATTTTTTCTTCCCTACACCTAAAAGATTTCAGTTTGTGTTTCAATTGAGTTGTACAGTTTATAGGTCACATTAAAGGTGGAAAAAGTTCTGAAATGATTTATCTTTGTCTCCTTTTTTGAAAGCACAGAAACCTGCCATTTTAACAGGGGTGTGTAGACTTTTTATATCCACTGTAAGCTGCTCTGCAGATGGACATCTCTGCAGATTATTGCAATTAAACACATAAAGCCTGATTCAATTCTTAACCTACATTTCATGGTATACAATCTGTTTGTCTGCGGGCTTGCACTATGTGACAATTCTGGTGCTATTCAATTGAACAAGCCCGCTAGTTAAGGGCTGAAAGCCAAAACAGTAAACCATGCATTTCAGGGCAGGAACATGATCATTTAAGCAGGACCATAACTACCCATTTAGAAACAGCCAAAAGAAAATAATGCCATCATCAGCATTAGACCAGTAAAACATGAAGGTTACATGTCAGTCAATTAGCATTTAGAGGTCTGAAACTGCAAAACACAAAATAAGAAAAATGAATGCCAATACTGTTTTAGTCCATGTGGGTGGCCTGATATGTATTAACTCATTGATTCACAAGATTAATATAACCCCAAAAGGAAACATAAAATAAAATAATTTTTATTGCAGATTTGCGAGCTTGCGACTGTTGTGTAATTAATTCTAATCTATTTCATTGCTTTCCCCGTCATTTAAAGTGCAGTATTGATTTTTTATTTGCACTTACAGTGCTACAGACAGGGGTTAAACCCCCTTGCAAGTCCTATCTAATATACATAGGATTTGCTCCAATATTTACCGTTTACTGATGTGAAAACATTTGCAGGCTTGTGGAATTGTAGCAATTAATTAGTGATTTGTGACTTTAGCGCTCAGAACTCTTGTGGACTTGAAAAACCAAAGGCTTTGATGGGCTGTAAAATAACTTAGGTCCTCCATTACATACTGTAAGTTATAATTGCTCAGTTGAATCAGGATAATAGAGCCTCCTTCAATTTGAACGCTGCATCTAGGGGTATACAGGCCGTATGTCTGCAGGCTTGCTGTGGACTTGCAGTCTGCTACAAATCTGGTGCTATTCAGTTGATCAAGCCTGCAAGATAAGGGCCAAAAGCCAAAACTGTAAACCATGCTATCATATGCAGCATTTCAGGGCAGGAACATGATCAATTTAGCAAGGCCATAACTACCCATTTAAAAACAGCCAATAGAAAATTGTTTTTAAATGGGTAGTTACGGCCTTGCCTAATTGACCTTCAGTAAAACATGGAGGTTACATGTCAATCAATTAGCCTTTAGGGGTCCGAAATGCAATCAGACTCACTATCCTGCAAAGTATAAAATAATACAAATGAATGAAGAAAATGTTCTAGTCCATGTGGGTGGCGTTATATGGATTAACTCATTGATTCCTGAGATGGATATAACCCCAAAATGAAACATAAAATAAAATATTTTTTTTATTGCAGATTTGCAGGCTTGAGACTGTTGTGCAAATAATTCTAATGTCTTTAATCACTTTCCACTTCATATACAGTGCAGTATTGATTTTTCATTTGCATTTACAGTGCTATGGATATATTTTAACCCCTTTGCGGGTCCTCTCTAGTACTGCCATTTACGGGTGTGAAAACATTTAGAGGCTTGAGGAATTGTAGCAATTGAATATCGTTTTGCAATTGTAACTCTTGTGGACATTAAAGATCAAAGGTTTAGATGGGGTTTAAGTTACGGTTGTAACAACCGCAGGAATTTCAAGTCATAACCCGTAACCCGTTTATAGCCCGCAAAAAGACGCCAATTGAATAGCAAAATAACTTACGGCCTCCATTACGGGCTAATTTAATGTTACAATTACTCAGTTTATCAGGCTCACAGCTCTACCTGCCTAGCCCAGCCAGATAGCTTATCTTTCAGTCAAGTGCTATCTTGGTCTGTCATCTTGAGATAGAGCAGATGCTTTGTTGCACATATACCTGAAATGTTCTGTTTGGTATGTAGGCATGCTTTCCTAAAGCAACTAAGAATGCACAGCGTCCTGATTGGGGAATTTTTATTTGCATGTAGGTTTGGACCCATTAATTAGCAAAAATGCAAATTCTCTAAATGGTTGTTCCCCACTGGAGAAAATGTATATATTTGTCCATAGTCCATAATAAAAGAGGCAGTTCTGTTTTTACATAAACAAAGTTTGAGACTTTTTACAGTGTGCTTGTATCCTCAGTGGGGAGTGGTCCTGTTCTGAGATCACTGATATCCTTCCTGTATTATCATCTGCACGTATTATTGGGAATTGTCTCTACCCTGAAGCCATATTTTGTGCCACAAGAACTAGAGGGGTAACAAGAACTACATAGTCCTGCTTGGGTAGGGTTGAACTAGGTCCTTGTCAAGCCCAATTGAAGAAGCAGGTTGTGACATCAACTTCTTGCAAAATCAAGAGATTTAGCAAATTTTGAAGTACAATAATGTCTTGTTTTGGTATTTTTTTTCATGCAAAAAAATGTTGTCATGCACAACTGATTCCTCTCTATCAGATGGATTCAGAAATTAAACATATATGCTTTAAAAAAAAATCTGTTCAAGTTAAGATAGTTTGCGATTTTCTCTTTTGTAATTATATAAACTAGGTTCTAAACAAACTTCAATCGCAGCAATGTTCAGCTGTCAATATTCCTTAAAATCCTTAATGTACTTAAATTTAAATTATCATTGCTGCTCTATATCATAAACAGAGTAGTGAAATCTACTACAAAATATTTGTATATTTAAAATTAATCAATCTTTCACCTTTTATAATAGTTTTATCCAGTCAATCCTCAGACTGTCCCAGTTATTGACTTCACAAGGACAAAAAATAACAATCACATTCAAATGACAATACAGTGTTTGTTGCAACCCCCAAAAATTTAACATGTTTCTTTGGGTTCTCTAGACAATGTAACCCCAAAGGGAAAATATGAAATCACATATTATAATTGTCAAACTGCGATTCTCAGTCACGCATGCAATGAATTGCAGTTGGACAACGATCCGATCGCAAAGGCGATCGGATTGCTCGAAGGCCGTACATGCGCATGCGCAAATGCGCAGAGCAAGCCGCGCATGCGCAGAGCATGGTGCAAGCCGTACATATGCAACAATCGGTGCAAGACGCATGCGCAGAGCACGGTGTGAGATGCGCATTGCGCATGCATGGCGCATAAGGAGAGGGAAAAGACACAGAGGGAGAGGTGGGGAAGAGGCACAGAGGTAGAGAGGTGGGGAAGAGGCACAGAGGTAGAGAGGTGGGGAAGAGGCACAGAGGTAGAGAGGTGGGGAAGAGGCACAGAGGTAGAGAGGTGGGGAAGAGGCACAGAGGTAGAGAGGTGGGGAAGAGGCACAGAGGTAGAGAGGTGGGGAAGAGGCACAGAGGTAGAGAGGTGGGGAAGAGACACAGAGGTAGAGAGGTGGGGAAGAGACACAGAGGTATAGAAGTGGGGAAGAGACACAGAGGGAGAGGGGGAAAGAGACATTGGGGAGAGGGGGGCAAGAGACACGGGGGGGAGAGATACAGGGGGGAAAGAGACACTGGGGAGAGGAGGAAAGAGACATGGGGCAAAGAGACACAGGGGAGGTGGAAAGAGACACGGGAGGGAGCGGTGGGGAAGAGACACAGGGAGAGGAGGGGAGGAAGAGACACAAGGGATTAAGAGGAGGGGGAAGATACACAGGGGAGGGAAATGGGGGGGAGAGACATGAGGAAGGGGGGAAAAGACACAGGGGGAGGGGTGACAGGGGGTAAAGAGACACAGTAGGTAAAGAGACACAGGGGAGGTTGTTAGAACACAGGAGGGAGAGGGAGGTAAAAACACAAGGGGAGAAGGAGATACAAGGGAGGTAGAGGAGGGGGAAAGGAGAAACATGGGAGGGAGAGGAGGGGGAAATGAGACACAAGGGAGGGAGTAGACATCGGGAAAGACTCACAATAAGCTCCAAAGGCACCTACTGCATGGCCCGCGATGAGCACCAAAGGCGCTCATCGAGAGGACAGTAAAGTAGATGGTGGGAGAAGTGGGGGGCTGAAGGCGCTCGATGCAAGGCCCATGATGAGCACCGAAGGCGCTCATTGCTTGGCCCATGATGAGCGCCAAAGGCGCTTATTGTGAGGCCCTTGATTAGCCCCAAAGGTGCTCATCGGGAAGCCAGTAGAGGGGGTGAGGCTCCCATTCTTTGGCAAACAGCATTGCCAGGCTTCACTTTTTATTGCCGTCAATTTTTACAGGCAAGTCGCTAGTATTATTATAGTGAATATTGATATGGGGCTTACAATCAATGCTTCCTTCATGGCCTGAGCTTGTCCACATAGTCTCAAACTGTTAATTGTTATGTCATGATAATTGAATGCTTATCAGACTCTGCCCAAGCCTGAGAAAGTCACCAAAGATGACAACATTGGTCTGCTTAATGAAGATATCATCAATATATTTGTACTCAATCAACTCACCTGTATTTCACAAGCCGTCTGGATCAGAAGTAAAAAAAGGACCAATTTTTTTTTTTTGTGTGCAAACATTTGTCTTTTTCTAAATGTTTATTTGGTACATAGAGTAGATATAATTCTATCTAGTTCATACATTATAAAGTAGATCGATCTCTATTTAATGTGTTTTGATTGATAGTACAAACATCCAGAAGTCATTAAACAGCAATATATATTTTTGTTAAGCCGTTTTTAATTTGCAATCTTTAATTAAGAAATATTGTGTTCAAGTCCCATGTGAATATATGTAGCTATATATCATTTTATATATATATATATATATATATATATATATATATATATATATATATATATATTGTAACAGGGCGCCCCCTTCTGGCGGGGTTTGCGTCCTGTTTTCTATCACGTTTATTCAGGGAGGAAGACACAGCAGGCTTGTCAGAGGTTGAGTTTTACTGCTATTTATTTGTTAGCACAAAAATAACAAAAACAGTGCTTGTATTCAGTAATAAAATAAATTCCTACATAAACGTGCTTGCTATGAACTGGAACCTGGAACTATATCCAGTCAGCTTCTCTGCTCCGGAGAGTGCCACCTTATGGCCAGGATGCAAACAGTCTCTTGATGCTTTTTCCTCTACAGCTTCTTGTCAATAGTGGGTGAAGCATAGGGCCCACCCTTCTCTCCCTTGCTTCACCCCAGGGACCCTTGTCACCCTCTTGGGATAAGGGACTATTACTTTCTCTCAACGCACTCTTTTCCCTGGGGCCTTTGTACTTCTTATCCTCATATGGTGAAAACATGTATTTGTCACCAACCTTTTTATCCCTTGTTGCATCCAGCTTCCTAGGGATGAGGTCTTTAGATAATCCTTGCTCAGTGGAATATCTCCGATACCACAGAAGTCTTCTCTGTGAACACCCTCTGGAATATAATAGTCTTCCTGACTGTCTCGCTCCAGCACAAATCCCAGCTCTCTGGATCCCAGCAGCGGCTGAGCCGTCCAGGGCTTTCTCCTGCAGCACACACACCTCACGGCTCTTAGGCCCAAGCCTAAGTGAGAGAGACTCCACCCATCTCTCTGCTGCTTTTAAAGGCAGTTCACAGCTGGGCTTCCATTTAGCCACTGATAACTGAATGGAATTAACTCCTTTCATTCTCAGGGGAGAAGTCTTACAGAGCTCTCTTGTGACCCCTAATGGCACTCCATCACAATATATATATATATATATATATATATATATATATATATATATATATATATTTTCCATTCAGCAAAATTGCCAATTTATTCATTTGTTTCAAGAATTATACTAAAATCACAATGATAATTTCTTACTATGTTTCAGAGTGTTCTATTTGTTTAGCAGATATATCACTACATTCAAAGGCTATTGACTATGAGATGACATTAATTTCTAAGATAGTTCAATGAATTTAATATATTTTAATAATGTATAATATTCAGAAAGTTATAAACATTCTAAATGTCTGACAAAGTTAACATGTGCTGGTGGAACATGCCATGATTCATTAGTTCTTCATACTATGTACCATACCAAGGAATCATGTGACACTGTCCTGCCAAGTGACCTCAGATGACTCCATGTTCTTGGCACAGAAAGCCCAGCCAAACTAAAGGGAGTTCAAAAAAAATTACATGATGACACTGTACAATCAGGAGGAGGATTTGGAAGACAGGTTTGAATAGGAAGTAGACAACTTTATTTAATGCAGAAGGCTTGGATCTGCTTCACATTCAACACATACTTGTGAATGCAATCAATTAATTTATTAAATATTTTATCACAACATCCACACTATTTCTGCCTTTCCTAAGTCTATTACAGGTTGCCTATATTTGACTGAGTTACAAAGGTAATTTTTGCTTGGATATACATCTTGGATTTCACCTGGAATTAAAGATTTCATTTTGGGACATTGTGAGAACTTATTTTTTATGATTGGTAAGATAGAGCAAATTTCAGTTAATGAAACAACCCTCACATAGATTAAGTGTTTATATATGTGCTGAAATAAAACATACACAGAATATGATCATCTCTGGACACAGCATTATTTAATAGTATAACAGTTGTGGTCAGAAATATCTCTTGGATAGTAGCTGGCAGTTGGCAATTGCTACTAGACCCATATCTGCCTGCTTAGAGGGCATAGGGATTAGAAAAGAAGGTATAAATGAGGAGTAAGGTTGGGAGGGGTAAGACGATCACACAGGTAAGGAGTAAGGCTGGAGGAGTGGGCTATAAAGGGGAGGAGAGAAGTTCCCTCCCACAACTACCAGATGTACACCTGGCTAATAGACCTATATCTGCCTGCTTTGAGGCCAAACATAGCATAAATAGGGATGTAATTAAACACAAATGTTTTGGAAAGCTTGCTTGGTTTCAGTAGTGGGGTAAGTTATATAGCGGGTGTAGAAGTTAGACCTCCAGTGTCCCATGGATTGGATGATGTGAGTGGGTATGTTAGCTTTGGAGGCCGCTCCTTTACCAAACGAGTGGCCTGAGTAACTAAAGGGGTTTAAGCCAAGTTTAAGTAATAATAGTCTGGAGTAGTGGACGAAGAAGGTGATAGACAATGGTTGGCTAGATATACATAACAGAGGGTGAGTGGATGGTTTAGAGGAAAATAATTTTAAATGCCTTTGAATTGTTTATACTGGGCACCATTTATTGAGAGTAGTGTAAAAAGTAATGACTGTGGGTTTGTGGCTGGTTTTAGAGTGTTGGAGTGTGAGCGTGCAGTGGTCTGGAAATAGTGCTTTGTCTTGTTTGGTGAGATAGTGGGGGTTGTTTTGTGAGGTAGTAAACTCACCTGGTCGCAGGAAGCCTTAGAAAGCCTACATGTTAGTGGTAGAAAGAGTCCTGGACATTTCATGGCTAAACGGGTAAGTAGAGAGAAGAGTGATCATTTTCTTGAATATGGTTCTATTTATTGATTAGCGATGGGGTTTGGAAGGTGGTGCTCTGTGTAGTAAGCCTCTGAAAATTTGATTTGATTTGTGGTGAGGCTAGGTATGATTTGTTGGTTAGGAACAGAGAAGTGAGGTAAAACTGTACACCCGCTAAATACGTTTTTATGGTGCAAGGATGTAGGCGGAGTCGGCAATCACAATGGGAGGAAAAAACAGTTAGGGGCAATGGTGAAAGGTGGCTTTAATTGGTAGTGTGCAACAAAAATAGTGAATAAGCGCCATGCTCTTGTGTAGTTTCTTTGGGTATTAGCTGAAAGTCCTTCACGCATGGTCTTCTGGGCAAGTTGGATCAGTGAAGTCATGCCGGGACTTGTGGTACTTGGGGAGGTGGCAGGCGGAGAGAGGGGAGGAGATACATGAGTGGGGAGGTGGGATGGAAAAACCAATGCTGGCAGGCCAGGGCATGGGGTAAAAGCGGTAAGAGCAGGGACAGGAGGATCAAGACAAGGAGCAGGAAAGCAGGAGGTGCAGAGAAGGGAGGAGAGAGAAGAGGAGGTGACAGCGGGATGGAACAAGACCATACATGGGAGGGGGGGCACGGGGGGCAGGGAGCCGGGACAGAGGCAGTATCAAAAGAGGAGAAGAGAGACCGAGCAGCGACGGAGCAAGCGGGAAAGAAGAGAAAAAGCAAGAGAGAGCAGAGGTGGAGAGGCCACAGAGACAGGTGAACCTGAAGGGAAAATGGGGAAGAATCAGGGAAGGAGAATGCAATGAAAGCTGCACATTGGCATCCGGCCTGTGTAAGACAATCACACAGGTAAGAAGTGATGCTGGAGGAGGGGTTTATAAAGGGGAGGAAACAAATCCCCTCCCACAACTATCTGGTGTACAGAGAGTGGAGTTAAGCAGTATGCCGAAGGCACTCATTGTGAGCCTCACGATGAGATTTAAAGGAGCTCATCACGAGGCACACACCACTTAGAAAAAGGACCTTTGGCACTCATATGAGGCCCGTGATATGCGCTAATCGCGAGGCCCACAAGAGGCCCGCAAGATGACAATTCCAGATTTAAGGGGCACTATTTTTTTCAAGCCTGTAACTTGGGGAGGAGAGGGTGGAAAGAGACACAGGTGTGAGAGAGGAGGGGAAAGAGACACAGAGGAGGGAGATAAGAGAAAAATAATCACAGGGCTGGGGGTGGGGGCAAAGAGACAGCGGGAGGGAAAGAGGGGAGAAAAGACTCTGAAGGGGGAGGGGGGAAGAGACACTGGATTTAGAGTGGGGAGAGGCTGGCAATGAGTGCCAACCTCATGATGAGTGCCATAGGCGCTCATTGCTGGCCTCGCGATGAGCACCGAAGGCGCTCATTGCAAGGATCAAAAGTTGGGAGTTGGACGATGCTTGCAATGAGCAGTGAAGCCACTGATCACAAACCCTGTAAAGTAGAAGGGGGAGAGGCTCACAATGAGTGCCAAAGGTGCTCATCGAATGGTTTGCAATGAGCGCCGAAGGTGCTCATTGCGATGCATGAAAGTGGCAGGTTGGCTGAGGCCAGCAAAGACCAGCGAAGCCGCTCATTGCGGATCTCGCGATGAGCACTGAAGGTGCTCATCACAAGGCCCGTAAAGTAGATGGGGAGAGGCTCGCAATGAGCGCTGAAGGCACTCATCATGAGACACACAAGTTAGAGGGGGGAGAGCCTCGCATTGTGTGGCAAACAGCATTGCCAGGCTTAAATTAGTACTGCTGTCATTTTTTATGGGCTAATCCCTAGTATCATATGACAAAGTTATTTTTAGACTAGCGACTTGCACGTCAAAAAATGACGGTCAATAAAAGAAAGTGGTGAAATGCTGTTTGCCACACAGTGTGAGTGTACTGTGTGCCTCAACAATATAGACCCCAATAACACACTAATAAACACATGTAATAACACTATAAGTGCCATGAGGGTCATCCAGGACCCTCATGACCCAAAGTGTAAGCACTACACCATATTAACCTGGTCACTTATGGGGGTCTATCCAGACCCTCATAAGCCTCTATTTAACCCCATCAGTCCCATAAGGGTATATTATGACCATTATGGGCCAGTTACAACCCAACATTAACCACATAAATGCCATGACGGTCCTCAAGGACCATCATGACACTAAGTATAAACACTACCATGCACTATACCCCCCAATAAAACATTAAATATTAACTAAACACCCTCTACATTAACCTATTAACACCAACACTACCTACCTACCTACCCCCTAATAACCCCCTCCCCACCACTGTAATTACAGAAATCAAAAAAACTAAAGTCATCAAAAATCAAAAATCTACAGTACATAAAATAAAAAACCTAAAATCACAAAAAATAAAAAATGAACATTACAGAAAATAAAAATATACATTACAACCCCCCCCCCCACTACAGAAAAAAAAATTACACACCTGAAAAGGAAATACATCTAATACATACAATATAATACATACAATACAATACAATTAAATACAATACAATACAATACAATGACATACAATACGATACAAATAAATACAATATAATTAAATACAATACACCCCTATTTAATATACATCCCCCTTTCTAATATACATCCCCCTATCTAATACACAATACTATCTATCTAATATACATCCCCCTATCTATCTAATATACAATAAATACTATCTATGTACTATACACCCCCCTATCTATCTAATATACAGTACATGCTATCTCTATATAGCAACCCTAATTCTAAGCTACAATAAAATAATGAAGACCACTTACTTTTGAGATGTTTCTTCAGATCACCAACCTAGGGTAAAAAAAGATAAAAAAAATGAATACAACACGTTTACATAAAAGAAATAAACATTCTAAACATTCAAAATATTATACTCACCTTTCCAGCATGTCCTGTCCTCCTCCATCTTTGCTTCTGCGGCGCAGCCCCTGTTAAAAAAAAACATTACATTAGTTCACATACATAAATATAAAACCAAGTAAAAAAAACACAATCTACATTGTACTTACCTCCCCGCGATGTCTCCAGCCTCCTTGTCTCCTGCCCCGGAAGCATCCGCACTCTTTAAAAAAAAAAAACAACACACATCCGCCCTGGCGGATGTCCCCGACGCTAATGAGCTTCCTACGGAGTGTTCCAGAATAAAATTGGCAATGGCGGCTTCTGATTGGTTGAAAACGCTGTCTATCAAATTCAGCCAATCAGAAGACACCAATTGTGAACCAATGAGAAAGGGATACACCCCAAAATCCCACGCTGATTGGATAATGCACCTGTCAATCTATATTTGAACCAATCCGAAGGCTTTATTGCCATCAGTGAATCACAATGGGATACACCACCACGCGTTGTTTAGCTGAAGACATCTGCGCCTTCCCATTGGCTGTAATACTGATTGACATTGACAATAGCCAATGAGAAGGCACAAATCCTTCACCAATCAGTACGTGGAGGTGTATTTCATTGTGACTGGCTATTGTCAGTGCAACCAATCAGAATGCGCAGATGCCTCCAGCCAATCACCCTGTGGGGGTGTATTCCATTGTGATTGGCTGAAGGCATCTGCGCCTTGTGATTGGTTTAAATAAAGATTGACAGGTGCATTATCCAATCAGAGTGGGATTTTAGGGTGTATCCCTTTCTGATTGGCTCACACATTGGCGCCTCCATGAGTGAGGGGGTTAATGAAGGGCTTATGGGGGTCTGTATTGACCCCATGAGTGACAGGGATAATTAAGTGCTTATGGGGGCCTGTATTGACCCCCATGAGTGACAGGGTTAATGAAGGGCTTATGGGGGTCTGTATTGACCCCCATGAGTGACAGGGTTAATTAAGGGCTTATGGGGGTCTATATTGCCCCCATGAGTGACAGGGCTATTTAGGGGTTTATGGGGGTCTGTATTGACCCCCATGAGTGAGGGGGTTAATGAAGTGCTTATGGTGGTCTGTATTGACCCCCATGAGCGACAGGGTTAATGAAGGGCTTATGGGCGTCTATATTTAACCCCATGAGTTTTCTCTCGCTTAGGGGATTTTCGTGTGTCTGAACTCGGGAATTTGGACTTAAATGGAGGTGTAACTTCACTTTCAGAGGTCCTGGATGCACCCCTTGTTATGAGTAAGCTTTTTATGTATTTTTTGTGAGTATTTGGTGTGTTTTGACTGTTTTTAGGTGTGCGCGGTTCGGCCGTTATGGTCGTATTTTTCATGCGTTTGGGTGTTTGTTCCGTTAGGTTGGTTCCGAGGTCATTTTTTTTTCTAAGAAGTCGTGCGCGTGTGTGGCTGGGCAGTCCTATGCTTTGAGCCTCGCTTTCGTTTTTTTCGGCGCCCATTTTTTCTCTTGCTTAGGGGATTTTCGTGTGTCTGAAGTCAGGAATTTGGACTTAAATGGAGGTGTAACTTCACTTTCAGAGGTCCTGGATGCCCCCCCTTGCTATGGGTAAGCTTTTGCGTATGTATTTTTTGTGAGTATTTGGTGTGTTTTGACTGTTTTTAGGTGCGTGCGGTTCGGCCGTTATGGTCGTATTTGTCGTGCGTGTTTGTTCCGTTAAGGTTGGTTCCGAAGTAGTTTTTTTTCTAAGATGTGCATGTATGTGTGAGGCGCCTTTGAGCCTCCAGCTCCGCAAATGCGTCCCCTCCCTTTGCAAGCCCGCAAGCGTGAGCAACGGCTTGTATGCTCACAACTATATATGTGATTCTTCTCAAGGACCATTTAACAAAAACATTCACTGGAGAGAGATGCTTAGCTCACTACCAATGTGCTGTATGCAGTTGTGGAGCCAGGGAATGGAAGACCTAATGCACCCCCATCCCTTTGCAGCATGCACCACCAAAGTGAAAAAGAAAAAATTAACATTTAGAAAACTCTGCTTGTGTCATGGGATGTCAAGATGGAATTATTCTGTTTTTGTGCATTAGGAAATAGAAGAGTGACGTGCAGACAGAATAGAGAGAAAAAAAAGAGGAGGGAGAAGTGAGAGAGGGGAAGAATATGGAATGAAAGACATGAAAAGAGAAGAACAGTAATCGCATTAAGAGCAACAAAAAGAAGATGGATGAGAACAATGAGAACAGAGGCAGAGAGAAAGGGGGAGGTGTGGAGAGATAAATAGTGCATTGAGAGAAAGGTTGAGATACGTAGGAGAGAGGATGGTGAAAGAGAGGAATGCAAGTAAGAAGCAGAAAGATATAAAAAGGTAAATATAGAGAGGGAGTAGAGAGTAGGGGAGAGAACAATGGGATGTGGCAAAAGTGGGTGGGGAGAAAAAGAAGGGGATGGAGTAAGAAGAGAATATCACTGATAGGCTAATTTGAAACACTGCACTTCTCAACAATAAGCTACAGAAGGCAGGCCCAAACAAAATAAAATAAATAACAGAGCTTTTAAGCACTTCTTAATAAAATAAAGTACATAAAATCAAATAATGCACAGGTATATTATATTCTTAGTGAAATTTAGGAACCTTCCATATCCCTTTAAATAACCATAACAATCTGCTTTGGTTGTTATTTTAATGTGACTGCACTCACAGTGGAGTCCCTATCCCCATTAGCTGATATAGTCGTTTCAACACACATGTCAGCATCACATGCCTAGCATAACTGTTACTCAAGTCACTGGGGATGACTGTATCCATACACCTGACCTAGAGTCACTGAATGCTTATGATTACATAGTTACATAGTAATTGAGTTTGAAAAAATACTTTTAGCTCATCAAATTCAACCTTTTAAGATCTCCTCTTATCTGCAATATGCGGATTAGTTGTTAATTTATCCAGAGGAAGGCAAACAGAAAAAAATCCAAGTGAAACTTGTTAATTGTCTCAAAAGGGAAAAAAAAATATTCCTTCCTGACCCTAGATACTGGCGATCAGATTTCTCCCTGAATCAATACTCTCTCTCTAATTAACAAGGATAACTCTGAATGCCCTTATATTTAAAAATATATCCAATCCCTTTTAAAGTTATCTATCAAATCTACTGTCACTGCCTCCCTTGGTAGAGAATTCTACAGATTAACCACCCTTACTGTGAAGAACCCTTTTCTTTCATTGAGGTGGAATCTTTTTACTTTTATCTCAAAGGATGTCCTCTTGTCAGTTGAAAACCTCTTGGCACAAAAAGCTTCCTTGGCAAATCTTTATACTGACCCTGGATGTACAGTATATATATATGGTAGTCATATTACCCTCCTAGATGTCTTTTTTCTAGAGAAAATAAGTTTAATTTAGTTAGTCTTTCTTCATAACTTAGCCCCTCCGTTCCCCTTATTATTTTTGTTGTCTTTCTCTGTACTTTTTTCCAGTTCTAAAATGTCCAAGCTGCTGCTTGGCATTGAGAACTATTACCTATGTGGTTGTCCACAAGTCCACCCAAATCCCTTTTTAATAACTGACACCCCTAGATTTGCTTCCCAGATTCATAATCTTACTTTTATTTGTATTCAATCTCTAATTGCATATTTCTCTAATTTATGCAAATCCCTTTGGAGGGAAAGTACATAGTTTTCTGATTTAATTACATTGCATAACTTCGTGTCATTATCAAAAATGGAGACAATACTTTATAGTCCTACTTCTAAGTAGTTAATAAATATGTTAAAAAAGAAAAAGATCTAATACTGAACCCTGAGGAACCCCGCTTACCACATTAGTCCAATCAGAGTATGTTCCATTTACAACAACCTTTGCTTCCTGTCTTTTAACCAGCTCTCAATCCATGAGCAGATATTTACTGCAATTCCTGTATCTCTTAGTTTGCACAATATTCTCCCATTGGTTGTATTTCTCAAAGGAAAAACAAAATAATTCCTGACCCAAGATACTGGCGATTGGATTTCTCCCTGGATCAATACGCTCTCTCTAACTATCCAGGATAACCCTGAATTCCCTTTTTAATTAGAAATAAATCCAGTACCCTTTAAAAGTTATCTTTCGAATCCACTGTCACCACCTCCTCTGGTAGAGAATTCTACTGATTAACCACGCTTACTGTGAAGAACCCATTTCTTTCTTTAAGGTGGAATCTTTTTACTTCTAACCTTAAGTGATGTCGTCTTGTCAGTTGAAAACCTTGTGGCACAAAAAGCTCCCTTGAAAAATCTTTATACCGACCCTGGATGTATTTATATAAGGTAATCATATGTCTGCTTAGACGCCTTTTTTCTAGAGAAAATGAGCTTAATTTGGTTAGTCTTTCTTCATAACTTATCCCCTTCATTCCCCTGTATAGCTTTGTTGCCCTCCTCTCTACCTTTTCCAGCTCTAAAATGTCCTTTTTATTAAGTATTGACCAAAATTGTACTCCATATTCAAAATGAGGTCGTACTAGAGATTTGTATAGTGGCAGAATTATATTTGCTTCCCTTGCTTCTATACCCTTCCTAATACATGCTAATATTTTATTTGCCTTTGCAGCTGCTGCTTGGCTTTGAGCACTGTTACCTAGGTGGTTGTCCACAAGCACTCCCAAATCCCTTTCAATATCCTGATACCCCTATATTTGATCCATTAAGATTATAAATTGCATAGCTATCTTTCCTTCCCAGATGCATAACTTTTAATTTATTCATATTAAATCTCATCTGCCATTTAGATGCCCATTCCTCAATTTTATGTAAATCCCTTTGGAGGGGAAGCACATCATTATCTGATTTAATTACCTTGCACAACTTTGTGTCATCAGCGAAAATGGAGACACTACTTTCCAGTCCCTCCTCTAAGTCATTAATAAATATGTCAAAAGGAGAGGTTCTAATACTGCACCCTGAGGAACCCCTCTTTCCACATTATCCAATCTGAGTATGTTCCATTTAATACAGTCCTTTGCTTTCTGTCTTTTAGCCAGCTCTCAATCCATGAGCATATATTAACTGCAATTCCTGTATTCATTAGTTTGCACAATGTGGCACTGTATCAAAAGCCTTTGCAAAATCCAAAAAGACTACATCCACTGAGTTGCCTTGATCCAGGTTCCTACTAACCTCCTCATAGAAGCTAATAAGATTTGTTTGACATGACTTATCCCTCATAAATCCATGTTGATTCCTAATTATAATCCTGTTCAAATAGGCATATTCTTGTATATTACACCTTATTAACTCTTCTAAAAGCTTCCCCACTACAGAAGTGAGGCCCACTGGTCTATAATTGATCGGATTTGCTCTTGCTCCACTTTTAAATATAGGTATCACATCTGCTTTTTTCAAGTCATATAGTAAAGACCCTGTGTTGAGTGAATCTTTGAAAATTAAATATAATGGTTTGGTTATTACTGAACCCAGTTCTCTCTGTACCCGTGGATGTATTCCATCAGGACCTGGGGTTTTATTAACATTAATTTTTTCCAACCTCTTTTGCATTACTTCCTGCGTTAACCAATTATTTAGCAAAGGTAGTGTAGCCCCATTATGTTGCAGTGCAACCACTGGTACCAGTGCAACCACTGGTACATCCATTGTATATACCAAAGAAAATAACCTATTTAGCTCACCAGCCTTTTCCTGGACACTAATTTTCAGACGGACTATGTCACATTGTAATGTTCCTATAACTTCCTTCCTCGTCTTCTTCCCATTAATATACTTAAAAAATATTTTAGGGCTAGTCTTAATCTCTTTTGCAATTCATTTTTCATTTTCTATTTTAGCCAGTCTAATAGCCCTTTTGCAAGCCTTGTTGATTTTCTTGTACTTGCGTAAAGCAGTCTCTGTCCTCCCTTGTTTGTAGAATTTAAACGCTTGTTTTTTACTCGTTATCTTCATCTTTAATTCATTGCTAAGCCACATTGAATGTGATTTACTCAGTTTACTTTTATTCCCACTTGGTATATGGTGATAAGTATACATATTTAGTAAGGATTTAAATGTTGTCCATTTACAGTATGTTCAGTATTTTACCTATCAGTTCTCTGTCCTAGTCTATACTTTGTATTGCTGCCATTAGACCATTAAAATCTGTCCTTTTAAATTTAAGAGTTTATGCTGGCCTCAAAATTTAGTTTTTTTTGTTCAATCTCAAATGAGACTGTGTTGTGATCACATTTTCCCAAAGGTTGCCCTATTTCCACTTTGATACTATATCAATATTATTTGTGATAACTAAATCTAAGATAGCCACATTTCTAGTCGGTTCTTGTATAACCTGGGCCAGATAATGATCTGAGTGTACTCAAGAACCTGCTTCCCTTAGCTGAACTGCTGGTCTCATTTATCCATTTTATTTCAGGGTAATTAAAATCTCCCACTATTAGAACTTGCCCATACTTAGCTGCATTTCCAATCTGTAAAAATATTTGCATTTCCTCACTTTCAATTATATTTGGGGGTTTATAGCGTACTCCTACAAATATTATTTTAGAATTTGCTCCACCGCTATTTAACGCTTTCCACAAACATTAAACATTACCACTAGCTCCAGCATAAATATCTTCTCTGACTATAGGCTTAAATTCAGGCTTAACATACAGACAAATCCATCCTCTTTTACCATTGCCTTTATCTTTCCTGAATAGGTTATAACCATACAGTTTAACAGTCCAGTCATGAAATTCATCCCACCATGTTTCAGTAATGCCTATTAAATCCCATTTATCATTAACCACTAATAATTCTAACTCTCCCTTTTTTCCTGGCAAGCTTCTGGCATTAGCAAGCAGACAGCTTATGTTATGAGACTGTAGTTCTGAAGTGCCTGCCATTGTACTTGAGCTACTTAGCAATATCTCAGTATTGACTGTACTCACCCTCCCCCATGTCCTGCCCCACGACTAGTTAATCAGTTCCTTAACCCCTCTACACTTACTACCTCATTACTTCTCTCGTACCTATCCCCCACCCACTAGTTTAAAAACTCCCCCAGTCGTTCTACCATCCTATCTCTTGACACAAAAGCTCCCTCATCATTAAGGTGCAATCCATCCCTGCTATAGAGATTGTATCCAAGTGAGAAGTCAGCTCCACATTTTTAGCTACGCATTAACCTCCCTAAGCTCCTTCTGCCTCCATGGGCTAGCATGCTGCACTGGTAGTATCTCAGAAAATAATACCTTACCTTCAGCTTAATATCTAGCTCTATAAAATCATTCTTTAGGACACTCCATCTTCCACTAACTTGGTCATTGGTACCAATATATACCAAGACCGCCGGTTAATTTCCAGCCCCTCCCAATAATTTGTCTACCCAATCCACAACATGCCGGACCCGAGCACCCGGGAGACAGCAAACTGTTTGATCGCTGCGATCTGGGTGACAAATCACCCCGTCTACCTTTCTAATAATAGAGTCCCCAACCACCAAAACATGTCTGTTGCTCTGCCTATGCTGCCCTCCCACTCCTCCATTAGAACTGTTCTCCCGGCTGTAAGAGGGAACAGCTCTATCTGGCATTGCCATTCCTGAATGGACATCCCCAACAGTTTCACTCAATCTGGCAAATCTGTTGGTGCTTGCCAACTCAGAACTGGCCTGCCTCCTACTGGTCCCCCTGCTTCCCCTTGTAAGTGTAACCCTACTACCTCCCTGGATATCCTTGCTAGCCCCAGCTCCTCCCTTTATGCTAGGCACAGCTAGACTATGCTCCCTGAGCACCAACCCCCTTTCTAGTGGAGCAATAACACTGTGCTGCAATGCTCCTCTTTAGTTCTCCAATCTGAGCTTCCAGAAAGGCAACATGCTCACACCTGTCACAGAGGTATGGGCCCTGGATCATCTGTTCCAGTAGTGCATGTATATGACAGGATGTACACGGAGTGAGGTTGCCACTGGACTGACTCATAATTACAGTGGATAAAAAAAATGTATAATGCACTACAATGTTCTCCCCCTTTGCACTCCTTCCTTATATTTAAACTCCGACACTTATACTAGAACTACCCTTATGATAGAAGTGTTCATACCTTCACCCGTTTTTTTTTAGGTTCTTATTACTCACCTGCCCACTAATCACTGCACAAGTACACAACACATTTACTGTTCAGGAGAAATCACAGAACAGATGCAAACAGACCACAAAAAATTCACATACTGATATACCTTTACACAGGCAAAACCACACCCCCTCTCAGCTGCCCACTAATCACTTCACAAGTACACACACACTTACTGTTCAGGAGAAATCACAGAACAGATGCAAGCCGACCACAAAAAAGTCACACACTGATATAAATTTACACAGGCAAAACCACACCCCCTCTCAGCTGCCACTAATCACTGCACTAGTACACAACACACTTACTGTTCAGTAGAAATCCCAGAACACATGCAAACAAGCACAAAAAAGTCACACACTGATATACCTTTACACAGGCAAAGCCACACACCCTCTCAGCTGCCATTAATTACTGCACAAGTACAAAACACGTTTACTGTTCAGGAGAAATCACAGAACAGATGCAAAGGTGCTCCCTGCGCTGGCAGAGATGAGGGCTGTACAGATCAATAGACATCCCAATTAGACAATTAACAATGTGAGACCCATAGCAGTTTGAAAAAATACAGTGGAAAAATGATGGCCACTGCAAGCCTCTCCCCCCTCTACGTTACTGGCCTCGCGATGAGCACCTTCAGCATTCTTCTCGGGGCTCATTGATAGCCTCTCCCCCCTATACCTCTCCCCTCCTCTACTTGATGGGAAGCGCTCATTGTGAGCCTCTCCCCCCTTCTACTTTACTGTCCTTGTGAATAAGCTAATCATGAGCCTTGCAATAAGCACCTTTGGCACTCATTGCGAGATATCCGCCCCCCTCTACCCCCCCTCTACCTCTCCCCCCTCTACTTGATGGGAGGCGCTCATTGCGAGCCTCTCTCCCCCTCTACTTTACTTTCCTCTTGATGATTGCCTTCGGTGCTCATCACGGCCCTCGCAATGAGCACCTTCAGTGCTCATTGCAAGCCTCTACCCCGTCTACCTTCTCCACCCCTCTACTTCACTGACCTTGCGATGAGCATCTTAGGCGCTCATCACAGGCTTTGCAATAAGCCATCTGTGCATGCATGTGCCCTCTGTGTCTCTCCCCCATTATCTCCCTCCCGTCTCACAGGTCACCCTCTCACTGACTGCGTGCATTGCGCATGCGCAACTCACAGTTTTTGGAGCGTCATAATTGCGAGTTTGGCTCAACAGACAAACTCGCAATACGATAACAATTATATGTGATTTATTTCACTGTGAATTATCAAATTTTGTCAATAAAAAATGACCAAGCGGTTCTTTTAATGTGTGTGTATATAGTATAACAGGTACCCCATTGTCAATGACCTTTTGAGCACATCTTAGAAAATAATCATCTAGTAGTTTTCTATGTCATCACTTATGGGCAGTGGTGATTTACTGCATCCTTGTTTAATCAACATGTTGCACCTTAACTCTAACCTCAATATGGTGAACTCATAGTATAACACAAAATTATCCAGGTTGCTATTGTGCTGACTACAAGAAGAATCAGGTAAGATACCTGACTTTGTTTAACCTGAATAAAGTTTAAAGAGACATGGAGACTTCCCTGTTTTTAACATTAAAAATAATAATTATAATATTCCAGTATATAAAGTCACGTTGGACAAACATTTTAAAAGCACTGTGAAAGCAATAAGCTTTCTGGAGATACATATGTGGATAAGAATCTCTGTTTCTGGTTAACCATAAATAGATTTGAATATTATATTGCCATTTTGGTACCTATTGTGGTCCCCATTATTGTAGACTAATATGTTTGTTTAAAGTAAAGTAGTTGTAGGTCAGGATATATTCCACTAGATTGGCAATATTATCAGTTTTAAATTTCTGGATCTGAGTGTGTACTGAGAGAAACTTTAGACATGCCACAATGCCATACCACAGTGCCATATTTGTGTGGGATTTTACTGTAACGAGATTCAGTATCCATGGGGACATGTAGTGTGTTAGCAGGTAGATATTTATCTATTATTCTTTGTTTGTAACGTGCCAACATATTTTGTAGTGCTAATCTGATTGAGTTGTTAAGAAAGTCTGTAGTCTTGTATATAGCTGGCTTTGTTTGTATCCTGTAATAATTGTTCTCCCTGGGTTCCCTGGGTGTGGATCTATGGCAGCATGTAGAAAGTTCCCATTGTAGGATGGATGGGCATGAGATGCTCCAATTCTTGCTGCACATTTGAATACTATTAAAATATTAAACTATATAAAGGGGCTAATAGCGAAAATCGTAAACCATGCCATCGTATGTAGCATTTGCAAACTTGAACGTGATCAATTAAGTAAGACTTTAACTCCCGATGCCAAAACAGCCAATAGAAAAGGAGCCTGTCATCATGAAGTCCGTAAAACATGTCAATCAATTAGCATTTCAGGGTCCGATATGCGATCAGACCTGCAAACCTGCAAAGTCCAAAATAATAAAACTTCAGGCAGCCACTGTTCTAGTCCATGTGGGTGGCCTGATATGTATTAACTCATTGATTCACAAAATTTATATAACATGGAAATTAAACTGTAAAAAAGTAATTTTATTTTGCAGATTTACGGCCTTGGAACTGTTGTGCAATTAATTATATTATCTTACATCGTGTTCCTCGTCATGCACAGTGCTGTATTGAATTAATATTTGTATTTACAGTGCTCCAAACATGTCTTTAAACCTTTGCAAATCTTTCTTTGAACCTGTAACTTGTGGCCCGACTTTTGCCATTTGTGGCCTTGGCAGCTTGGTTAGTGAGGGGGAATTGGATCGATTGAATATCGATTTGCGATTTCAGCGATCGTAACTCTTTCTGCAGTGAAAGATCAGAGGCTTGGAGGGGTTTTAACTAGCGCTGTTAACCATTGCAACGAATTGGAGGCCGAAGCCCGTAACCCAGTTGGAACCCGCAAAAAGACACCAATTGAATAGCAAAATAAGTTACGGCCTCCATTACCGAAGCTCGGATCTCCCGATGCCTCAATTGAATGAGGCTCATAATCTCCACAGCACTAGATGTACTAGCCACAATTACTAAAATTCTGCTGTGACACAGTCTGTCATTGGCTTGTACATCCAGCACTACAGAAATGCTGCATGAATGAGCCACAGAGGTCAGACCTCTGCAGGGACTACATGGAAGTCCCCAGTGAGCAAGAACAGAACTCTTAAGCACTAATACAATTATGCTTAAATATGCAAATAAACATTTAGGTGTTTTATCATAAAGTTAAAAACAGGGAACTCTCCGTGTCCCTTTAAGCAGATTTTTCAATTCACATGTTCAAATTAAATAAAGAAAAAGCAAATGAGTAAAGGAAGATGAAAACTCCATATACATACATACTCACATTCCATGTTTCCATAGTTTGAGTTTTGGTAATGTTTATGGTCAATGTTCTTATTGGCAGCAGAATACGTAATGAATTCACATTTTGTTGCAGTGTAAAGTTGTTTTTCATTTTCAGAAGGTTTTTGCTGACAATGCCCAGCAGCTTTATGGTTTCAATAAATTTTCCTCAATCTTTATAAAGTCTCAATTAGGATTTAACACAACCCCCTACAATTCTGTGGGCCAACCCTCCCACTTCCTGAATTCCCCCTAATAAAAACACTCCACAACCTTTATAGTGAGAACAAAATGGCCACAGCTTCTTTATTGTAATTAACATAATGCAAAACCATATCCATTAGTGCTCTCAGGGAACCCTGTGATCATAGAGGCTCCTCGTTGTCCAACAAAGAAATAGGGCAAGTACTTCCAGTCCACCAATGCAGTGACAACCAACATTTATTCAATTCTACCAACATGTCTTATTTTATTAACAAACAACATTTCAATCCCAAGGATGGTGGGAGTAAGGGTGGGAGAGTGCTCTGCCTTGTGCTCAAGTGTGTGCCTCTGCCTAACAACATCCCCTTATATGACCTCAGAGGCCCATCCTCTAACCCAGCTCACCCACCAATTACTTAAAAAAATGCCATCCCTTAACTCCTCCCTAGTGTAAAATCCCCCCCCCCCCCCCCCCCCCCCCACACACACACACTTTTTTCTGCCATGGGCACCTAGCTAGGTTGTGGTCAAGTACATCATAAAGGTTTAGTGATTGGTGCAGTTTTACAGAAGTAATAATTACCATTTATTTTACACCTCAGTGCAGTTGTTAAACAGACTCTGTAACAAAATCCAAGAGATAACAGAAAAACATCTGTACAAACAGCAGGAGATTTAGCTAATTTACAAACTATGTGCTCCTTACTGAACATTGTACCACAGTCTAGACTGTAGAGTAACTAAATCCAAAACGAATTAGTGTTTTATTGACTCTAATAGAGTATGCAGTCATTCAGGTCCATAGGTAAGAATGTGCTTCTGTTAATTTAACCTATTTGCTGTATTTATTTCTTGTAACATGTTGATTGGTAAGAGCGGGATTCACATTCTAAAATAGTTGCAAAAATATTGTTAACAGAACTAACTAAGCATCACAAAAGCTGGGATTACTGAGGCCATGATGACTCTTTTCAATTTTAATAATGCAATGGATTAATCATAAATGTTTAATTTAGAAAAATATGAGTACTAAAGAAAACAAATTTTAAGATGATGTAAATTAGTCTTAAACCATCTTAGAAGGAAGCAAGATACTAATGTTTGCCCCACTCTGTTACACAGGTGAATATCATAAAAATGTGAGCCCTTCTCAAACATAAGTCATATCCTGGGATATCTACAGTGGGGGGAAAAAAGTATTTATTCCCCTGCTGATTTTGAACGTTTATCCACTGACAAAGAAATTATAAGTCTATAATTTTAATGGTAGGTGTATTTTAACAGTGAGAGACAGAATGACAAACAAAAAAAAACAGAAAAAATGCATGACAACAAAGTTGTACTTTGATTTGCAAGTCAATGAGTGAAATAAGTATTTGACCCCTTCAAGTTAGCACACAGTGGCAAAATCATTGTTGGCAATCACAGAGCTCAGACATTTCTTGTAATTGGCCACCAGGTTTGCACACATCTCAGGAGGGATTTTGTCCCACTCCTCTTTGTGGATCCTCTCCAAGTCATAAAGGTTTTGAGGCTGATGTTTGGCCCTTCAAATGTTCAGCTCCCTCCATAGATTTTCTATGGGATTAAGGCCAGGCTAGGCCATTCATGGACCTTAATGTGCTTCTCCTTGGGCCACTTCTGCCTT
Source organism: Discoglossus pictus (assembly GCA_027410445.1). Classification (NCBI taxonomy): domain Eukaryota; kingdom Metazoa; phylum Chordata; class Amphibia; order Anura; family Alytidae; genus Discoglossus; species Discoglossus pictus. Next base: position 95,819,406 of record CM050173.1, on the reverse strand, counting down.
GGCTCTGTGTTTTGGGTCATTGTCATGCTGGAATACCCATCCATGACCCATTTTCAATGCCCTAGCTGAGAGAAGGAGGTTCTACCCCAAGACTTGACGGTACATGGCCCCATCCATTGTCCATTTGGTGCAGTGCAGTTGTCCTATCCCCTTAGCAGAAAAACACCCCCAAAGCATAATGTTTCCACCTCCATGTTGGACGGTGGGGATGGAGTTCTTGAGGTAATAGGCAGCATTCCTCCTCCTCCAAACACAGAGAGTTGAGTTGATGCCAAAGAGCTTGATTTTGGTCTCATCTGACCAAAACACTTTTTACCCAGTTTCCATTGAATCATTCAGATGTTCATTGGCAAACTTCAGACAGGCCTGTACATGTGCTTTCTTGAGCAGGAAGACCTTGTGGGCACTGCAAGATTTCAGTCCTCCACAACGTAGTTTGTTACCAATTGTTTCTTGGTGACTATGGTCCCAGCTGCCTTGAGAACATTAACAAGTTCCTCCCGAATAGTTCTGGCCTGATTTCTCACCATTCTCATGATCATTGAAACTCCACGAGGTGAGATCTTGAATGAAGCACCAGACCGAGGGAGACTGGCAGTTATTTTGTGTTTCTTCCATTCGCACCAACTGTGGTCACCTTCTCACCAAGCTGCTCAGTGGAGAGTTTGGAATCTGATTGATTGCTTCTGTGGAAAGGTGTCTTTTATACAGGTAACAAGCTGAGATTAGGAGCACTCCCTTTAAGATAGTGCTCCTAATCTCAGCTTGTTACATGTATAAAAGACACCTGGGAGCCAGAAATCCTGCTGATTGATAGCGGACCAAATACTTGCAAAACAATTTATAACTTTTTTGACAGGAATTTTTCTTGTTCTTTTTTTGTTAATCTGTCTCTTACTGTTAAAATACACCTCCCATAAAATTATAGACTTATCATTTCTTTGTCAGTGGACAACTGTTCAAAATCAGCAGGGGATCAAATAATCCCCCCCCCACACTGTATTTCCTTTTATTCTTTTTGTGATTGCTTCAGAAATATCTATAAGGAATTCACACTTTAAAGGAGAGCTTTAAGGAATGGCTGACTTCCTTGTCAAAGAGGATTAGGTGAGAATAAAATGTCTCCAAAGTTTTTCATTAGGTCATTGATTCCTCTATTTTAGACACTGTTGATGATTCAAAGGCAGAAACAAATGACAGAGACTCTAAAATTCCATATTTGCACAAAAGATGATCAAGCTGGCCAACTTGTGAAATATTTTTCAGTGTGATTGTTTTAATAGTTTTAGATGATTTACAAGTTGGAACATGAAAAAAAAGCTGTTCTACCTTTAAACTAAATTTAGAACATTTCAAAATAAGATCCCAGTGAGGCTGGCATAGACCAAGTGCTTGAATTTGAAAAGCATTTCTTTCTAAAATGTATTTTAGTTATTCAATTCCAAGCCCGCAACTCGATTATCTCCGATTGTGATGCTATTCAGTTGCTTAAGCCCTCAAGTTACTGTCCTAAAGCTGGAGGCTGTAAGTTACGGCTTTGACCATCGCAATATTTTAAAGGCCGTAACTCGTAACCTGTTTGGAGCCCACAAAAAGACTCCAATTGAATAGCAAATTAACTTGCAACCTCACTTACGGGCTACTGGATCGCCGGAAACCTCAACTGAACATGGCCCTAAATCTTCACCAATAGAGTTAATTAATAAAATATCAAATAAAAGGAATAACAAAAACACTGCTTTAAGACTTAATAATTATTATAAATTCCATGGCAATTAATACAATGTATGTCTGGATTTTATAGACAGTTATTATAATGATTTAATTGCCTAATACACTTAACTTATTTATGTATGCTTGTCTGTGAGTCAATACGAAAGTATACAAAAAATATATACAGTATATATAAACGAAGGGATTTAGCGGTTTTACCTCTTACTGATAAAAATTTGAGGAGGAAAGGAAACATCTGTTAATATTTTTTCTTACTCAAATTAAAATCATTAACTATAATCCAATTAGCATGAAAAGTAAAGGGTTCAGTAAGGGTGAAAACCTGTTGATCATGTTCCATATTTGCTAAACACACTCTTTCCCTACCAAACAATGAATCAATTAGGCCTGCACCTCATTTAATTAGAGAGCTATAAAAGGATGCTTGCCGAGGCTCAGATGGGCCAGTATAGTCTCATGCATGTATGTGTTATATTGACAGAGTGATACGTTTGTTATATTGTATTACTGACAAGGAAGGACAATGCTCATCTGAGTATAAAAAATGTATTTGAAAATCCATCCCTGAAGAATTTAGTTTATTGGAAATAACTTGCTTTACACGGTTAAAGGGCATTTACCAAATGGCTGTGATATGCACATCTGTATTTACTATGCACTTTTTGCTATGTGAAAAATTGCCACCACATCCTTTTTCACTACTTTTTCTGAATATAAAGCAAAATAATTTAGAGTGTCAACCTACAAACTGTCAGGCTAAATATATGAAAAATACTTTTCAAACATGTAATATGTTACTGTAAAAAAAATCTGTTCTTTACATCAACAAAGCTGTGTGGTCTACAATCTGTAACCCAGTTACAAAATTGCCATTTACATTACTCTTCCAATGTTCTGTTAATATAGATTTAATGCATTTTATATTCACTTGGCACTTCACAAGAAGAAAAGATGTGGGTTCTTTCCCTCTTCCCCTACACAAAAGATTGGCAGCAGCAGTGCCTCCGCCAACTACTAGATGGGGCTGCTGATTTTCGGAATACTGCTGTACATTGCATATAAGGCACGCCGACAGAAGAGGCCTTGAGCTATGAGAGGTGTGCCTGATTTCCTCGAGGGCCTAGTGCCTGCACCAACAATTGCAATGGCCTCACTGTCGATTCATCCCCATTGAGTTGTGCAACGTTGGAGAGGAAAATAATTATAGGCCTTCCCTGAAACCAGACAGCGCCATCTAGCGGCTACTTGCTGGCACTGCGACTGTCAGTACTGGCGATTTCTTGCATAGATCCAAGCCCTGCGATTGGGTGCTATGGATTTACTTATTAACTGTTTGATTTAGTGTTTATACAATAGCACAATGCTGTAAATATGTATTGTTCCCAATGCAAACGAGTCTTTAATTGACTTGTTATTCTGAATCTTTTGTTTTATGAAAACATTATAAATTAATCTGGTTTATGAATAGTGATAATAACTCTGAAGGGCAATGGTTGAGCACAACATTCAAACTGATGTAAGTTCACAAAACTGATAGACTGAGCATGACAAATATTGATCATATTCCTCTATTTGATTTATGTTGAACAAAACTCTCTACTTTAGTAATAATGTGCCTTACAGTGTATATTTACATTCTCTGCTCTACCTGCTCTAACTCTGTGTGATGTTCACTACAAAAAGTGTATTGCAAAAGTGTCTGAATGTGAGCAATTCATATGAAGCTATTTTTCTGCTGAGATGGTTACAAACCAAACTGCATGTTATAAAACACTAAGATGGCCAAAATACCCCAGGAGGACAAATAGCTCTAATTAAGGGTTTCAGTTACAGGTCAGTCAAGTCATATTTGCATAATTTTGGCAAACACTACAAGACCTGGAGTGATATTAAATAGACCATCTGTTGGGCTTCATTAAGCCTTCTCTGATCCACAGGGCTATTATATAAAATTAAGAATGTGAAAAGAAGCATTGACATCTGGACTTCCAATTGTATGCTGATCAATATTAATAAAGAAACTGCTGCACTGAAATGTATTATACACAGAAAGATGAAAACTCAATCACCATGACCTGATCAGTTGGCTTCATACTGATTTTTGTGTAGCCAGGGGAGTTATTAGTGTATCAGCTGCATTTATGTTATATTATAAATCAGGCTTTATAAATAATACATTGAAATATACCTATTAATAAGTAGTTAAGATTATATTGGAAAATAGAATACTGTTAAATATAAAGGCATCCCATCTGACATGGGGCAGAACAGCCATCAAGAAGATACTGGGGGTATTGGTGTAAAGGGCCCCATAAAGAGAGACCTAGAGAGAGTGCTCTGATTTGTTTTTAGGAATTTGTAACTAATCGTAATATGCTCACATAAACTAGTGTGCACATTGAGTTAGGTTACATTTGCATATTGAAATTGGTTGCAAATTGGTGACTTCTCCTTTCTCCCTCATGAACCTGTGTTAACGACCTACATAAATCTATGGAAAATTACTTTTCGATCATTGGAAGCTTTAGATGTTTGTTTGATAATATATAATATGTTGAAGAGATAGATAGATAACAGGCACTTGGAGAAAGGTGATACTTTAACTACTGAGGCTCCAAGACCTCTTCGGTCATTTCTGCAATCAGGAATAGAACAAAAGGGAAAAGAAATTCAGATTTGGTTTCTCCAGTATCACAACATTTTAAATAGCCATGCTTACGTGACAACTTCTCTTTCGTGACAACTGCTGTCTCAGAGAGCTGCAAATAGACCAGTGTTGGGACTGCCATGTTGGGTTCTTGGCTGTATAAAAGACCATAAATCAATGTCTATATTTAGGAGTACAGGCAGACCCCGCTTAACACTGATTTGCTATAAAGCTGTTTTTGCCTGACACGTCCCCCATTGGATATAACACAGTTTTTTATCTGACACATTCCCCATTGGATATAACACAGCTTTTGCCTGACACATCCCCGTGTAACACTGATTTGATGCTTGTGTATCATTCCAAAACACCAAGAGCCATGCAAGGAATTTTAAGATTGTGATTTACCTTTGTTAAAATTTAACACTGTTTAATTTAGCACTTAGTCTTCTAGGGTATACCCTGATTAATGCTACCCCTTTTAGTGTTGTTCAGCTATAACACTATTTTGACGCTATTAATTCCCTGTTTAATGCACTGCGAAATGCCTTTTAATGCTCTGATTCTCAAACAAAAGAAATGAATCCAGGATGAGCCAGAAGCTTCAACATCACAAAATTGAAGTTTATATTTCTGCTAATGTTCAGTTTGTGTTAATGTTATGTTTGCTGTTTGTTTGAAGTTCATATAAAACAAAAAAAGTTTAAATTGCAAATGTGTATTTTTTTTCATGAGTTCTAACCCATTCTACCCTATGTTAAAATAACCCTGTTTCGAGCTGTTTTGAGTAACACTCCTATTGCTTGAAACCTGTCTACAGCATTATACGAGGCATATCTGTAAATGTATTCCTAAATTATACTATATAATACATTGTACTCACACCATAGCAATTACTATTTACCCCGAGTTACTTTGCATGTGCAACTACAATTGACAAGCTGAAAAGTGGTTGTTCGAGAGCACACAGCATTATAATAACATACCAACATGAACATCATTGTAATAAAATAATCTTATTAAAATACAGATCTACTACAATCCTTCATTGAGATCCTTAGTGAATCTAGCATATTATCACAGTGAATAGGAAAAAGAAATGATAATTCTATGGTAATTTAACATTTTCATAAATGATAGAAGCCAACATTATTTTATATAGAGGTTTCTGCCCAGAAAACTCTGAAGAGAGAAGGGAAAGGGATGCTTTTCCTTCTTTTATTTTGCACATTTTCCTGGAACATAATCTTTGTATGGGATAGATATGCTATATATCACCCTGGCCAAAATCTGCACTAGGATGCAAGTAAAATATGAGTGAAGCTCAGTCCTCTGATCTACTGCATATTCTGAGTGGTGATAAAATTCTGGAGTTCATATAATCAGTTCCCTGGGTTATTACTGGCTTCGTATGATATACTGTACATATTAGAAGAGTCTCATTATTTACCCATATTTTATGCCATTCTTCATACTCTAATAAAGCATTATCTGTAGTATGCACTGTATACAGTACAATAAATATATAGAGCCAAAAACATGGTGCTGTCTACTTGGGGCCTCATTCAATTGCCATTTGGCCAATTGAATAAGGCTCTAAATAAGCACATAGCATATATTTTTTATATAAGTTTTTAGTTAGTGAATTTCTATCCAAAAGCAAGGTCTTTACTAACTAAAAACTTCTTTAAAAAATGTATGCTGTGTGCTTATTTTGAGCCCTATTCAATTGGCCAAATCGCAATTGAATGAGGCCCTTGTGATATTTAAATCTTGTTTTTACTATCCTTTCCATTTATGTACTTGTATTTCTTGTATTTTTTGTTCTGTTACTGTTTTCAAGCATTGTATACTAAACAATTCTACAGAATCTTTTTAGAATAATGGCTTTTTTTCTTTACTGACTTTTATAATAAAGGGTTCCGGATCACTTTTCTTCACAACATAACTAGGTTAAGTACCTGACCTGTTTTTTTATAATGAGTCTTTTAGTTCTATATGTTTTCGCTGTTATTCATGGTTACTAAGTTGGAGATATGAGATTACTAAAGAAAACTGGGCAACGCTACAAATACAGGCTATTAGCCATACTCAGGGTGAGACCCACTTACAGCTTCCCAGTCTGTATTAACTCCTTACAGGGCTTATCTCTTCCCAGACATCAAGGCACCATAGGTTCCATTTTTCAGAGGAAGGGCCAATAGGGGATTGTGTGAGAAGATGACATCACACTAAGATACTGGTCACTCCCTGGATTTCCATGCACCAAGCTGTCTGCTGATTGGTTCAGGGTTGGACTATCTAAATGTCCCATTGTTCTTTGTATGGAAGAAATGTATGAAAATTAGACCCAAGGAATAAAGGTTATGCTCTGTTTTGAACACATATGCATGGTGTATTTCATGTAGAGGGGACCTTTTTTATTATTTTTATTGGATTATAATCACTTTGTATCCTGAACCTCTTCTGCAAACCTTTGAGAACGGGATTGAAGAACCTTATTGGTGCCATTATTCTAGAAGAAGGGGATAGATGAGCTGTATAAGATCTTTGGGCAGAATTTGTCTCCCTGGCTTTTCATGCCCACTGAAGAGCAGATTGTACCATTTATGCTGATCCTGTGTTACTGAGGCTCCTGCTGATGATGCCGGTATGACTGCTGAGCACCAAGAAGTCCTCCTGCCTCACATTCTTCTGAGAGAGAATTACTGTAGCTGAAGGCAGGATTTTTTTTTTGTTTTGATGGGTTTTTTTTGGGGGGGGGGATAAAGCAGACCCACTTTTTCCTGGGTTGTGACACACACTTTTTATATATTCAATGTCTCTCCCCACATAAGGAAGTAGATCACTGGAAACCAAAATGGCATGTCCAACAGCAGCATTATTGCAAAAATAGTGGCTGTTTCCTGTTTTTGTTGTCTATAAGTGTAGTTGTGTGTAGTTTTTACATCTGTGACTGAGTTCTTTATATATATTATATATTATATACATGTATTTACTTTCACTATTATATTACTACTAAATGTAATATATATCAATGGTGATATTTAAATAGATGCCGACCATAACATCAATATGCCTCCATTGGAATCCATCATGATTGCTTTCATCACCATACTCAGAAGTCCTTGCCTGTTGCACCTCTGTACCAGTTTCTCAGCTGAAATTCCACTTATGCTCCAGATATAAATATATATATAAATATATATAAATTCTGGTAATGTTTTTAATTTTGAAGAACTAAACTTAAAAATATGCAATTATAGAATGTAAAAAAGATAGCTTTAACTGTATTATCTTGTAAATACTGATCAATTATGCTGCTGTAGAATCTACCATTTTGTCTTCATTAAATGCACTTCCTGATGTGGGAAGAAATTATACATACATATGTGTCTCTCTGTACAATAGTGATTTGGCAGTCACATCTGCCAGTGTGCTCAGCAGATAGAAGTTCACTAGTTTACAAGGACACAAGAAAATTGCAGGCAACAATAGAGAAAAAAGCAAAATGTAGTTGCCCAGCAAAATATAATTTCATATAAAAGTTGCCAAATACAAATCATGTGTATTATTTTTTTGCAGTAGCACTACTTTAGAGTGCCTGACAAATGCGCATAGACAAAAGCGCACCCATCAGTAGCACACCTGACATCTGTGTGCAGGAGTTGAGGTAAGTTGGCTTAGGGGTGTTAGGTTGACAGGTTTTAGGGTTAGGGGTCTAAGGCTTAGGGTTAGGCTAGGGACTCTAAGGGTTAGGGTTAGCCTAGGGGGTTTAAGGGTTAGTGTAAGGCTGTGGGTGGAAGGGTTAGGCTGCAGGGTGGAATGGTTAGGGTTTGGCTGCAGGGTGTAAGGGTTAGGGTTAGGCCACAGGGTCCAAGGGTTAGGGTAAGAAGGGTTCAAGGTGTTAGGCCATATCACTTGTGCCCTTTCGTCGGCACCCATTTGTTGGCGACTTTAGAACTGCACGCTGCTGTCTGGCTCGCTGTTGTCGGCACGCATTTGGAGTACACGCTGAAGTCGGGGTGCCTATTTTTGCTCAATAAACATGTTTTGCCCTTATTGTTCAGCTATTCAAAAGACAAGGTAGAAATAGCCTGGCCCAAGTGTTATTTTAATAACATCCCATTATCTGACTCTCTTCTCCATTTTTACCACTTTCTCTCACATTCAACGTTACTTGAAATATCTGCCTTCCTCTGTCAAACCTTGCTTTGACATTCAGAATTCCAAACACCCTCCTTAGAGTAGTGTTTTTTAAACTTATTGAGCCAGGAAACCTATCTAGACTCCCAGGGTTAAAAAAAAATTGCACCTGCAAAAACCCTCTCTTCCCCACTAATCCAACTTCAGTATCCAAAGCTATACAAGAATTCCAAAATGGCATCCAAGATTTCAAAATAGCCCTCCAGAACTTATACTTCTCTCTAAATCTAAGAGACACAGTGGTGAGAGAGGGGGGAGAGACACAGGGGAGGGAGAACAGGGCAAATTGACACAGGAGAGGAAGAGGGGTCTAAGAGACACGGGCTGGATAGAGGGGTAAAGATACATGGTAGGGAGAGGAGGAAAGAGACACAGGGGAGGGGAGAAAGAGACACAGGTGAGGTAGGGGGGAAGAGACAAAAGTGAGGGAGAGGAAGTGAAGAGACTCGGGAGAGAGAGGGGGATAGAGACACAAATTATAAATGGTGGAGTGATGGGGAGAAAGAGACACAGGTGAGGTGGAGGGGAAGAGACAAAGGTGAGGGAGAGGGAGGGAAGAGACACAGGAGAGGGAGAGGGGGGGAGAGACACAGGAGAGGGAGAGGAAGGGAAGAGATGCAGGAGAGGGGGCTAAGAGATATGGGAGGGAGAGGGGGGTAAAGAGACATGGGAGTGAGGGGAAGAAAGAGACAGAGGTAAGGTGGGGGGGGAAGAGTCAAAGGTAAGGGAGAGGGAGGGAAGAGACACAGGAGAGGGAGAGGGGGAGAGAGACACAGGGGAGGGAGAGGAGGGAAAGAGACACAAATGATAAATGGGGGAGAGGGGTAAAAGTGACACAGGGGAGGGAGAGTGGGGCAAACAGATTTCATTGATGTCACGATGACGATCTCTGTTTCCATTGTCTGTTTCTTATTTGGGAGTTACAGCCTTGCTTGATTGATCATGTTCAAGCTCGCAAATGAAACATACTATACCATGGTTTCTGAATTTCGCTATCGTCCATTAAGTTGTGAGTCCAGGCCAATTGAATAGAACCGTCAGTTCCGGATGCTGCACGCCGGCAGCAGTCCCGCAGATGTAAGTCTGACCTTCCTTAACTTCTGAAGCCTCATTAGAATGAGACTCTATCAACATAAGCATCTGTGTTGGACATGAACAAAAAACATTTGCATTTTTGAAGACTCTTTTTATGAGTACAGGAAAACAATTTGTTTTTATTACTTCACATCCTGAGACCTGAATTATGGAAATGTGTTTTAGGCAAATGATAGGGTAGGAAAGAACAGTGAGAAGTCCAGAGGCTTTGTTAGATAAATTGAGAGGTCTGAAATTGACACCACACTCCTACCCTCACAAGCTCAGAAGCAGACAGATGAAACTACTGCTCTACAGAAATGTAAAAAATAATCTCACACACAACTTCCACCAACTCATCATGGTTTCCTCCAGGATCAAGCAAAGGCAGCACATTTTTTTAAATTAAAACTATCTTTATGATGTTTTTTATGTTTAATCCCACTTTTAATCATTTTTCATTGTAGTGTGGTCCTTTAATAAGTCATCATGACATAATCCACAGACACAGAGCATCTTCCTGACAAAGACTGCTGTGATCTTTGTGTTGTTGTTCTCTAGGGAGGGAGGATCAGCTCTTTTGTGTAGGAGTCATTATAATAATGTACTCAATCAATGTCCAGTACACTGCATACTTTAATAGATTCACACTTGCATTGTGACAGATCTCATTCAAGACAAAATTAATTATTACAATGGGCAACATGTAATTTCCTTAATGCTATGAGAGCATTTCAGTATATATTGTAGAGGCCTCTTCTTCAAAGTTTAATGTCCTTGGCAAAACAATGGGAAGACACAATTCACAGACTTAACGTCATAATTCCAATTATATTGCCGTGATGAGGAGGTCCCCATGTTTAGCATAAAAAGGAAATAGACTATGGCTTCCATTCAGTCGGCCAAATTGTAATTACTGGAGCCCATTATGTAGCCCGTAAAGATTACTGATATTCAATTTGCTACATTTTGCTACTCGCAATCCAAGTTACAGGCTTAAAATCACTAAGGTTTAAAAACTTAACTCTGTTCTATCTCCTCATTTGATGTTTCAAGCCCGCAAATGTTACCAGTGCTAATCCATATTCAATTATAACAAATCAACAAGTCCGCAATTTCCTTCAAACCCATAAATGGCAAATGTATCAAAAATGTCTATGAGAACTAGATAGGACTAGCAAATTGGTTAAACACCTGTTCGCAACACTGTAAAAGCAAATATAAACACACTACTGTACTTTAAAATACAGGGAAAGTAATGCAAGGCATTCAAATAAATTGCACAAGAGTCTCAAGCTCCCAAACCTGCAATAAAAAAAATGTTTCATTTCCGTGTTATATCAATCCCGGGAATCAAGGAGTTAATACATATCAGGCCACCCAAATAGACTAGAACAGTTTCTTCATTTATCTTTATTGATTTCTTCATTGCTGGATTGGGATTCGGCAAATTTAAAAGGGCTCTATATAAGCACATAACATATTTTTTTTACAGAAGTTTTTAGTTAGTGAAGACCTTGTTTTTGGATGCAAGTTCACTAACTTAAAACTTCTGTAAAAATATGCTGTGTGCTTAAATAGAGCCCTTTTAAATTTGCTAAATCGCAATTGAATAAGGCTGTATGTTTTATGATAACGGTCTCATTTACTATTGGCTCTTTCTAAATTGTAACCTATGGGCTTGCTTAACTAATCATGAACATGCCCTGAACTGCTACGTACGGGTTCATGGCTTATGGTTTTAGGCTTTAGCCCTCTAATTGCGGGATTGAGTCAATTGAATACGGCCTGAATTGTAACAAAATTCTAACCCGCAGAAATGCAGCCTGTATGAAGATAATTATGGGCTTGCGATTGGATGGAGGCCTATGTCATTAATCTAAACAGCAAGGGTCAGATAGAAGCAGAAAACTAAGTGCAATGTAAAACCAGGAGCTGATGGGATTAACTTGATTCTGCTTAATGAAAGGGTTAACATTGCTTATGTTTAAATACATTTTTGTAACTTTGCTCAAAACTTTAGTGGCCAAGTATCTATGTGCTTACTAAAAAGCAGCTGAGTTGTTAGAATGTCTGATGATGATGCACAAATAGTTTGAAGATAAAGCGGATGAGAGAAGAACATACATTTGATAAGGAAGAATGGAAATATCAAGATAAGCAAACAAAACCACAAGACATGTTTGTGTAAAACTATAAAAAGACTGTAAGAGTGTAATGTGATCAGATGACTGCAGATATTACTACATGCTGTATGGGCATCTCCAGGTCTGAATAAATTAAAGGTTAGAGAACACCTGACCTTCGTATGCTGCCTAATTCTTTTTGAGGGTGATGGCAAGCTGGTAACAAGTTTTTTCCCCAACAGAGCCTCATTTAATTGAGCAATTGTAAGTTACAGTAGCCCGTAACGGAGGCCGTAAGTTAATTTGCTATTCAATTGGCATTTTTTTGTGAGCCGCAAACAGGCTACATGTTATGGGATTGAAATCCTTGCGGTTGTTACAACTGTATCTTACACCCAATCTAAGCCTTTGATCTTTAATGTCTGCAAAAGTTACAAGTGCAAATCGCTATTCAATTGCTACAATTCCCCAAGCCTGCAAATGTTTTCACACCTGTAAATGGCAAATGTAGAAGAAAATCCTACGAGTACTAGAGAAGACCCGCAAAGGGGTTAAACTCCTGATTGTAGCACTGCAATTGCGAAAAAAACATAAATACTGCACTTTAAAAGATGGAGATAGTGATGAAAGACATTAGAATTAATTGCACAACAGTCTCAAGCTCGTAAATCTGCAATAAAAAAGTATTTTATTTTATGCTTCCTTTTGGGGTTATATCAATCTTGGGAATCAATGAGTTAATACATATCAGGCCACCCACATGGACTAGAACAGTATCTGCATTCATTTTTATTATTTTGTGTTTTTCGATTTTGCGTGTCCGACAGTATATCGGATCTCCAAACCCTAATTTATTAACATACAGTGAATATAAAAAGTCTACACACCCCTGTTAAAATGTCAGGTTTCTGTGCTGTAAAAAAATGAGACAAAGATAAATCATGTCAGAACTTTTTCCACCTTTAATGTGACCTATAAACTGTATAACTCAATTGAAAAACAAACTGAAATCTTTTAGGTGGAGGGAAGAAAAAACAAAAAATAATAATGTGGTTGCATAAGTCTACACACCCTCTTATAACTGGGGATGTAACTGTGTTCAGAATTAAGAAATCACATTCCAAATCGTATTAAATAGGAGTCAGCATACACCTGCAATAATTTAAAGTGCCTCTGATTAAACCAAAATAAAGTTCAGCTGCTCTAGTTGGTCTTTCCTGAAATTTTCTTAGTCGCATCCCACAGCAAAAGCCATGGTCCACAGAGAGATTCCAAAGCATCAGAGAAGGGTACAAAAGAATTTCCAAGGCATTAGATATACCATGGAACACAGTGAAGACAGTCATCATCAAGTGGAGAAAATATGGCACAACAGTGACATTACCAAGAACTGGAGCTCCCTCCAAAATTGATGAAAAGACGAGAAGAAAACTGGTCTGGGAGGCTACCCAGAGGCCTACAGCAACATTAAAGGAGCTGCAGGAATATCTGGCAAGTACTGGCTATGTGGTACATGTGACAACAATCTCCCGTATTCTTCATATGTCTGGGCTATAGGTTAGAGTGGCAAGATGAAAGCCTTTTCTTACGAAGAAAAACATCCAAGCCAGGCTACATTTTGCAAAAACACATCTGAAGTCTCCCAAAAGCATGTGGGAAAAGGTGTTCTGGTCTGATGAAACCAAAGTTGAAATTTTTGGCCATAATTCCAAAAGATATGTTTGGCCCAAAAACAACACTGCACATCACCAAAAGAACACCATAACCACAGTCAAGCATGGTGGTGGCAGCATACTTGCTTTGGGGCTGTTCTTCAGCTGGAACTGGGGCCTTAGTTAAGATAGATGGAATTATGAACAGTTCCAAATACCAGTCAATATTGGTACAAAACCTTCAGGCCCTGCTAGAAAGCTGAACATGAAGAGGAACTTCATCTTTCAGCATGACAATGACCCAAAGCATACATCCAAATCAACAAAGGAATGGCTTCACCAGAAGAAGATTACAGTTTTGGAATGGCCCAGCCAGAGCCCAGACCTGAATCCTATTGAAAATCTGTGGGGTCATCTGAAGAGGGCTGTGCCCAGGAGATGCCCTCGCAATCTGACAGATTTGGAGTGTTTTTGCAAAGAAGAGTGGGCAAATCTTGCCAAGTCAAAATGTGCCATGCTGATAGACTCATACCCAAAAAGACTGAGTGCTGTAATAAAATCAAAAGGTGCTTCAACAAAGTATTAGTTTAAGCATGTGCATACTTATGCAACCATATTATTTTATTTTTATATTTTTTCTTCCCTCTACCTAAAAGATTTCAGTTTGTTTTTCAATTGAGTTGTACCATTTATAAGTCACATTAAAGGTGGAAAAAGTTCTGAAATGATTTATCTTTGTCTCATTTTTTTACAGCACAGAAACCTGACATTTTAACAGGGGTGTGTAGACTTTTTATATCCACTGTATAACCTCCATGTTTTACTGACCTAATGATGATGCTCATTTTCTATTGGCTATTTCTAAATGGGTAGTTATGGCCTTGCTTAATTGAACATGTTTCTGCCCTGAAATGCTACATACTATTGCATGGTTGACAGTTTTGGCTTTCGGTCCGTAACTTGCGGGCGGGCTTGTTCAATTGAGTAGCACCGGAATTGTTACAGACCTGTATATACGAATTGAATGAGGCTCCATATAAATAGAGAAAAAGACAAAAAATGTATGAAAGAATATTATACTACATAGAAAATCCCAAGTCTGTTTTGTTTGGTACTAAAAGGAATATATGTCTGAAGAATATAAATAATGATACTTTGTAGGCCTCATTTGCATGTCATGCCCCAAATTCTCAACTGCATTGGAGACCCTGCGTACTGAGTAAACATATAGGAACATGTTCACTGGTCTGCCTTGGCAGAAGATTTGCCACAAAAGTGTTTTCCCTTTTGCTGTACATTACATACATATAATGTCACAAAATGTTTCTCCAACCAACTAGAGAAATGCAGACATGTCTCGCTTGTGTCTAATTTTCATAAACAGATTTTCTGTGAAGGCATCACAAAAAACTACCAAACAAATATATATTGTAGCATTATTATTTCTTTAGCACAAACTAACAACATCCATAGAATATTCATGTTTTCAAGAGAAATGGACACCTTAAAACCATTATACTTTATTCTGAAGACAAAATAATTTTAAACTCAATTAACTATATCCAAGTTGAAAGTGAATATTAGCTTCCTGCATGAAACTAAGTGCTGTTTGGCTCGTGAGCTCAGAGGAATGGGAGCAGAACATTATCCTAACATTATGGATACCCAATACTGTATGTCTTCTCTACTTATTGCTGTGTGCTTGAGACATAGTGAGAAAACTTGATGAAAAGGGTCTGTATTCAGTATAGTAAAACATCATGCAATTCTCTAGGTCAATTTAATAAATGTCCTTCAGTAAAGGAACCAATTGCCTATGTTATGACTATTCAGACTAATTATCTTTTAAGAGTAACAATCGTAAAAATCGCAAATTGCTATTCAATTGCTGCAATGCCTCAAGCACGCAAATGTTTTCACACTCGTAAACAGCACAAAGATATGACCTTCAAATGGGTTAAAGACATGTCCAGAGCACTGTAAATTCACTGTAAATGTAAATGATGGGGAACATGATGATAGGCATTATAATTCATTGCACAACAGTCTCAAGCCAGTAATTCTGCAATATAAAATGTAATTTTATTTTATGCTTCCTTTTGGGGTTATATCAATCTTGGGAATCAATGAGTTAATACATATCGGCCCACCCACATAGACTTGAACATTGACTTCATTCATTTTTATTATCTTTTAGTTTACAGGTTTGCGGGTCCGATCGCATATTGGACCCCGAATTGCTAGTTGATTGACATGTCACCTCCATGTTTTACTGACTACATAATGACGGGCTCCTTTTCTATTGGCTGTTTCTGCATCAGACATACCATGGCATGGCTATCGGGCCGTGACTTGCGGTCTTGTTCAATTGAATAGCACAGTAAGTCTAGCGCGCTGCGGGTCTGCAGCAGGCCCGCAGACATACTGCCTATAACCAGCAACTAGCAGCCTAGCAATTGAATGAGACTCATTGCATTTAAATATAGTACATGATGCACTCACCAATTGAAAAGGGACATGGAAGGTTCACAGATTTTATTCTTAAACTACCTGTTTATTTTCATATCTAAACATCAATTTATTAACAAATGCTTAAAAGCTCTATGTTTACTCACAGAAACCTTCCAAATTGCCAATACAAAGTTCTCTCCCCACTACTTATACATACAGTGTCTCTAATTATACTAGATATACTAGCCAAGGAAAGTCTGTTTCTCAATAGCATGTTTTGAAATGTTGCTGAGACACAATCTATTATTGGCTACTACATCTAGTAACAATAGAAACACTATGAGGTTTGGGGGCTATTTTCCATGGGTCAAAGGTTTCCATGAGTAAAAAAAAAAGCTTATAATCCCTTGTTAATAAAATGATGTTTAGATGCCAACATACTTTATTTTAATATGAAACACGGAACTTTTCAAGGTAATTTAAAATTCATCCTAAAAAAATTAGCACAGATTCAGATACTGTGAATAAAATCAAGTGTCTGAGATTTTAGAAACTGATTGTCTCATCCTGTAGATGTCACTTCCAGAAAATTACAGAGACTTGTAGATTAGTGAGAAGTTGTATAATGAACATGAGAAAGAGCTCATATTGGATGTATTCGAAGATAACTTGTACACTGTCACTAATGTGAAGCTTTTTAATGGAGCAACATGGCAGTTGTTAAATATAATTATACAGTGTAGAGCTATCAAAATATGAAGAATATCAAAATATCAGAGAAATAGCTGGATCCATACTGCGCATTCAAACAACAAATTGACACTGAAACCAATATGGGGTAACCAACGGGCCACAGCCTATTTATTATTTACAAATATATACCAACATGGTGGGTAGCCTGATATGGTGTAAAATGGGAGGAGCCCAGCAAGCGGCAGCAACCTATTGCCTCTGGGCACGCACCCATGGGCCCATCTACTTTTGCGCTGCACCCGCACAAGAATTAGGGGCAAGCACCTTTTAAATGATATCCTTGGCCCGGGCAACTCCCCAAGCCACCACTGTGGCCAATAATTTCAACATACAAAACACCTATGACAAAATACCCTTTATCAACACTTTTATTTATTTTTAACACATATTACCAACAAAACATAATAATATAACCACCGTCCTAACTACCCCTGGAAGCTAAGCTCCTGGGAGGGTGGGAGGGGATCCAAGTGCTGGCCAGCCACAGAGTGAGGAAATGGAATTGGAGTGTGCAAAAATGCTGTACCTTACACCTCCCCACG
Source organism: Discoglossus pictus (assembly GCA_027410445.1). Taxonomy (NCBI): domain Eukaryota; kingdom Metazoa; phylum Chordata; class Amphibia; order Anura; family Alytidae; genus Discoglossus; species Discoglossus pictus. The sequence continues at coordinate 95,802,221 of CM050173.1, read as the reverse complement.
GCCCCCAGCGAATAGGAATGCGCAGGGCTCTGCCAGGTCAAGAGACCCTCCATGCAACAGAAAGCACTGTGCCCTACAAGACTCCAGGAAATCTGCAACTCCATACATATATTTGAAAGTTTTATTTTTAAATGTGTTTGTTCATTTATGAAAATTAATCCATTACAAGAATCAATCTGTTGTACAAATAAAACTGACTAAAGACTCTTGAGTAGTGATGTCGCAAACATCAAATTTTCGGTCGCGAAGTTCCATCAAATGTTCGTGAACGGGCGAACCCGGCAAACCGCCATAGACTTCAATGGGCAGGCAAATTTTAAAACCCACAGGGACTCTTTCTGGCCACAATAGTGATGGGAAAGTTGTTTCAACGGGACGAACACCTGGACTGTGGCATGCTGGAGGGGGATCCATGGCAAAACTCCCACGGAAAATTACATAGTTGATGAAGAGTCTGGTTTTAAGCCATAAAGGGCATAAATCACCTAACATTCCTAAATTGTTTGGAATAACATGCTTTAAAACATCAGGTATGATGTTGTATCGATCAGGTAGTATAAGGGTTACACTCGCTTCACAGTAACAGACCAATCTCCCTGTTTATTGCACGGCAAACAACCGTAAACAGTCCATTTGCACAACCGCAAACTCCCCATTTGCACAAGGTTGGATACCAAGCTAGCCATGTCCCGTTCCTTATCCTCACTGATGTCATTGAAGGTCTCTTCCTCCACCCAGCCACCAAGGGGCCCCGAAAGGTGACAACAAGCCCCAAGGGATGCCTGCTGTGTTTGGTCTTCCACCTCCTCAAAGCCACCTTCCTCCTCTGACTCCTCTTCTTCAGACTCCTCTCTCTGCGTTGCCTCTGTCTGCGTTATTATAAGGTGTGTACTGTTAAGTAGTACTATTCCTATCAGTTTAATCCCTGTTACATCCACTATTAGGGGACATGTATATGGCATTGATTTTTGGAAGCGGGAGATGGAAAAAGATGCATGGTCGGTCCTCCCACTTCAAATTTGGGGCACTGCGCGTGCAATCTAAGGTGCCACCAGATAGGAGTGGTGTGTTCAGTTGTACTTTTTATTCCTATCGGATTCAATAAAGTCAATAAACCTGGCCCTGTACTAGCCAGGAAACTACAAACCAAAACAACAAAAAATAGGATACTTCAAATTAAGACCTCGAAGGGAGAAAAAGCAACAAACCCAAATAAGATCCAGAAGATTTTCACAAAATTTTACAATACCCTTTATACGGCAACAAAACACATAGATCTACACAGAATGAGGGGATTTCTTTATTCCTGTGATCTCCCCTGAATAGAAGAAAATGACTTAGAGACTTTAAATGCCAAAGTGACCCTAGAGGAAGTGAGAAAAGCAGTCCAGAACCTCAAACCTGGTAAGTCACCAGGCCCAGACGGGTACACCAATTTATATTATAAAAAAATTATAGACATATTAGGCCCGCACTTGGTCACTCTAACAGAGTTCTAGAAGGCAAGCAAACACCAGCAAAGCTGAACATGGCAGATATCGCTCTATTCCCTAAGGAGGGTCGAGATGCCCTAGAACCAAAAAACTACAGGCCAATATCATTACTAAATTGTGATACAAAGATACTGTCAAAAATAATAGCGGATAGAATGTCATCCTTCTTGCCTAAGTTAATACATAATAACCAAGTAGGCTTTGTCTCCCACAGGCTAGCGGGAGACAACATTAGAAAAGTCATGAACCTACTGTACCACACCAAAGCCTCTAAAATTCAAGCCTGTCTTATGGCCTTTGACATTGAAAGGAGTTTGATTACCTGGAGGGGACTTACCTATACGCCACGCTTGAAAAATTTGGTATTAAAGGCCATTTCATAAATCTCATACACTCATTATACAAATCATCCAGGGCAAGGTTACAGATTCCGGGAGATGAGAGATCCTTAATTAAAATAGAAAGAGGAACAAGACAGGGGTGCCCCCTTTCTCCCCTTCTATTCGCAATATCAATAGAACCCCTGGCTCAGACAATTAGGGCCAACGCTGGGATCACAGGCATAAAAGTAGGCCATCACCATTTCAAAACTTGTCTATTTGCAGACGACCTGCTGTGTATACTCTCAAACCCTACCCAATCGGTCCCAGAGTTGATTAGAACTATGGAGGAGTTTGGTCAGTTTTCTGGCCTTAAACTGAACATAGAGAAGACAGAAGCACTAGCGATTGACTTAACATCAGTAGCGAAGCAGGCTCTCCAAGAGAAGTTTAATATTAAGTGGGATAAGAACCACATAAACTAAACTCTGGGAATCCGACTAACCCCTAAGCTATAGGACTTGTACAAAGCCAACCACTCCAAACTTTATAAAACAATAATTAATGACCTGAGTAAATGGACAAAGTATAGGTTATCATGGCTTTAGAGAATAAATACGATAAAAATGAATGTCCTTCCTAGGTTGCTCTACATATTTCGAACACTCCCGATCCCGATTAAATAAAAAGAATTAGAAAATATTCAAAGGAAAATATTTCAGTTTATCTGGAACCACTCTCCCTCACGCATCACAAAGAAAACTATGTACCTCCATAAGTCAGAAGGGAGACTATCGTGTCCAAACTTAAAATATTACCACAAGGCAGCTCAGTTATCTTTCCTCCCAATAGCACATTCTATAGGGCATCAACAGGCCTGGGTGCATTTAGAGAACCACACTTTAAGGACCTTAACCTGGGACAAGGTGGCTTGGCTATCAGAATTGCCTCAGAGCCTTAAAAACTCACCAAACCCCCTAATCAGACACTCACTATCATACTGGAAATGGGCCAAGAAACACACAGGTTTGTACCCTCGATCCACCCAAATGACCACAATTCTTGACCACCCTCAGGCCCCGAAACACATGAGCACAATATCACAACACTGGTGGAGGTCAAGGAAACTAGATAGACTTGGAGACTGGTTAGTAAAGGGCCAGATGCTCACCTAAGAGAAACTGAGGGACAAGCATGAGCTACCGCTGTCAGAACATTACAATTACTGTAGGCTGAGGCATTTCACACACTCCCTGACCCAGAAACAGGGGACACCGGTCTTAAATTGGTTCTCCAAAATGTGTAAAGATAAACCTCTATCAAGGGGGATCATTGGGTCGCTTTACAAATATAAAACATTTGTTACTGGTTGAAGCAACACTGGGGGAAGGACCGGAGTGGGGGAGCCCTGGAGACCCTTCAGAAGCAACTAGGGGCAAAATCATCCCAGGAAAGGAGAGGTCTCTTACTGAAGCCTGCCCTAGGGTAACCAAAGGGTGATTGCCCAGGTTAGATATTGTAAATAATAAGCTAATACCGCTGGAGGGATGATAGCTAATAGGACTTTGGTGTTTTTGGCTAGAATGTGATTGGCTGGAATGTGTCTGCTGACTGTGAGGTGCAGGGTGAAAGTTTCCTCAATGATAAAATATAGGGGGCGAACCGAAAAGCGCATGTGTTCGTCGTCCGCTGCGAACGCGAACATGCCAAAATCGCAGCGAATAGTCCGCGGGCGAACTGTCCGCGACATCTCTACTCTTGAGGACTGAAAACAGAAGTGGAATATAAATATTGTGTATTCACTATGAAGCCACACATGTATTGAATGTTTTTTTTTAAACTGTGTCATAGAAGTTGCAGTTCCACTGAACTAATTCTCACAACTTACTTTGACTTTAGTGTTAGAAGTCATTTTTCTTGTAACACAAGAACTCAATCTAATTGAGTAATATTTATTTTGTTTGTGGAAACATTCTTAAAAGGTATATAGATTTTGCTACAAGTGACTGCAGGATTTAATGGAATCCCAACTGAACTGTTCAAAAACCTATAAGATGATGCTGTGAAAGCATTGCTTGTCTTATGCCAAAAAAAATTCAATAGTGTCCAGTAGACTAGAAAAGGTCAGTCCACATCCCAATCCCCCCAAAAAAGGCATTGGCAAAGAGTTCTCTAAATATAAAAAATTACACTAATTGCACATGCCAGCAAGGTAATGCTTACAAAGCAGCGAGCTTGGCTCCAACAATATTTGGACAGAGAACTACCAGATGTGCAAGCCGGGTTTTGCAGAGCCACATAATGGAGAAAGCAAGATATTTCTGAAAAACACTTACTCACATTTCATAGACTATTCTAAAGCTTTTGACTGTGTCGATCACAACATAATGTTGAAAGTTCTTAAAGAGATGGGAGTACCAGACCATCTCATCCACCTCCCAAGAATCCATAGTCAGAGCATGAAACAACCGATTGTCAAATGAGTTTAACAAGGTTGTTTATTGTCACCTTATTTATTCAACTCATATGTGGAAAACATCATGTGTAAGGCCGGGCTGCATGAATCGAAAGCAGGAATCAATATTTTTGGGAGAAATATCACAAACTCAGATACATGGATGATACTACTCTGATGGCTGCAAACTAGGAGGAACTAAATGGCCTATGATAAAGGTGAAAGAAGAGGGTGCAAAAATTGACCTGCTGCTCAAAGATAAAAGATGAAGATTGTGGCAAACAGCAATCTTAGTTTCTGGCAAACAGATAGGGAAGAAGTAAAGGTATTGTCAGATTTTAGTTCCCTGGGCTCAAACATCTCTGCAGATGGTGACTTAAGCAATGCAATTAAAATATGTTTGCTTCTGGGGAGGTTAGCTATGGCAAGTCTGGAAAGGCTTTTAAGAAGTAAAAATATTTCACTTTAAAAAAAAGGTCCACATAGAACTATGGTATTCCCAATAGTAACATACGGATGTGAGAGCTGTACCATAAAGTAGGCTGAACACCTTAGGATTGATACCTTTGAATTGTGGTGTTGGAGAAAACTTCTTAGTGTCCTTTGGACTGCAGAGACTGGCAGAGTTTGTGATGGATAGATGAAGTAATTGAGACAATGACCATGAGCTTGAAGGCACTCAGAGGGGCAGTGGCTGACAAATGTGCCTGGCATCTGATAGTCCATAGGGTCATAGAAAGTTAGACATTACTAAATAACTAAACAATAACAACAATATACCTATGTGTTAATTACATTTTTATAGACATGAATTTTGCAAGGTATGTGATATATCTGTGTATTTATTTACTTGTTTATCCTTTGTTTTATTAAAAAACAATTAAAAGCTTTGTTTTTACAGAGAGACTTTACAGGCTGGATGTGTAGTACAGTGCTGTAGCCTATAAGGGACCACATATCAGCTGCAAGTTACAGCATGTAATAAGTCTCAATTATTTTGCCTGATGTCATTAAACTGACAATTTATAGGGCTCATTCAAAACAAATAAATAATTTCTACTTTTAAGAATGTTACCAATTGATGAAAGTATGAGAGGCTACAGTAACCTAATGTGCTATATATGGATACTTGAAAAGTGGGTTCTTAAACCTCTATAACAATTTGTGTTTTAGTTGGTCCTATTACAACCTGAATCGCTACTTTCTCGTGGTGAAGGGGCATGTGTACTTTGATGAAGCTGTGAGCTATAACATGTAGGGTCAGCCAAGATGGGCAGGTCATGGCAGAGAAATCATAAAAAATTGCCGTCCACTGGAGAAGGAACTGGCAATCCACTCCAGTCTCTTTGCTAAGAAAACTTTATGGGCAGGCACAGCCAGAGACATCATGATTTGGCACCGGAAGATGAGCCCCTCGGGTCAGAAGGTGCCTACCACATTACTAAGGAAGAGCAGAGGGCAAGTACATGTAACACCAGATCTAATGAAGTGGTTGGGCCAAAGGCGAAAGACACCTAGCTGCAGATGTGTCTGAAGGGGAAAGGAGAGTTCACTGCTGCAAGGACCAGTTCAGAATAGGAACCTGGAATGTTAGAACTCCAAACCACTGCAAAGTAGATGTGGTCAATAATGAAATTACAAGGTTAAAAATTGATATCCTAGGAACTTAAATGGACTGGAATAGGACATTTCACATCAGACAACCACCAGATCTTCTACTGTGGTCAAGAATCCTGCAATGGAAATGGAAATGGAGTAGCCATGCTAGTCAATCAAAGAGTGGCCAAAGCAGTGCACAATTACAACCCAATAAATTACAGAATGATTTCAATTAAAATTCAAGGCAAGCCCTATAATATCACAGTGATCCAAGTCTATGCTCCCACCACGGATGCTCAAGAGGCTTAAGTGTTCCAGTTCTACAAAGACATTCAACACGTCATAGATATAACACCAAGAAAAGATGTTACTATCCTCATAGGAGATTGGAATGCTCAAGTAGGGTACCAAAGGATACCTTGAATAACTGGCAAATTTGACATTGGAGTACACAATGAAGCAGCTCAGAGAATAGTAGAATTTTGTCAAGATAATTCTCTGTTCGTAGCAAACACCCTCTTCCGAAAGCCTCCGAGACGACTCTACACATGGACATCACGAGATGGACAACATAGAAATCAGATTGACTATATAATTTGCAACCAAAGATGGAGGAGCTCTATGCAGTCAGCAAAAACAAGACCTGGAGGGGACTGCGACTCAGACCATGAGCTTCTTATCGCAAAGTTGAAAATTACGCTGAAGAAAAGAGGGAAAACCATCAGACCAAGTAGATACAAAATAAATAATTTTGTGAATATGCAGTGGAAGTAAATAATAGATTTAAGGGTCTAGACATGCCTGAAAAACCTTTGACCAAAGTTTGCAACATTCTCCCTTAGGGATAGTATATTGAGTGTAGTTTACCAGTTGTGGGAGTGGTGGGCTCCAGTACTACCACACAGATATTGATAGTTTGTTGCCCACCTTTTTATGTTATTATGTAGGAATCTCTTTATTTGTATTTCTATTATTAATTAACTTTATGCACTAAGCACTTTTTTAGTGATATGCACTTTTCACTTAGAGCACTTTTTTGAGGAATTTATATTTATTAACTCTATGTACTGCCTGAATTACCAGAGATTATATTTACAATAGTGCTACCGATTATCGTTTTTTAACTACTGGCATGATATTGACATTCATATATCAATTGCGGTAACTTTTGACATATACTAGTAAACCGGGGGAATCTCTTGTTTTTTTATCATTTTATTCAAACGTGTTTTGTTTTTTGTTTTTAAAGGTTCCAATAAAATGTATTTTTTTTTTTTTTAAATGGTTTGTTCTTATCTAATCATTTGTAATAAGTGTTATTCAGTGACTTTAAGATCATATTGGCTTTGGGAAGTTCTTTTTTTCTCTTTTTTTTCTTTAATGTATTATCCAGGAAATAGATACAAAGAATAACCCTAAAAGAAAGAAAACTAAGAAGTCAAACTAAATGTCTGATGAGGCTTTGAAAGTAGCCCAGGAAAGCAGGAAATCAAAAGATAGTGGAGATAAGAAAAGATGTGTCCAACTGAATGCAGAATTCCAGAGGATGGCAAGAAGAGACAAGGAGACATTCTACAATGAGCAATGTACAGAGATTGAAGAAGATAACCAAATGGGTAAATAAAGAGATCTCTTCAAGAAAACTGTGAACCTAAAAGGCACCTTTCATGCCAAAGTGTGTGCTAAAAAAGACAAACATGGTAGGGACTTAACAGAAGAAGATCAGATAAAGAAGAGGTGGCAGGAATACACTAAAGGTCTATACATTATAGAAAAAATATATAGGAACTATAGGGTTTGGAATGGATGATTACTCTAAATGAGCTACTTGCTGGTATTTCCTTAAGTACATACAGTCTTCCCTCATATGGCAAAATAAATTTGCTAATCCTTGGGAGGACGGAAGTATGTAAATATATAAATAGTATTTAGCTCAAAAAAGTGTGGTTAAAACCAATGTAGAAAAAAGCGCATTTGAGTACTGTACTGGTTATGAAGAAAAGGTAAGGGGGAATATAGGTAAAGGGGGTTTATATAAAATATGTACAAATGATAAATTATAGCACAAAGTAGTACATAGTGATGCAACTCCTGTTTGCCTGAGACTACTATATGTCATTAATGCTGACTGGCAATTCACAGTAGTCACAAGGAGTAAAGTAACACAAGCCAAAATAGTTCAAACATATATAAACCTCCCTTTAGTAATCAATGAACCAATAACCAGAGTACTTGCGCTTAGTTGATAGTCCCGACGGTCCCGTTTCGCCCCTCCTGGGGCTTACTCATGGGCTAAAGGTCTATACATGAAGGATCTTAACAGCAGTGATGACCTCAATAATTTGCCCAATGAGCTGGCGCCCGACATCTTGAAGAGTGAAGTGAAATAGGCAGTAGGATTGCTGATAATAAGGCTGCAGGAGGTGATGGAATCCCAATTGAACTATTCCACATACTACAGGACAACGCTGTGAAAGTTTTACTTGCCTTATGCCAACACATTTGGAAAAATCAACAATTGTCATTAGACTGGAAAAGGTCAGTCTATATCCCAATCCCCAAAAAAGGCAGTGAAAAAAAGTGCTCTAATTATCAAACAATTGCACTCATTTCACATGCCAGCAAGGTAATGCTTAAGATTCTACAAACTTGACTCCAATAATATATGGACCAGGAACTACCAGATATGCAAGCCGGGTCTGCAGAGGAAGAGGCACAAGAGATCAAATTGCCAATGTCAGCTGGATAATAGAGAAAGCAAGAGAGTTCCAAAAAAACATTTACTTCTGCTTCATAGACTATTTTAAAGCCTTTGACTGTGTGGATCACAATAAAATGTGGCATGTCCTTAAAGAGATGGGAGTACCAGATCATCTCATCCTCCTCATAAAGAATCTGTATGTCAACCAAGAAGCCACGGTCAGAACTGATCATGGGACAACCGAATGGTTCAAGATCGGAAAAGGAGTGCAACAAGGTTGTATATTGTCACCTTATTTATTCAACTTATATGCACAGTACATCATGCGTAAGGCTGGACAGGATTAATCTAAAGCCGGAATCAATATTGCTGGAAGGAATATCAACAACCTTAGATACACTGATGATACTACTCTGATGGCTGAAAGCAGGAAGACTAAAAAGTGATAAATTAATAAGAACTCCATTTTATGTTTGTGTGTCAGAATCAACAGAGCAACTGGATTTGGAGAAACCGCTTGGCTGGAACCCAAGATTCCACCATTTAATTTTGGTTATAGGTTAAAGGACTTATTGATTAGGGTAAAAGAAGACAGTGAAAAAGCTGGCCTGCTGCTCAACGTTAAAAAGGCATAGCTCATGGCAAACGATAAGCTCACTTCCTGGCAAATAGACAGGGAAGAATTGGAGGCAGTGACAGATTTTATTTTCCTTGGATCCAAGATCTCAGCAGATGATGATACTTCTGGGAGGAAAGCTATGGCAAGCTTGGAAAGGCTAGTAAAAAGTAAAGATATTAACTATCAACAAAGGTCTGCATAGTTCGAACTATGATATTCCCAGTAGTAACATACGAATGTGAGACCTAGAACATAAAAATGTCTGGGCCTTTGACTGCAAGAAGATCTAATAAATCAGTACTACAGGAAATCAAGACAAACTGTTCACTAGAAGGTATGATCATGAGGCTGAAGCTCAAATATTTGGGCCATATTATGAGATGGCAGGATTCCCTAGAAAAGACTCTAATGATGCTGGGAAAGTTTGAAGGCACTAAAAGAAGGGGTCAACAGAGGTGGAGATGGATAGATGACATCACTGAATCAATGAAAATGAACTTGATGGAGCTCAGAGGGGCAGTGACTGAGAGATGCGCCTGGCATGCTGTGGTCCATAAAGACGGACACAACTGAATGACTAAACAACAACAACAAAATTACATAAGACATAAACCTATTTTTTTTTAAATTGTGGCATTGGTTATTAATACAATGGAATTAATTTTTGATAGACGTATTGTGTGTTTATTACATGTTTTATCCCCAGAAGAGACAGCAAAATGTCATGCTGCCTGCCAAAGTTCTCTGTCATGTCACAATTCATATTAAATAGATTGAGATGGTGCAGTTTTGCATGGAGTAAAACTTTTGAATTTTCTCAAATACATGTAACCTGTATACAAAAAATAAAAAGGTAATGAGAGATTAAGAAAGTCAACTAACAAAATACTACATGCTTACTGTGTGACTCACCTCTGTATTTATTCTTTATTAAAATGTCATCACTAACTGCTCACTAACTGCTCACTACTGAGTGAACAATATCTCAGTTTCAGATACTGTTCTACTACTATGGACAGGTCTAGGAGTTACTTTTCCAGTACTATGGATAGTTCCAAGAGTTACTTTTTCAGCACTATGGACAGAACTAAGAGTTATTATTTCAGTACTATGAACAGCTCCAAAAGATACTGCATCAGTACTATGGACAGCCCATATTTGCAAATGCAATGCTGATCTATATCAATTACTGACTCTTGATCATAACAAGTCAAATAGCAATTAGAACATTTTTTTATCTCTTGACTTGCATTAGCTCATTTGCAGCAATATTTAACACCTATGACAATCACACTGATTACAACTTATGATTTTATTAATGTGTATGGCTCAAATGTATTTATGTCCTATTAAGCAAAATGTACATGTTGTACTATGATTGCACTGAACTATGTACAGTGTATTTATATAGATACAAACAGCCTTGAAGGAGTCTTCACAATATTTTTTACACAGAACCCATTCACCTTTATTAAAATGAAATAGGAAAAACAGCATTATAGAACACGCCTTGAATTTCAGTTACATGAAGAAATAGCTTGGGGAGAATTAAGAGTTAATAGTGGAAGGGACATTTTTCCCTTGGACCATGTATTATTTTCTCTTTCCCACTCCTGAACATCATGAGAGAGCTTTGAAAAACAAAAATAAATTGGATTTTAGAGTAGCAAGTCAAACAAACACACAGAGAAAGATTAGAGTCCACAGTGTAGCAGTGCAGCAAAGGAGATTTAGACAATTTGGTCCCAATGTGAAACTCAGAATTTCTGTTCCTTTTCACAGTTAAAATTGCTCACAGTTCAAAACATGGAAGATTATTCTCTCAATTTAAAAAAAAAATAATAACATTTCAAATTACACCCAGGTGGTATATCATCAGGCTGTTATCTTGAGAAGAAAAAAAAGCTCTGTAAAGGCATTTAATCTAAAAATAATATATAATGAGTTCTCTATGTATATTTGCATGCCTATAAACGTGTGCACATGCTGATAAAGACATCAAACAGAGGTAATTTTTTTATTTTGCTTACTCATCTACTCATTTAGATGCTCAAACACAGGTGCACGTAATGTATATTGCTTATTACAGCTTTTACCACAAAAATGTTTATAGGCAAAAAAGCTCTACGAATGTTGGACAGTTCTTAAAAAAAAACAATTTCTACTATCTGAATCTTGTGAGAGTTGAAATTTCCTAGAACCGAATTTTATTTGGCCAATTGAATAGGGCTCTATATAAGCACAGAGCTTTTTTTTTTTTCCCCAGAAGTTTTTAGTTGGTGAAGACCTTGCTTTTGGATAGAAGTTCCCCTAAAAACTTCTGTAAAAAATATGCTCTGTGCTTATATAGAGCCCTTTTCAATTGGCCAAATCACAATTGAATGAGGCCCCTAGTTAACAATCTTATATTCCCAACTGAGATCTACCAGATTCCCATCACTATAAAATAGTACACAGAAACAAATGTCTCTATCACTTCTGGAGTTCTATATTTTTAGAGCATATAAGCTCATAAACATACCATTTACTGGCCATATATTCTAAACAGAAGACCATGACCACGACCATGTAGAAAGGCCTTAATAGATAAACACAGGTGGACAAAATCATCTAACAACTAGAAGGCAATTGTGGAAGCCAAAAATAATTTAGATGTCAAACAACAGAATATGATTCAATTTAAGAATCTTGAGATTATTACTAATCATTTCCTCTCACATTGCTTTTCCATCTCCACTTTATTTCTTACTGCCCTTTCCCACAATTCCCTCTGGCTCCTCACAGCTCAATTCTGCTGTTCTATGATGCCTTTAATAATTTATAAAAACGCTGAATATATGTGTATGTATAAAAGCTTTTGGAATATTTGTATTGGGTAGTAAATCAGACAAAATATTGTGACCAAGTCTGTTATGGGGGAATGAAGCAAGAATATGCAAGATGGGAGAAAGAAAACAGTGTTCAAGAGAGTGAGAGGGTCAAGAAAAGAGTTAGAGAGAGAACGGCAAAAATCACAGATGTTCATTTACTTTATCCTTAGTCTTTGTTATACAATTGAATAACTTGTCAAATTAAATGTTACTATGTTTTAAAGACCTCCACACTCCACACAATGTGTCCATCAAGCTCATGTTCATTTTTTCAACTACCTCATCTATCAATCTCCACCTCTGTCATCCCCTTCTTCATGTGCCTTCAATTATTCCTTGATCATAGCTTCCAGCAAACAGGTTGTCTTGTTTTTCTTTTGTTGTTTAGTTGTTCAGTTGCGATCAACTCTTCATGACCCTACATCCCTCAGGCACTGCCCCTCTGAGCTCCATCAAGTTCATTGCTTCAGTTACCTCATCTATCCATCTCCACCTCTGGTGTCTCCTTCTTCCTGTGCCTACAACCTATCCCAGAATCAGTATCTAATCTAGGGAATCCTGCTGTCTCATGATATGGCAAAATATTTGAGCTTCAGCCTCATGATCATACCTTCAAGTAAACAGTTTTTCTTGATTTCCTGAAGTACTTATTTATTGGATCTTCTTGCAGGTCAAGGGACTCTAAGTAGTTTTTGCCAAGACCACAATTCAAAGCTGTGTCTATTCTATGACGCTCAGACATCTTTATGGTCCAGCTCTCACATCCCTATGTTACTTCTGGGAATACCATAGCTCTAACTATGCATACCTTTGTTGAGTGTAATATCTGTAGTTTTTATTAGCTTGTTCAAACTTGCCATTGCTTTCATCCCCAGAAATAAACGCTTTTTTATTTTCTTTGCAGTTCAATTGCAATATTATGAGTCTCACCAACATAAATGCTGTTGCGTCTGTAAAACATATCAGTGTATATTTGCGTCAAACCAGGCAGTTCACTTAAATTACTGATGAGACAGAGCTTTAGGAACTTATAGAAAATGAGGACATCAGGATTCTTATAACAATAAGGACCTATAAATGTGAGAAACCGGTAGCACGTCTTCTGAGCACACGCAGCGCGCCAGCCGTCATGCACACACCGAAAAATGCACACATCAACAGCAGCACGCCCGAAAACTGGGTGCCCTACCATAGCATGGGAGAGCGAAGCTGGGGGACTGTGGGAATACCGGGGACAACTATAAAGGACAGGAGGGACAGTATGATATGCTACAGATAGCAGGTAAGCTATATCATGACATTCACTTGAAAATCTCTTTGTGTGCTGTACCTAGGGAGATCAGCTGCACCCCACAGACAAGACCCAAGTGCTAAATATTGATCAGCAAAGATGTCATGCTGCCACCACTATTCTATTCCAAGTGTCCCCTGTGGATTCTGACTCAGGGAATAGAATAGTGGTGGCAGCATGACATCTTTGCTCCTCAGTATGTAGCACTTGGGTCTTCTGCCTATGGGGTGCAGCTGATCTCCCTAGGTACAGCACACAAAGGGTCTATGTGTGGGTTACCCAATATCCAAACCAAGAGCACATAGATGTCAGAGCACATCTAAATTATATATCTTACCTGCTATCTGCAGCATACCATACTGTCCCTCCTGTCCTTTATAGCTGTCCCTGGTATTCCCCCAGTACTCCAGCTCCAGTCTCCTGTGCTATGGTCAGGCGCCCTGTTTTCAGGTGCGCTGCTGTTGATGTGAGCATTTGTCGGCGTGCGCTTAGAAGATGGCGTGCCATGAGAAACCATTTTGCAAGTAATAGCAAATAGGGCTAGCCATTAAAAAGACAATGCATTCAATAATCTGTTTATAGTCCATGTGGGTTTCCTGATATGTATTAACCACTTGAGTACTGGGTTCTGTGTTACTCTGGATGTTATATTATGACACGAACATTATTACATTAAATATATCATATTTTTAAATTCCATATACTTGCCTATGGGAACGTTAAGGATAAAAATCTGCTGAATGTCCATGTTTTATTATTATTATATATTGCTTTCGTTTCGCTTTAAATTATGTGGCCAGTTTTCTGCAATGCATCTGATGTTCCCAACATTATGAGTAATCAAACATGATAATCTAAAATCTTTTTTTGTTAATTAAATATATGTGACTATGGGAATGTAATGATTATTTTCTAGTAATCTCCATGCTTTTTTATTTTATGGTAGTGCTGTACTGTCTCTTTAACTGGTGTGGCAGGTATGCTGCAATGTATCTGATTTTCCCATAGATATGTTGAGTCATACACTTAAATGGATAAATAAATTGTTTTTAATTGCACATATGTACATTCATTTCTGATTATATTGCATGCTTTTGTATTGTGTTTGAGTGGTTTCTTGTCTCTTTAAGTGCTGCTCCATCCCACAGCAATGGTTGTAAAATTATTTGTGAATGGTGTTTAGTACCCGTAAATTTTTCTTATGCTTTTAATAATAATAATAATAATAATAATAATAATAATAATAATGCTGTGATAGGTAAATAGAATAGCTATGGATATTTACTTTGCTCTTTTTGACGGTGTAACTTTAAGATATATGGAATAAATCAGGGCTCAAAGAGTTTTGGATCTTTTTAGCTGAATGAACCAAGACAAAAGTGTGCGTTGCTTTTTCATTTTAAAATATTTTACAGTCTATAGTTTTCTTTTACTTCAAGATTCCATAAAGGTATTATAAGATATTATTTAAAGCTGTAATAACTTGTTAGAAACATGTTTCATATTTCAATATTTTACCTTTTGTCACCGCCATAAAATGAGACTAGGCCTGCTCACTTTACAGGCAGTTTCATGGAAGAAGATGGCAACAAAGTCTCATGGGTTTATGAGTAATTATTGCGATTGATTTCTCGTTACCAAAGATTAGGATTTATTTTTTGGGAGTGGATCAGACGACTGACTGACAGCATAAAATGGCAAGCTTCATTGTTAGTTTATTATAGGAATAGTAGAAACTGTGATTGGTAAAACCAGTATACAGCCTACTGCTCAGGTCTGACCACCCTCCTTGCCTCTTGATATTTCCAATCTTGAGATACACTTTTGTGTTCAGATACAATAATATCATGGAGTATCAAGACTGGTTTTCTTACTCTACACCTTGTGTTTTGCTGCTTTCCTTGATGGGCACTGTTCACAAGAATGTCAGAGTGAATATGAAATGATAAAAAAACAAAGGTGGGTGGGTAGGAGACATCACGCCAACACCTAGTGCAGATCATTCACTGGGTCAAACAAAGAAATCAAAATATTATGACATTAGTATCGTTAACTCTCACCTGCAGATGACCTCAATAGACTATTAGGTACAATCCCAGTTAAAAGTCCATGAGGTAGAGATCCAGTCTTGTCTTTTAAAGATGACAGGTTTATAGTTACAGTGAAAAAGATCTATGTGAGTGGGTTGTTTATCGTAAGCTGAGATGGGAATATCTATAGTCAGAATGATTTTATAAGTGCTAGTCAAGAGATAGCAAGGTAATTTGGGTAGAAATAAACATTATGAAGCCACATACATGACATTAATTTTATTATCTCTAAAACATATAGTACATAGTACAAAAAGTAAAATCATATTAATTAGGATGATATTATGAATATAAGATAAATGAACAATCCAGCAAAAAAAGAAACATATATTGTGACAATACGATGTTTCCAAATTTTTTCTATTTTCCCCATTTAAAAAAAAATGGTTCTTCCTCTCCACTTTCTTATTACTCATGTACTTAACACAGAAGTCATATAGCACACTGTAACTGGTGAAGGGAGGTGGTGGAGATGTGAACCTGTGCTGTGAGACCATTTTGTAGAAGACAGAGGTGATCATGGTTCCAGCGGTTGGGGTGCTGTTATATACCACCCAAATAATAATTGGAAATGTGCAATGTCCAGTGCATGCAATAGCGAGGCAGTTATGTTTAGAAATACATGAGTAAATAAATCATGATCACATATATAGTTGTGAGCGTACGAATTGTTGCTAATGCTTGCGGGCTCGGGCGAGGGCCTCAGTTTCTGGCATGGAGCACCGAAGAGCTCCTTGCCAGCAACTGCAACCCTTTGCAAACTTTACGTCGCAACGCAAACCACACGACACACCAACTACGACCCTCGCAAACTTTACCTCGCAACGCGAAAAACATACAAGACACGTTACCACACATTATGACTTTGCAAAAATCGGACGCAACTCGTGAACATGACAAAATTTAAAACACAATAAATACACACAGCACATACATAAAATGCTTACCTACAGCAAGAGGAAGCATCCAGGACCTCAAAAAAAACAACTTACACCTTCATTTAACTAAAAATAAAAGAGTTTAGACACTAGAGAAAAAATGGCCGCCGAACAAAACGAAAACGAGGCTACAGCACTCTAAACACGCAAAACACCACAATAAACTCGCAAAATACCACAAACGACCTACAGATATTCCGCTAAGACGCATACCACACATTACCCGCCATTTTACGCCAATGAGGAAGTACACAACTACGCTGACGGTTTGGTCTCGCGCACGCACACTATTACACTGCACACATTCATCACGCTTACAAAAGCAGCTCAACACCACTAATGCTGCAGCAACATCAAAACAGATTGCCAGCTCTTCAAAACAATGCTTCAAAATAGGTAAAGTATATTCATTAATTAATTGTATTATATATTTCAGTAGTACACACAAAACACCATTAGCTACCTTACAATTTCATTGCCGTCATTTTTTGATGGGCAATTTGCTAGTTAACATATATTCGTAGGCCAGCAAAATACCGAAATTTTTTATTCTGTGGACAGAACCTCCCTCAAAACTTTGAAGGCATGGTATATATATATATATTTAAACCCAACTCACCTGCAGCCAACTTGCACACACCGCAATTAACCTACCCACCTCTCTTGTTGCTTTATCAATCTATATCTATCCCTTGGCCCTTTGTATACTCACTACTTTACATTGTAGCAGAGTGTAATTTCTTCAGTATTTTTGCAAGTTCGTAATTTGTTTTTTCTTAGTCCCGCGGCTCTTATAATTTTTTTGTGTAATTCCGTAATTTTTTTTCAAAGTCCCACTTCTGTGGCTGTTTGTAACCGCTTGTGAGGTGCGGTAAAGCCTCCACCTCTGCAAATGCGGCCACTTGCTTCTCGAAGTGTGACGAAGTTTCGGAGTTCGACAACTATTATATGTGATAAAAAAATAAATAAAATATATATATATATATATATATAAATACACTGTATATATATATATATATATATATATATATATACATACACTGTATATAAGTAGAAATTGTGATCAAAAACAAAATATGAGAGAAAGCCTAGTCATTGGTACAGATACTTGGATACTTCTACTGATGAACAAAACAATATAGTCCAATAGAACATTTAGGAGTAGTACCAGTGCATCATGCTGCTGTCAGTTTAAATGCTGGATGTCTGCTTGCAGTAGCATTGCACTGGTATTGTGACATCCCTCCAGTGTTGGTCCTCGAGTCACTGCTATAAAAAATAGTATCCTACATGAAAACGAACAGGAAAAAGAATAGGTTCCTGGAGGTAAATATTTGTTATTCTCGGGTCGTCTTAAAAGTAAGTAAAGTGATTTTTTTTTCTGATAGTTTCATTGAGTAGGATAGAATTACGTCATATAACATATATAACATTTATAAAACAATCAATTTTGAGGCTCGCTTGACAGTGACAACAGCCAATCAGAAGGCGCAGACTTCTGGGGGTCTGTATTGACCCCCATGATGGACAGAGTTAATTAAGGGCTTCTGGGGGTATGTATTGACCACCATTAGTGACAGGGTTAATTAAGGGCTTCTGGGGGGAAATGTATTGACCCTCATGAGTGACTGGGTCAATTAACGGCTTCTGGGGGTCTGTATTTACCACCATGAATAACAGGGTTAGTTAAGGGCTTCTGGGGGTCTGTATAGAGCCCCATGAGTGACAGGGTTAATTAAGGGCTTCTGGGGATCTGTATTGACCCCCATGAGTGACAGAGTTAATTAAGGGCTTCTGGGGGTATGTATTGACCACTATGAGTGACAGGGTTAATTAAGGGCTACTGGGGATCTGTATTGACCCCCATGAGTTACCGAGTTAATTAAGGGCTTCTGAGGGGTATGTATTGACCCCCAAGAGTGACAGGGTTAATTAAGGGCTACTGGGGGTCTGTATTGACCACTGTGGGACAGGGTTTGTTAAGGGTTTTTGGTCTGTATAGAGCCCCATGAGTTATATGGTTGATTAAGGGCTCATGGTGGTCTGTATAGAGCCCTATGAGTGACAGGGTTAATTAATGGCTTCTGGGGGTCTGTATTGACCTTCATGAGTGACAGGGTTAATTAAGGACTTCTGGAGGTCTGTATTGATGCCCATGAGCGACAGGGTTAATTAAGGGCTTCTGGGGGTCTGTATTGACCACCATGAGTGACAGGGTTAGTTAAGGGCATCTGATGGTCTGTATAGAGCCCCATGAGCTATAGGGTTAATTAAGTGCTCATGAGGCTCTGTATAGTCCCCATGAGTTATAGGGTTAAGTAAGGGCTCATGGGGGTCTGTATAGAGCCCCATGAGTGACAGGGTTATTTAAGGGCTTCTGGGGGTCTGTATTGACCCCCATAAGTGAAAGAGTTATTTAAAGGCTTCTGGGGGTATGTATTGACCACCATGAGTGACAGGGTAAGTTAAGGGCTTCAGGGGGTCTGTATAGTGCCCCATGAGTTATAGGGTTAATTAAGTGCTCATGAGGCTCTGTATATTGCCCCATGAGTAATAGGGTTAATTTAAGTGCTCATTGGGCTTTGTATAGAGCCCCATGAGTTATTTAGAGCCCCATACGTTATAGGGTTAATGTAAGTGCTCCTGGAGCTCTGTATAGAGCCCCAGGAGTTATAGGGTTAATTTAAGTGCTCATGGGGATCTGTATAGAGCTACATTTTCTGAACACGCTTTACACCTGCAATGCTATGATGAAATTCATTACAAATAGAAATCAGTTATACGATTTATAAAAAATGCAGGCCATTGGTATCTGGAAGGAGTTATAACATATTGTGTATTTGCACCCTGATAACCAGTCTATCTGTAACAATCTGCCAATAGCAGATAATAAAGTAATAGGATGCCCAAGCAAGGTCACAGACAGTTTTATTGCACTGAAAATGAATCTTGAGGATTATTTCAATGTATATGTAAATTTCATGGATTATGAATGTGATAGCGGAGAATCAGTAGTGTATAAAAAATGTTTTGCATGAAAACAATCCCCAAATAAATATTAAAGGAATATATAAGTTTCCTGGATTATGAATGCATCTGATAGAGGAGAATCATTGGTGTATGAAAACATTTTTTTTCAGGACAAATACCAAAATAAACATTTAAACACTTACCTTGAAGTTAGTAAAATGTCTTGTAATTTCTGCCAATTGAAAATGAAACACTCCCTTCAAACCCATGCTAAATTGGCATAAAATTCATAAGGTATTTTTGCCAATCAGGAGGAAGCAAAGGCTGGAATATTTGTATTCAAATCTGGGGTTCCTTTCTGTGCTATAAAGCAGCTTGTGATATGTAGTGTGGCACCATGTTAGAAGGTACTGTGTATCACATATAATAGTTGTGGTAATTTGCAAGTTGTCATCATGCAATGTAAAAATTTACAGGTTTGAGCATGCACAGTGATTGCCGAAGGTGTTCATTGCAGGCCTCGCGATGAGTGCCTTAGGTGCTCATTGGGAGGCCTGAAAGTTACGGATTTGACGGGGGCTGCAATTTACCGTTCTCAGAGTTGCTAGGCGAGAAAAAAACAAAAACATTTTGGGCTTGGAGGAAATTACCAAGTTCCCAAGTCAGCAAATGGCTTCACACCCGTAAATGGAAACAGGAGCACAGAGGAAGGAGAGTGGGGGGAAAGAGACACAGGGTTGAGAGGGGGGGAAAAAGACACAGGGGAGGGAAATAAGGGGAAAAAACCCAGGGGAGGGAGATGGGGCAAAGAGACATGGGAGGGAGAGAGGGGAAAACAGACAAGGGGGGAGAAGGGGGAAAGAGACACAGGGGTGAGAGAGTGGGAAGAGGCTCGCAATGAGCGACCTTGCAAGGCCAGAAAGTTGAGGGTTGGCGATGCCTGCAATGAGAGATGAAGGCACTCATCACGAGGTTCATAAAGTAGAGGGGGGAGAGGCTTATTGTGGCGCACAAAAGTTGCAGGTTTGCCGAGGCCTGCAATGAGCGGCCCATAAAGTAGAGTTGGGGAGAGGCTTGCAATGAGCGCTGAAGGCTCTCATCGTGAGGTCTACAAGTTAGAGGGGAGAGAGCCTCGCATTGTGTGGCAAACAGCATTGCCAGGCTTCAAATTTTTATTGCCGTAATTTTTGACTGGCAAGACGCTAGCTTTCATATAAGTCTCTCTGTGCAACACATTCACACTTGATTACCACTGTGCACATTTCCATTCTCTGCATCATCAACAACTGCTGCTTGTGTTTTGTTATTCTTTCCTCTCTCTGTTTGGCAGAGCTGAGCATGCTTGTGTAATTTAACACCCCTGCAGACTACTGTTAATGGTGTTGTTTTTTTCCTTCTTCTCTCTCTGTTTCCCTAAAGTTTGCCAAATTCCTTTAGTTTTTAGAAAGTAGATTTTGAGAAGGAAAGTCCTTAAAATTCAAACTAAATTAGCATTCAATTCATCATAAGTTGTGGCCAATCAGAGGCAGGTACAACAATGTATCTGTTTTGCTCTCATTGTCTGCAGCAAATCTGCTTAGAAGGCAGCTGATTCACTAGATACAACTCCGCACAGCTCATTGGCTAAGAGGCTCTGCCTACATAGATGCTTTAGAGGTGTAGCTCACATAAAATATTTCAAATACTTTATATTACAAATATACAAAATCCCTCAATTACATTATTTGATATGACACTTTCCCAATCAGACAAACTTACACACATGGAGCCTCATTCAATTCAAAGCCCGCATCTCGCTGGAAATAGGTTGTATGTCTGCAGGCCTGCTGAGGGCTCACAGTCTGCCTCAATTCCAGGGCTATTCAATTGAACAAGCTTGCAAGTTATGGGCTGAAAGCCAAAACCGTAAATCATGCACTTGTATGTAGCATTTCAGGTTGGGAACATGATCAATTAAGCAAGGCAGTAACTACCCAATTAGAAATAACCAATATAAAATGAGACCGTCATCATAATGTCAGCCTAAGATGTAAGTTACATGTGCATCAATTATCATTCAGAGGTCTGATATGCCATCGGACTCGCCAAACCATGAAATACAAAATAATAAAAGTGAATGCCGATACTCTTCTAGTCCATTTGGATGGCCTGATATGTATTAATTTATTGATTCCCAAGATAGATCTAACTCCAAAATGAAAAATAAAATAAAATTATTTTTGATTGACGATTTGCGAGCTTGAGACTGTTGTACAATTAATTCTAATGTCTTTCATCGCTTTCCTATCATTTACAGTGCAGTAGTGATTTTTTTATTTGCTTTTACAGTTCTATGGATATGTCTTTAACCCTTTTGTGGGTCTTCTCTAGTACTGGTAGAATTTTCTTCTACATTTGGCGTTTTAAAGGTGTGAAAAGATTTGCAGGCTTGCAGAATTGATGCAATTGAATAGCAATTTGCCATTTGAGCCATTGTAACTCTTGCGGACGTGAAATATCAAAGGGCATAAGTAGTGATGTCGCGAACATCAAATTTTCGGTTAGCAAACAGCGGACGCAAACTTCCATCAAATGTTCGCAAACAGGCAAACCCGGCGAACCGCCATAGTCTTCAATGGGCAGGCGAATATCACAACCCACAGGGACTCTTTCTGGCCACAATAGTGATGGGAAAGTTGTTTCAAGGGGACTAACACCTGGACTATGGCATGCCGGAGGGGGATCTATGGCAAAACTCCCACGGAAAACTACATAGTTGATGCAGAGTCTGGTTTTAAGCCATAAAGGGCATAAATCCCCTAACATTCATAAATTGTTTGGAATAACATGCTTTAAAGCATCAGGTATGATGTTGTATCGATCAGGTAGTGTAAGGGTTACAGCCGCTTCACAGTAACAGATCAATCTTCCCTTTTAATGCACCGCAAACAGTCCCTTTGCACAACCGCAAACTCCCCATTTGCACAAGGTTGGATACCAAGCTAGCCATATCCCGTTCCTTGTCCTCACTGATGTCATTGGAGGTCTCTTCCTCCACCCAGCCACCAAGGGACCTGAAAGGTGACAAAAAGCCGCCTGGGACGCCTGCTGTGTTTGGTCTTCCACCTCCTCAAAGCCACCATCCTCCTCTGACTCCTCTTCTTCAGACTCCTCTCTCTGCGTTGCCTCTGTCTGCGTTATTATAAGGTGTGTACTATTCCTATCGGTTTAATCCCTGTTACGTCACCTATCAGGGGACGTGTATATGGCATGGATTTTTGGAAGCGGGAGATGGAAAAAGATGCTTGTTCGGTCCTATCACTTCAAATTTGGGGCACTGCGCGTGCAATTTAAGGTGCCACCAGAGTGGTGTGTTCAGTTGTACTATTTATTCCTAACGTATTTAATAAAGACAATAAACCTGGCCCGTTACTTGCCAGGAAACTACAAACCAAAACAACACAAAATAGGATACTTCAAATTAAGACCTCAAAGGGAGAAATAACAACTAACCCAAATAAGATTTTTTCAAAATTTTACAGTACCCTTTATACGGCAACAAAACACATAGATCTACACAAAATGAGGGGATTTCATAATTCCTGTGATCTCCCCTTAATAGAAGAAAATTACTTAGAGACTTTAAATGCCAAAGTGACCCTAGAGGAAGTGAGAAAAGCAGTCCAGAACCTCAAACCTGGTAAGTCACCAGGCCCAGACGGGTACACCAAATTATATTATAAAAAATGTATAGACATATTAGGGCCGCACTTGGTAACTCTAACAGAGTTCTAGAAGGCAAGCAAACACCAGCAGAGCTGAACAGGGCAGATATCGCTCTATTCCCTAAGGACGGTCGAGATGCCCTAGAACCAAAAAACTACAGGCCAATATCATTACTAAACTGTGATACAAAGATCCTGTCAAAAATAATAGCTGATAGAATGTCATCCTTCTTGCCCAAGTTAATACATAATGACAAAGTAGGCTTTGTCTCCCATAGGCAATTGGTAGACAACATTAGAAAAGTCATGAACCTACTGTACCACACCAAAGCCTCTAAAATTCAAGCCTGTCTTATGGCCTTTGACAATGAAAAGGCGTTTGATTCCCTGGAGTGGACTTACCTATACGCCACACTTGAAAAATTTGGTATTAAAGGCCATTTCATAAATCTCATACACTCATTATACAAATCATCCAGGGCAAGGTTACAGATTCCGGGAGATGAGAGATCCTTAATTAAAATAGAAAGAGGAACAAGACAGGGGTGCCCCCTTTCTCCCCTTCTATTCGCAATAGCAATAGAACCCCTGGCTCAGACAATTAGGGCCAACGCTGGGATCACAGGCATAAAAGTAGGCCATCACCATTTCAAAACTTGTCTATTTGCAGACGACCTGCTGTGTATACTCTCAAACCCTACCCAATCGGTCCCAGAGTTGATTCGAACTATGGAGGAGTTTGGTCAGTTTTCTGGCCTCAAACTGAACATAGAGAAGACAGAAGCACTAGCGATTGACTTAACAGCAGTAGATAAGCTGGTTCTCCAAGAGAAGTTTAATATTAAGTGGGATAAGAACCACATAAACTACCTGGGAATCCGACTAACCCCCTAAGCTAGAGGACTTGTACAAAGCCAACCACTCCAAACTTTATAAAACAATAATTAATGACCTGAGTAAATGGACAAAGTATAGGTTATCATGGCTAGGGAGAATAAATACGATAAAAATGAATGTCCTTCCTAGGTTGCTCTACATATTTTGAACACTCCCGATCCCGATTAAATAAAAAGAATTAGAAAATATTCAAAGGAAAATATTTCAGTTTATCTGGAACCACTCTCCCTCACGCATCACAAAGAAAATTATGTGCCTTCATAAGTCAGAGGGGAGACTATCGTGTCTAAACTTAAAATATTACCACAAGGCAGCTCAGTTATCTTTCCTTCCAATAGCACATTCTATAGGGCATCAACCGGCCTGGGTGTATTTAGAGAACCACACTTTAAGGACCTTAACCTGGGACAAGGTGGCTTGGCTATCAGAATTGCCTCAGAGCCTTAAAAACTCTCCAAACCCCCTAATCAGACACTCACTATCATACTGGAAATGGGCCAAGAAACACACGGGTTTGTTCCCTGGATCCACCCAAATGACCCCAATTCTTGACCACCCTCAGGCCCCGAAACACATGAGCACAACATCACAACACTATTGGAGGTCAAGGAAACTAGATAGACTGGGAGACTGGTTAGTAAAGTGCCAGATGCTCACCTATGAGGAACTGAGGGACAAGCATGAGCTACCGCTGTCAGAACATTACAATTACTGTAGGCTGAGGCATTTCACACACTCCCTGACCCAGAAACAGGGGACACTGGTCTTAAATTGGTTCTCCAAAATTTGTAAAGATAAACCTCTATCAAGGGGGATCATTGGGTCGCTTTACAAATATAAAACATTTGTTACTGGTTGAAGCGACACTGGGGGAAGGACCGGAGTGGGGGAGCCCTGGAGACCCTTCAGAAGCAACTAGAGGCAAAATCATCCCATGAAAGGAGAGGTCGCTTACTGAAGCCTGCTCTAGGGTAACCCAAGGGTGATTGCCCAGGTTAGATATTGTAAATAATAAGGTAATACTGCTGGAGGGATGATAGCTAATAGGACTTTGGTGTTTCCTGCAGATATACTCTTTGCTATTGTCTGTTTTATCATGTTTTAGGTATCTCTTAAATTGCAGTCACAGTAAAAAAAAAAAAAATTATTAACCTAAAAAGTAAAAATAAGAAGGACTAGCCAGCTAACTTTCACAAAATGTCTTTATTGTAAATATGTATTTTTGCACAACAGTTATGCAAGACTTTTAAAAAATGCTTTATTTTTCATTACATGCTGTACGCCCTCTGACAATAAAAGAATTTAAATGCAAAAATTAAGTATTGTTGCAGCGACCAGAAAAATTGATGTTAGTTTGCCAGGCAGAAAGTGCCCTAAAACATTGCGTCTTGAACCCTAGTTGGTGGCCGATAAGTGAATCAAGTCATCCGGCATTCAGGGATAAAATACAGCAGTGTGTGGACCATTATTAACTCAAGGCAGCTCATCTATCAGGCCTTTTTTAATCGAATGTATCGCCCACTGTCAGTCCCTTCGGGATCCATTCCTCATTCATCTTAATAAAGGTGAGGTAATCTAGACTTTTTTGACCTAGGGGACTTCCCTTCTCAGTGACAAAACCTCCTGCTGCACTGAAGGTCCTTTCTGACAGGACACTTGAAGTGGGGCACAACAGAAGTTCTATGGCAAATTGGGATAGCTCAGGCCACAGGGCAAGCGTGCACACCCAGTAGTCAAGGGGTTCATTGCTCCTCATAGTGTCGATATCTGCAGTTAAGGCAATGTAGTCTGTTACCTGTCGGTCGAGTCGTTCTCTGAGGGTGGACCCCGAAGGGCTGTGGCAATGCATAGGACTTAAAAAGCTCTGCATGTCCTCCATCAACAACACGTCTGTAAAGTGTCCTCTCCATTCTGGCGTGGTCGTGGGAGGAGGAGGATTATGTTCACCTCTTCCGCTGTTAGATTGCCGTTGTGCTTTGACATCACCCTTAAACGCTGTGTAAAGCATACTTTTTAATTTATTTTTTAAGTGCTGCATCCTTTCCGACTTGTGGTAATTCGGTAACATTTCAGGCACTTTCTGCTTATACCGGGGGTCTAGTAGCATGGACACCCAGTACAGGTCGTTCTCCTTCATCCTTTTTATACGAGGGTCCCTCAACAGGCACGACAGCATGAAAGACCCCATTTGCACAAGGTTGGATGCCGAGCTAGTCATGTCCCGTTCCTCGTCCTCAGTGATCTCACTGAAGGTATGTTCTTCCCCCCAGCCACGTCCAACACCACGGTACCAGATAGGTGACAACGAGCACCCTGGGATGCCTGTTGTGGTTGGTCTTCCTCCTCCTCCTCAAAGCCACATTCCTCCTCTGACTCCTCTTCCTCACAATACTCTTCCAGCGTTGCCGCATGTCCAGCAAGCGATGCTGATAAGGCTGTTTCTGGTGGTGATGGTGACCACAACTCTTCCTCTTCACGCTCATCTACGGCCTGATCCAGCACTCTTTGCAGGGCACGCTCCAGGAAGAAAACAAATGGTATGATGTCACTGATGGTGCCCTGGGTGCGACTGACCAGGTTTGTCACATACTCAAAAGGACGCATAAGCCTACAGGCATTGCGCATGAGCGTCCAGTAGCGTGGCAAAAAAATCTCCAGCTCCGCAGAGGCTATGCTAGCACTCCGGTCATACAAATACTCGTTAACGGCCTTTTCTTGTTGGAGCAGGCGGTCGAACATTCGGAGTGTTGAATTCCAATGTGTCGTGCTGTCTAAAATCAAGCGCCTCACTGGCATGTTGTTTAGTCGCTGGATATCTGTAAAGTGCGCCATGGCCGTTTAGGAACTCCTGAAATGGACACACACCTTCCTGGCCTGCTTCAGGATGTCCTGTAAGCATGGGTGCTTATGCACAAAGCGTTGTACAATCAGATTACACACATGTGCCAGGCACGGCACATGTGTCAACTTGCCCAAATTTAATGCCGCCAACAAATTTTTTCCGTTGTCACAAACCACTTTGCCGATCTCCAGTTGGTGCAGTGTCAGCCACTGATCCACCTGTGCGTTCAGGGCGGACAGGAGTGCTGGCCCGGTGTGACTCTCTGCTTTCAGGGAAGTCAACCCCAAGACGGCGTGACACTGCCGTATACGGGATGTGGAATAGTACCTGTGAAGCTGGGGGGGGGGTGTGTCGTTGAGCAAGACATAGCAGCAGCAGAAGAGGACTCAGCCAAGGAGGTTATGGAAGAGGATGGAGTAGGAGGAGTAGAGGAGGTGTCAGCAGGCCTGCCTGCAAGTCGTGGCGGTGTCACCAACTCCTCTGCAGAGCCACGTAAACCATGCTTGGCAGCCGTCACCAGGTTTACCCAATGCGCAGTGTAGGTGATATACCTGCCCTGACCATGCTTTGCAGACCAGGTATCAGTGGTAAGATGGACCCTTTCCCCAACACTGTGTGCCAGAGATGCCATTACTTCCTTTTGCACAATCGAGTACAGGTTGGGGATTGCTTTTTGTGCAAAGAAATTTCGTCCGGGTACCTTCCACTGCGGTGTCCCAATAGCTACATATTTTTTGAACGCCTCAGACTCCACCAGCTTGTATGGTAAAAGCTGGCGGGCTAAGAGTTCAGACAAGCCAGCTGTCAGTTGCCGGGCAAAGGGGGGTGACTTTGTGACATTGGCTTCTTATGCTCAAACATGTCCTTGACAGACACCTGACTGTGGGCAGATGAGCAGGGACTGCTCAGGGCGTGACACAAAGTGGCGGATGGTTGAGAGGGGGCAAGCAGGGCAGCAGTGGTTGACGTGGCTGAAGATGCTGAACCAGGAGGAGGATGGCGGCTTTCACTTTGTGTGCTGCTTGTACTCATGTGTTGATCCCATAGGCGTTTATGATGTGACATCATGTGCCTTCGCAAAGAAGTTGTACCTAGGTGGGTGTTGGACTTCCCACGACTCAGTTTCTTTTCACACAGGTTGCAAATGGCATTGCTGTTGTCACAGGCAGACACACCAAAAAATTGCCACACTGCTGAGCTCTGCAATGACGGCATTCTGGTGGTGGCAAAAGCATGCGTTGATTTGCGTGCTGTCTAGCTAACCCGGGGTGCCGATGCATGCTGTCTGACTGTGCCACTAGCTACTTGTGACGACCTCCCCCTGCTTCCAAATCGTCTCCTCCTCCTCTCTGTCTCCCCATCTGATCTTTCCTCCTGTTCTTCTTCTCTTATAGCGGGCACCCACGTGAAATTCATGGACGGATCATCATCATCAACCGCTTCACTTGTATCTGACAACTCAACAAAGGAAGCAGCACCGGGTACAACATCATCATCATCAGACCGTACGTCCATGTGTGTAATGCTGCCTGACTGGGACATATCCCTGTTATCTACATCCTCTGGCACTAATGTTTGCGCATCACTCATTTCTTCCAACGGATGTGTAAATAACTCTGCTGACGGATCAAGTGAAGCGGCTGTGGTGCTAGTGTTGGTGGTGGCAGCAGGCAGGCGAGTGGTAACTGGAGAGGTGCCCGAAGCTAAGCTGGAGGAGGATGGTGCGTCTAGGTTACGAGCGGAAGCTGTAGAAGATTGGGTGTCCTGTGTTAGCCAGTCAACCATGTCCTCAGAACTTTTCAAGTTCAGGGTACGTTGCCTCAGAAAACTGGGCATTATTCTAGGGTCAAAGGGAATCACAGCACCACGACCACTACGGCCCCTGCGGGGTGGCCTCCCTCTGCCTGTCATTTTTTTTCCCGATTAGTGGTACTTTGTGTGCAAGCTACTGTGACACCAGATATGAGTGTCACTGTGCACTGTCAAAAGTTGGCAGATCAGGCGCTGTAGGCCCCACACACATGCCTGTAGGCAGGCAACTGATATTCAATCGATTACAGTAAAAAAAGGGTTCTTTTATTTCACTGTACACTAGGTTGCACCAGATATGAGTGTCACTGTGCACTGGCAAATGTTGGCAGAGTAGGCGCTGTAGGCCTCACACACATGACTGTAGGCAGGCAACTGATATTTAATCGATTACAGTAAAAAAAGGGTTCTTTTATTTCACTATACACTAGGTTGCACCAGATATGAGTGTCACTGTGCACTGGCAAAAGTTGGCAGAGTAGGCGCTGTAGGTCTCACACACACGCCTGTAGGCAGGCAACTGATATTCAATCAATTACAGTAAAAAAAGGGTTCTTTTATTTCACTATACACTCGGTTGCACCAGATATGAGTGTTACTGTGCACTGGCAAATGTTGGCAGAATAGGCGCTGTAGGCCTCACACACACGCCTGTAGGCAGACAACTGATATTCAATCGATTACAGTAAAAAAAGGGTTCTTTTCATTTCACTGTACACTAGGTTGCACTAGATATGAGTGTTGCTGTGCACTGGCAAAAGTTGGCAGAGTAGTCGCTGTAGGCCTCACACACACGCCTGTAGGCAGGCAACTGACATTCAATCAATTACAGTAAAAAAAGTTTTTTTTTTCTTCACTGTACACTAGGTTGCACCAGATATGAGTGTCACTGTGCACTGGCAAAAGTTGGCAGAGTAGGCGCTGTATGCCTCACACACACGCCTTTAGGCAGGCAACTGATATTCAATCGATTACAGTAAAAAAAGGGTTCTTTTATTTCACTGTACACTAGGTTGCACCAGATATGAGTGTCACTGTGCACTGGCAAAAGTTGGCACAGTAGGCGCTGTAGGCCTCACACACACGCCTGTAGGCAGGCAACTGATATTCAATCGATTACAGTCAAAAAAGTGTTGTTTTATGTCACTGCACACTACGGTTGCACCAGATATGACTTATCACTGTGCACTGGCAAAAGTTGGCAGAGTAGATGCAATAGGCTTCACACACACGCCTGTAGGCAGGCAATAGCTATTCAATCTATTACAATCAAAAAAGTGTTGTTTTTTTTCACTGATCACAATATAAGCTGTGAGCCTGACACAGGCAGGCAACTGAAATTAGATTACAGGAAAAAAATGGTTGTTTTCAATGTATGGTACACCACCAGGCATGAGTAGTGAAAATAAGCAAAATATAAGCTGTTAGGTGTTAGCCTGTCACACACACACGCTGGCAGGCAGGCATATGCAATTAGATTACACAGAAAACAATTATAAAATAAAATAAATGATGTTCTAGCCCTAAAAAGGGCTTTTTGGGTTGCTCTCCTTGCAGCAGATATCAGATGAGTCCTTCAGGTCTGTAATGGAAGCTAAATACACAGCCTGGCTATCTATTTCCCTATTAAATCTCCAGCAGCTGCACTATCTGTCCTCTCACAACGAATGCAGCTTCAGAATGATTCTAAAATGTATGCTGTCCTTCAGATGGAAGGCTCTGGAAGGGAGTTTATGCTGCTGATTGGCTGGAATGTGTCTGCTGACTGTGAGGTGCAGGGTCAAAGTTTCCTCAATGATAAAGTAAAGGGGGTGAACCGAAAAGTGCATGTGTTCGCCGTCCGCTGCGAATGCGAACATTCCATAATCGCTGCGAATAGTCCGCGGGCGAACTGTCCGCGACATCTCTAGGCGTAAGTTATGGTGGTATATGTTTTTTAAATGTTATTTTGGAGTAATAGTGATCCCAAGAATCAAGGGGTTAATACATATCATGAAAACCAACAGGGACTAAAACAGATGATCTAATACATGTTATAGATTGCTTGTTTGACTAATTAAGTGCCATGTTTTACTGATGTCATGATGACAGTCTCATTTACTATTAATTGTGTCTCAGAAGTAAATTAAAGGCTTGCTTAAACATTGCCAGATCATATGATCACGCCCCCTGAAATCAGTCTTAAAAGGCAGGGTTTACGAGTTTAGCCTTAAGGTCGGAGTTTGCGAGTCACTTGAAAACATCTAAACATTTATTAAAAAAACACCATCAGCAAAATGTATGAGTTCCAGGCATTTGCATGTATCTAATAAAATAGGTTCCCTTCTATCTATCTATCTCTCTATCTATCTATCTATCTATCTATGTTTATATTGCTATAGATAAGAGACACATAAAAGTCAAAGGCTAAAAGTGTTTAATTTTTAACTACTGGATGTAATAATTTGTTATTGAGGGCAGCTCAACATCTGGATTTGCATTTGGATCTGCATTAGTCTTCTAAAAAGCACTGGCACTATGAATTTCCACATATAAATTAGCTAAATACTTCTGTTGCATCCAAATTCTACTACTATAATAGAAGCAGGTGGGATTGTTTGTTAAATAGAAAAATAGATAGTTTACTTTAGTCTTTTTGATAACATGAGAGATAGCACAGTATTGGCAGACAAAATAATCCAAAATCTTGTATTTAGGTAACCAACCTTGAACTGTATTGGTCCTTCAATTGGAAAGGTCATCAGGGCATATCTGACCTCAATACAAGACATCCAGTTGTTTTCATCTGTAAGTAGTCTTTTATACCAAAACATGAAAGGGATATTGAAAGCATTTTTTTTTTTTGCATCTGAAAGATTGGATTTTTCAGTGTACCACTGTGTGTTTTCCTTTTTCAAATGATGCTCTCAAAGCAGAAAATGGCTGATTTAAATGGTTAACCGATCTGGGTGTTGCCCCTGTCAACCAATGAGCAGTAATATAGATGTAGGAGTCATAATTATCTGCCAATAAAATCTACATTATGCTCTCTTCATTTCAATGACATTTACTTATTTTTTTTTAATGCAAAATACAACTTTGCTAATACTTAAAGCTGAAAAAATGGTCCCTTTAAGGTAACTTTAGCTTTATACTGTTTAGTGGACATGTAATTTTTTGGAGGTGCAGGATTACAGTATTTTGTGTGTCTCCCTTTCCTCTAACATCCCACTGCCAGCCACTTAGCTGCACATCAGACATGGCAAATTCATTATCAACTAAATGGAATATAAAAAATGAAGATGGATGATCTACAAAGGTGACAAAGAATGATTAAATGTCAGTAAGTATCATAGCACAGAGACAGTGGATCCATAGCTATAATGTGGAAAAGTACAAGGGGTGGGAAGATAAGACTGCAACTGGTTAGTTCTCACAAGTAACATGCCCATATTTGTGCCGTCAGGAGTAGTTCATTGTTATTGTAAGGTAGTTACAAGTAATCCTGTATTAATATTCAATGTAAAAAAAGCACAGATTATAAGATAGTAGTGAAAGCCATCTCGCATAGGCTTGGATCTGTGCTGGCAGAATTGGTTCACCCTGACCAGTACTATGCGATCCCGGGCCGGACTATCTTTGACAGTATCTTTCTGGTCCGGGATCTCCTGCAATACTCTCGCAGGACTGGTCTGTCACTCGCCTTTCTCTCCCTAGATCAAGAGAAGGCGTTTGACATTCCACTGCCAGCCACTTAGCTGCACATCAGACATGGCAAATTCATTATCAACTCAATGAAATGTAAAAAATAAAAATGAAGATGGATGATCTACAAAGGTGACAAAGAATGATTAAATGTCAGTAAGTATCATAGCACAGAGACAGTGGATCTATAGCTATAATGTGGAAAAGTACAATGGGTTTGAAAATAAGACTGCAACTGGTTAGTTCTCACAAGTAACATGCCCATATTTGTGCCGTCAGGAGTAGTTCATTGTTATTGTAAGGTAGTTACAAGTAATCCTGTATTAATATTCAATGTAAAAAAAAGCACAGATTATAAGATAGTAGTGAAAGCCATCTCGCGTAGGCTTGGATCTGTGCTGGCAGAATTGGTTCACCCTGACCAGTCCTATGCGATCCCGGGCAGGACTATCTTTGACAGTATCTTTCTGGTCCGGGATCTCCTTCAATACTCTTGCAGGACTGGTCTGTCACTAGCCTTTCTCTCCCTAAATCAAGAGAAGGCATTTGACAGGGTGGACCATGGTTACCTCATAGCCACTCTGCAGGTGTACGGCTTTGGCCCACAATTTGTGGGCTATATAACAAGACTGTATGCCTCTGCAGAGTGTTTACTTAAAATTAATTGGTCCCTAACAGCACCTTTGGTATTTGGATGAGAAGTACGTCAAGGATGTCCCTTGTCTGGACAGTTATATTCACTGGCCATCGAGCCTTATCTCTGCATGTTGAGGAAAAGGCTCATGGGCTGATGCTTAGGGAGCCAGACATGTGGATCGTCAGTTCAGCCTATGCTGATGATGTGCTTCTCTCGGCCAAGGACGCAGTTGATCTTGAGCTGGCAAAAGAGTGGCAGGTTATTCAGCTGCCTCCTTTGCTCAGATCAACTGGTCCGAGATGGCTTTCACTACTATCTTATAATCTGCAGAGGCCTTATAGAGGGTTCTATACAGGTGGACTCTTTACCTCCCACATTTCATAACATCTTGTGGGAGGCAGATGTCATAAAATATTGGGGGGTCTACCTGTCCGCTGCAGACGCTTCCATCCCAGAAAACTGGAGGGAGCTAGAGGACAGTGTCCTCTCTCTTCTGGGGCGATGGAGAGGTCTAGCAAAAATGCTTTCTCTTAGGGGAGGGACTCTAGTGATAAATCAGCTGGTGGCTTCTCAGATCTGGCACTGGCTGATCTATCTGAGTCCGACACCTGAGTTTGTCAGCAACATCCAGAGGAGTTTGTCAGATTTCCTCTGGATGGGAAAGCATTGGGTCTTTGTGGGTGTGGCAAGTCTACCTTTGGTGAAGGGTGGGCAGGGAATGGTATGTGTGCACTCCCAGTTGTCCACCTTCCACCTTCAGTACTTGCAGATATACCTGTATGTAGATCCCTCTCCGCAGTGGTGAGCACTGGCATCCAGCTTTTATCGCCAGTTGCACAACCTGGGGTATGCCAGCAATTATTTCTTATCAGGCTCGTGGGTTTTTTGAGAGACGTCTCGGTGTTGCAGGCATACTACCAGGAAACCCTCAAGGCCTGGAGTATGGACTCCGTGACCAGGCAAGGCGTGCCTTTGGGGGATGAAATATTTATGGAGCCCCTATTATATAATCCAGCAGTAGGGGATCCATTGTTACAGTACCCCAGTATCATCCTCTGCCTTAGTCAGGCACTTTGACACAAGTCTGGGATCTCCTGGACTACGAGCGTTCTGATTGGGTGTCACCCCAGGGCGCTTGCTCCAGGAGATTAAGAATGCCATCTCCCCTGACTCATGCACCTTCCTTCATGGGGCTTTGCAAGCTGGAGATCCACATGCACCTTCCAACACCCCTGCTCCAGCTGTTTGCATTGGACACAACCCCGTGTTTCCCTTCAGGCTCCTCCTGTCCCCAACCTCTCAAGGTTGAGGGACATACCCTCGGCATGCTTTCGTGGACTTACCGAGGAAGAGCTTGTATTCTCTTGTGCTCCATACAGTGCACTTCCTTGCCCTCGTGGCCCATCCCGATACCATCTGGAGATGGGTCCTACCAGCTGACGAGGGCAAGAGGCCCCGGTGCTGGGAACTTTATTCTACCTTAGTTCAACGACCCACAGGGGACTTGAGTTGGAGAGTGCTCCATGGTGCACTGAGCATGAGAGAGTACTTAGCTAATTTTGCGGACTTTCCCTCCACTTGTCCATTTTCTGGCAAGGGAGAGTCCATGTATCATATTTATTTTAGTTGCGACAGACTGAAGCCCCTCTTGTCATTCTTGAGAGGCCTCCTCCTGCAGTTCTGGCTGCATATTCTCCCTCATGGCACTTTGGGGACGTATTGTGCCATAAGGGTCTTTATAGACCCTTATGAGACTGATGGGGTTAAGAAGTGTCTCATAAGGGTCTGTATTGAATATATATATATTTGCATTTAGTATATATATATATATATATATATATATATATATATATATATATATACATTTATTTGCAGTGCTCCGTGTTTGCGGGTTTGAACCACAATTCACAGGCTTGCTCCTGTGATCAAGTACTAGCCCACAAATGCTTATTGCCGATGACAGGGTTTGCAATCAGTGGGAAGGAGGGCTAACTTGTGACCGCGGGCAATTGAATAGCAGTGCAAATGTAGTGCTACTACAGTAAGTAGGCAGAACGTAGGCAATTTTCAATCATTTTGAGAGCCCTAATAGAAAGAGGCCTTTAGTAAATACTGTGAAAGCTGTGATAATTTGCCCAATGACACATATATATCTGAAATTTTGATGTGGACTCACCAAGTGTCGCTTGGGGTCTGGTATAGAGTATTTCAGAGCAACTGTAATAATTTGCACCAATTGTCAACAATGAAAACAATTAACTACTCCTGACCACACTAATATGGGCAATTACTTGGAGGCAGTGAGAACTAACTTGTTGCAGTCTTATCTTCCTACCCCTTGTACTTTGCCACATTATAGGTATAAACCCACTGTCTCTGTACTGTTATAATGTTATAATTACTGACATCTAACCATTGTTTGTCACTTTTGTAGCTCATCCATATGCCATCTGTTCTACATCCCATTAATGGAGCTCCTCCCTGGAGGAGCTTCCCACCGCAAATGAGGGTTGTAGCACTTGTTCCGGTACAAATGTGGAAATGGCACCTTCTGACTGGCTGAAAACACTGTCAATCATATTTCAGCCAATCATAAGGTGCAAAGGTGTGAGCCAATCAGAATGGGATACACCACTATATCCCATTCTGATTGACTGATGGACCTGTCAATAATTTCTAATCCAATCATAAGGGCTCTCCCTTAATGGCCACAGGTCCGGCACCCCTAGGATAAAAATAAACATTACAATTAATAAAATAAATAAACACAACATGTAAAATAACACTTTCTAAATAGAACACTTACCTTTTCACGATGCCCATGTCCTTCATGAAAAAAAATGATGCGCTAAAAAAAAAAAAATAATCTAATGGAGCACCTCCCTGGAGGAGCTCCCCGCCGCAAATCAGGGTTGTAGCGCTTGTTCCAGTAACAATTTGAAATTGGCGCCTTCTGATTGGCTTAAAATGCTGTCAATCATATTTCAGCCAATCAGAAGGTGCCACGGTGTGAGTCAATCAGAATGGCATACACCCCTATATACCATTCTGATTGGCTGTTGGACCTGTCAATCATTTCTAATCCAATCATAAGGCGATATTGCCGTCATCCAATAAGAATGGGATACATCCCCACATCCATCCATTGTGATTGGCTGAAGGCATCTGCATCTTCTGATTGGTTGTTGTAACTGCCAACCAGACGTTACAGATGCCTTCAGCCAATCACATTGGGATATAATCAATGAGGGTTTCCGTTCGGGACCCCTGAATTATGGGGTTAATGTGGGGACCCTGCAGTTTTTCCGATCGGGACCCCTGCATTATGGGGTTAATGTGTGGACCCTGCAGGGGTCCCAATCGGGACTACGTAAGTGCTTTATAAGCCCTTGCATACCTCCTTGGTGCAAGTAAGCCCAAGTTGTCTTTATGCCAGTTACGGGCTTGATAGGACAGATCGGAAGGGGTGATCGCCGAAATTGAATAGCGATTAGCAATTCGGGACTTCCAGCCTTTTCAAAGGCTTTGGTGGTCGACGTAACTGTCGATTCCTGAAATCGCAAGCAGTCGCAAGGGATTGCAGGTCGCAACATGTAAAGTGATTGGAGGTCGCAATCAGAGGGGAATTGAATAGCAACATAATTTGCATTTACTACTTGCGACCATGTTTTCAGAAATCAGAGCAATAGAATGAGGCCCTATGTCTCCTAGCAACTAACCATAGAATCACTCACCTTCCCAATTATACAGTGTCTGGCTAATTTATTTTCATGATAGATGTTAGCTGTATGTCAAATACCTGCTATCATTGCCCTCCACAGTATTTACTAAGGATTTTCCCTTTCCATCTTACAAGCATCCTTACCAATATTTGTCTGTAGTTTCAATATCACTATAATAGTTGTCAGTTTCTGGAATGCTTACGATGTTGGTAACCCTTTGCGAGCCTCGTGAAGCCTAATACTATATAATATAAGGCAGTAACTTTTACACCAAGGCAGTAACACTTACACCAAGGCAGTAACTTTTACATCAAGACAGTAACAATCACACCAAGGGTCTCATTCAATTGCGATTTGACCAATTGAATAGGGCTCTATATAACCACAGAGCATATCTTTTTACAGAAGTTTTTAGTAAGTGAACTTGTATCCAAAAGCAAGGCCTTCACTAACTAAAAACTTCTGTAAAAAAAATATGCTATGTGCTTGTATAGAGCCCTATTCAATTGGCCAAATCACAATTGAATGAGGCCCCAAGGCAGTAACACTTATACCAAGGCATAAACACTTTCACCAAAGCAGTAACACACACCAAGGCAGTAACACTTACACCAAGGTAGTAACACTTACACCAAGGCAGTAACACTTACACCAAGGCAGTAACACTAATTGCAAGACCCCTAAAGTATACGGGTGGGGGCTTACAATAAGCGATGAAGGTGCATAGAGGGGCAAAATCATCACCTTGTGTGGCAAACAGCATTGCCAGGTTTACAATTTTATTCCCGTCATAAATTTCCTAGTTTATTTTGTAAATCCAAGAATTAAATCAGAATATACCTGCCCTAAACATCACAGTGAATATTGTTTTTGTTTTAGAGTAATGATGTTCTCTGGGACATATCCAGAATTTTAGAGGTTTCAAGGACATGAATTTCACAATCACTGCTTGCAAAGTTATGTTGTGCAGAAGAATTTGAAGGCATTTTAGTCTTGTGAGAATTTATTTCCACTTAGATGTTTGTGGTAAAGAACATGTTAATCTTCAGGACAGTTTCTTGTAAAAAAAAAAACAACAAATAAAACAACACACATTTATTATTATTACTATTATTATTATCATCATCATCATTATTATTAATATTATTATTATTATGTTTATTATTATTATTTAGAAATCCCCAATATTTTGAACATGAACACAAAATCTAGGGGTTCAACGTGTATAACATGCAGAGCTCGGGTACTGTTTGTGATAGCTAATGAGTAAGAATATAGTTGTATAGTTGTAACTGAGGTGTAGCTACTACAACTATATGAGTGCACAATGGGCAATAGTCAAAACTCAAATAGTTAATTTGTTGTCAGGCATGTGCGCCCTAAATTAGTCTAAAAAACAAACAAACAATAAACGTATAAACCATGACAAATTTTCAGTAACAGCTTTTTCATATTCCAGATAAATAATCCAAGAATTACAATATACAGTTATACTTTTTGTATTGGACAAGGAGAGTTACAATTTGTCAAAAGCAATACTGGTTTAGATGCTGCCTTTGCAGTAGATTAATCACCTATAATAGTTGTGAGCATGAGGGTTGTTGCCAACGCTGCAGGCTCGCATAGCGAGCCCGCAGCAACTGCGGACCTCGCAAAGCGAGGGCCGCAGTTGATGGCAAGGAGCTCTGAAGGCGTTCCTTGTGTTGGTGATGAGCACCATAGGCGCTTAGCCCTACGACCCTATACGACTTTCGGCCCGCAAATGCGGACCCTCGCAAAGCGAGGGGTATCACTTGCTGAGGTGGACGCTCCCACGTCGGCTGCAATGAGCTGCAGGCGGGACTTACACAAATTTACGGACTTACCATCCAAAAATACGAGCCGCGGGACTTAGAAAAAAAAACATTACAACCTCGCAAAAATACGACCTTAACGCCTGAACCGTGTGCACATAAAAACATTAAAAACACAATAAATACACACAACAAATACATAAAAAGCTTACCCACAGCAAGGGGGGGGGCACCCAGGAACTCTGCAATTTAAGTACAAATTAAAAACTTTGCACACATGAAAATCCCTGAAGCGAGAGAATAAATGGACGCCAAAAAAAAAGAAAAAAAAAAAGCACATACGTTTTTAAAAAAAAGCTGTACGAGGTACAAGATACACTCTTACCAAGGATGCTTCATCATACACACCTGCCTAGCACATACACATTAGCCGCCATTTTACAACACTAACTTACACAATGCGGAAGTACACAGCTACCCTAACGGTTTCACCTCACGCACGCAGCCTATTTACACTACACACTGCACACATTGCTGACACTTACAGCTCCACAACAGTGCAAACCGACATTAAATGCTGCAGGAACAGCAAAACAGATTGTCAGCTCTTCAGCACAATGCTTCCTGCATATATTACTTCCAAATAGCTAAAGTATATTCATTTATTAATGTATTAATTATTTCACTACCATACACAAACAGGCACAAAAAACAACCACAATAAACACAACACCCATTTACCGCGCATTTCCACCAAACAGCATTACCTGCCTTACAATTTTATTGCCATCATTTTTTGACGGGTAATTTGCTAGTAGATAAATAATGTTGAGCAATAATAAACCAACATGGGACAGAAGGTGGACACCGTAAATAAAATAATTGCATAAATAAAATAATATGTGTATTGTGCAGAATTCTTTATAGAAAAAAAGTGTCTTTTAAAGCAATTATTAGCAAGAGAGTGAATTTAAACAAGTGCCCAGCTATTAGCCGGTGCTTCTGTGCTATAAAGCCAGCTGTCTGGAGCACTGAACACTGAGTAGTTTCACGTCTGAACACAATACATTTACCTACAGCTTCATAGAACTAAATTACAGCAGTCACATAATGAAAGAACATTTTAAATCACCAGCCTATGACGGCAGATTTTTCATTACATATTTGTCTTTAATTAATCCATGTTTTTGCAAAGGTAAAACATGAATCAAGCCCTTAGGAGAAATATTTAGCTACTTTCAGTAATGTAAAACTTCTGAACTAATGTTTGCGTTTGGAGACACATTTAACAGTTGGACGTAGCGCTAATGAAATAACGAGCAACATTATGATGATATTAAATTGTATTTCATGTTCCCTGATGTCTGGCTTTGAAGGAGTAGAAACGGTTTGTGAGAGAAAAGACAAGCCTAAGTGTGTCTCTCAAGAACTCATATGGTGACCCCTGCCCTATACAGTCCTTCATAGTTGTTCAATTGCATTCTGTCTCTTAAAAATGGCCCACTGAAAGTATAGAAAATTGGTGCCTGCTACAGGCATTATAAGATGTTGATGTTGTTGTTATAATGTTTAGTCATGTCTGAATCTCTGTGGCCCTATGGTCCCAGCATGCCAGGCACAATTTTTATGTCTCTGGTTGTGTTTATCCATAAGGTTTTCTTGGCAAAGATACTGACATGGGTTGCCAGTTCTTTCTCCATTATAAGTTACCAACCTTCAATTCCACTGCACTGCACCACTACCCAAATTGAGAGACTGTGTACAAATATTGTATCTATGCACAGACATTAATAACCAATTGCATTAATTATGTCACTGCTTGCTAAAATACTTTTCAGATAACTGGTTTCTCATACACAGTTCTCAACAGAAGATGCATGTGATGTTCAGTGGTTGCTTCCTTTGATCTTGATAAAGGATGGTTATCCGGAGTGCATTATAACTGTACTGTCCTCATTAGGATGAAAAGACAACATCCATCCTGATTATTGTGACTCTTCAATGTAATTTTCTCTTGAGTTCATAATGAGCATAAACCCCCACATGTTATACAAGGCATACACTATTCATATTATTATGTTTTTGTGCAACATCAACCAGTGAAGAGAAACACAAAGCACTAATGCACTTTAGTATAATGTATTAAGAAAAATACATAAGGGTTCATTTATTGCTGATGGAATAATTGAATTGTGTGTTGTGTAAATTACGTTTATTTAAGATAAAGATAGTCTGTTAATGTAATACTAATACAATGGTCTTGATTCAGTCCTTAACATTTGGGTTGATAACACATAATATATGGAAGGATATACCCAATAACACCTATTTCATGTTCATTTAACACAACATCATTAACTCACAAGAATGATAGTCACATTATCAAAGTGGATGGAACTGAAATTACTACTTATTAAAAAGAGGACCCTTGGAGAGAACATTAGAGTCACCCAATATCAAATAATCAAAACAAGCCATGTCCAGTTAAAACTATTTATACACATTTTGTATCATTGTCCACAAACTAGTGCTATGTTTTTAGGCTTTTGCCCATTTTACAGGAATGTGCTTATTGAACATATTCTCACTTTGCTCACTCACATAAATATTTTCTTTTTGTCCCATTTCCTTCCAAGTTTGATTCCTATATTTACAATGTTCTTGGTTACAGGCATATGAATTTGTATTTTCAACACAACAATATATATTTGTATCTAGGATTGTTTAGTTCACTTATGACATTCTATATATCAAGCAATTAATTGTGTTCCCACAATTCTATTAACATAAAAATGGGCATTGGATAATAACTTTGTGTTGAGAGATAAACTCCACACTTATCAGTATAAGTTGAATAAAGAGAATTTCAGAACGTCACAGCAGGAACTATATTACTTTTAGAGAGAAGTCAGCTTATGTGTATGCAGTAATGCGCAGCACTGCTGTGTATTTATATTGACCAGGCAGTTTTCATTAATAAAACTTATTGATTACATCAGAACAGTATCAGTTAGAAAAGGACTGTAATTACTCTTAAAATATTGAAAATAAATACTTACCTCTTTCAAGAGGGTTTAAAAATTGGGCAAGAAGTGATAAGCCATTGTTGCATTTGCTCTTAGAATCTTCTTAGAGAACACTACAACCCTAATAAGTATAACTGGTTACTAAACCAAAACATGATTACTGAACCAAGACCACTGTGATAGTATTATATTAGCACTGAAAATGTTAGCATACACAGTATTTGTTCACCTTCACAAATGAGGGACAGGAGTATACATATACCAAATTACTGCAAGGATATTGTGAGTCCCCCTCGATATTCAATCAAATTGTGGCTATGGACCTGAGGAATATCCAGTTGAAAAGCACTTTGAAATATTGCCAACCTTTTGTTACATACCTTGGCCATGTCATATAACAAGGCAAAATACTTATAACTCCAGAGAGAGTAGATGCCATTGTTAAGAGTCCCAAACCCACAGCAGCAAGACAGATACAAGCTTTCCTAGGAGTACTTGGATACTGCTGACAATGGGTGTGTGATTTTGCATTATTGAGCCAAGAACTTAGAAGAGCATATCTGAATTCAGAAAAAGGATGAACTATAGAATGGAAATAAAAAATTGAGGATGATTTTGTGAATTTGAAAGGTGAAATTGTCTCTGCTCCAGCATTTGCAGTTCCAATCCCAAAGAAGACATTCTATCTTTTCTCAGCAGAAAAAGGGGGATTTGCTAAAACTATGCTCACTCAGATGAGCCACTCGATGGGCCATAATCCTGTTGCCTATTTCAATTGTCAGTTGGACTCAGTAGTCCGAGGACTGCACCCATGTGAACCTTATTTATGCCCCCTCCACTGGGTCC
Organism: Discoglossus pictus; assembly: GCA_027410445.1. NCBI lineage: Eukaryota > Metazoa > Chordata > Amphibia > Anura > Alytidae > Discoglossus > Discoglossus pictus. The sequence goes on along the minus strand of CM050173.1, from coordinate 95,759,915 downwards.
CTTTGTTGACCTTGTAATTGACTTAACTGGTATGACTGAAAGACGGGAACATTGTAGATATGTTCTTGAAATAGTTTGCAGATACTTCCAGTGGGTAGACGCCTTCACTTGCAGAAATGCATATGCAGTCACAGTAGCTAAACATTTGTGTAGTCAGATAATAGAGCTAATTATGACAATAAAATAACAAAGGAAGTGGTCAGGAAATTGTGAATTAGACTAAAAAAATGTTGTGGTAATACCATCCCCAGTCTAATGGTATTGGGTTAAAGGGCAAATGGAATAAAAAAAACAAAAAACTGGCTAAAATATGGCATCAAACTGAGTTGATCTCAGTACAAGCCCTTCCTCTGGCCTTAATAAGTATGAGAAACTCAGTACATAGGCTAACACACTTGACTCCTCATGAGATAGTTACTTGGAGACCTATGGAAGTCCCACACATTAGAACTAGGTCATTAGACTCTGTGTTAGATATTCTGCAGCAGGAATTGAGCATCTATCTTAAGGCCATGGTTACTGTGTTAAAAAGAAAATTTCTTACATGATACCCAACCTATACCTGCCACCATAGATCCCTAAAGGGATATGCTAAAACCTTTACTTTTACGAAATTTCTGGGTCTGTACACAAATTACTACACATGGAAAAATGGTGGTGCTTCCAGTAAAGAATTTCACTATGCAACATATACAGTATATCTTAATGCTAGCACCATAGGTTGTAGTTGGGATTTCTTCACTTATGTAGTGTCAGCAGTGTCTGCAGGGAGCAAGAATAAATATAGCATCTTACTTAAGGATTACCCGACTAAAATGAATTGTTCCATTGCCTTCAAGTTAGTGCATGCTGCCAAAGTATTTAACTGCCTCCAGGCATTGGCAGTGGCGTGCCCCTGGGAGAATCAGACTGTGCCAATATAACTGTAAACTTCACTAGAAGTGAGGGGCATGTTTATCGCCCAGGTCAAAATAAAACCTGCCATGACACTTCTTGTATAGAGCAAGGGTGTGGATACATGTGCAAATACCTTGAAAATGCTACACTTAATATCACTAAGGATATGTCTTGCAATACAATAATAGATCCCTCTCCAGCCTATTCTTCCCAACACCTCCTACCCCAGCAACAGATGTGTATTTTATTTGTGGGAAGAGTGCATACAGGTGGTTCCTGGCTGGATAGGAAACTGTTATTTTGGATAAGTAATACACCACACATATAGAAGTGCTTGTTTGCCTCATGGACATCCTTGAAACATGCAAGGTACCAAGTCATTGTGGGAACAATTTTTTTTAAGTTATAGGGGTGGTAATTCCCAATGTAGGGGTAGCTATGGCACAGATGCAACTCCTGAAAAGCACTTAATGCTAGTGCTTCTACCATGCATAAACTTAATCAGGAGCATTGTATATCTAATTTTGTCATATGTGATCATATCATGAAGTAAGGCTACTGCTGTAAAACTAGTAAATTGACAAGGTTTAAGGGACTCCATGTAATGTAACATCTCTACGTTGTAGAAAGCTCACCTGAAATTAGTGATACTATTAAGTATTAAAAGGAGGAATGAAGAGGTATATGAATGGGTTAAATATTGCTAAAGCTTTTGAAAATAGGATGTGCTTTTAATATGTTATTAAGTGAGGCTGTTGCATGCCTAGTTAGGAGGCAGCTGCTTAATCTACAAAACATGTGCAAGATGCTAGAGCAAAATTGTGCATCACTAAACTAATTGTAGGGAAAAGGGGAAGGGAAAAGAACAAGATATGCTGATTAACTGGGAGGAGATGTATAGTAAACATGCTAAGAGAACTGATGCAACCACAGAACTTGTTTGTATAAGGGTATAAAAAAGCTTTAAGAATGTAATGCAAGCAGATGACTACAGATAATGCTATAAGCTGCATGTACATCTCCAATCTTGATTACATTGAAATCTCAGAGATTTCTGATTTCTGAGAGACGAGTTGGTGGCAAGATTTCACTGACAGTTGCAGAACATATACCCGGTCACCAGGAGAAGTTAAACACCTTCCCTCTTAAAGAAACACCCATGCATAAGTGTCCTAAGCAAAGCATATTTTTTCTTGGTCAAAGATACATTTCACACGTTATGCCCCCTTTGAAAGACCCCATGTGAGCCACATCTGTTTCCAAAGACTTTGTGCCATCCTGTCTCCTCCCCCCCCCCAGGTGCCAAGTGGTGCGGGCCCTTGTTATCAACTACCTCTGGCAAGATCTGGGTACAGTAGGGGGCAGTGAGATAATATAACTGCTGGAGACTGGGACTTCAATCCACATGGAGAGACATAAATCTGGGGTGTACAAGTTGTAGATTAAAAGGGTCTAGGACTCCCCTATGCAGGGAAACTAGTGAAGGGTAGTGGAGTTGGTTAGCAGGCTTAGGTTACCTCCTGAATGTGAAGAAAACAGGTCAGGGCCCGGTAAATTCAGGAGACAATGTGGTTAAGTTTACCCATTCCCTAGCTGATCTCCCCTTGGATTAAATATCTATATTGATTCAGAGGAGAGTCGGCTAAGAAATTTTTTACGGGGTCTGGGGTGTATTCACTTTTAAGAATTAATGAAGCTTGTATTAGAATTAATGAAGGGTCACGAATAATGGTAAGGTCAAGTCATTTCTAATTTGTGGTTAACTGGCTCAAACTGGTATCAGTTGCAGAACACTTGACAACGCTTAACCTTTGTCTGTTGAAACAAGTGTTTCAATTGATGTTTTGACATCCTTGTTAATCATACTTGATGGCTTAATTGTGTTCTTGAATTCCCCATAGAAGTTTATGGAGCCTCTTCTCCTGCCTCACTGGTTGTGAACTGGATATCCAGGTTTGCTACTAATCTCTGTTAAAATGGTACTATTCCTAAAATATTTTTATTGGCTTAATGTAACAGTTAAACCCCAAAACACATTTTACACATGAAAAAAAAAGTTTATAATTTAGAAAAATGATCGAGAGCCTCACATTACTTGGTGAAGTTTGCTCTTGGAGGACCAGGGCATAAAACCAGGGTGCGAAACAAACATTACACAACAACAAAACTTAAAAAAAGAGTCATAGTACCTTTAAGCAGTTCTAATGGCCATGAGACTAGCCCTGAGGTTTGGTAGCCACATTGGCAAGTGTCCATCTGTAGCCAGTTGTCGACCCAAAAGAGTCCATGATTCCAGGAGGTCATGACAAATAAAAACAAAAATAATGTAATAATAATACTAACATTACTACAACAACAATAATACTCATTATTATTATTATCAAGCTAGAAGAAAGATATTAGTTTATAATAAGAAATTGATTTTATGTTCTTTCATGTCATGCTTTATAGAAGCTTTTTTTGACCCCTTTGTCAAGGTTTGTGCATTTAAAATGTTATTATGTATACTTAGCTTATATATTTTTCACTTTCCCTTGGCTATTATCCAGCACTACAATTGCTTCTCACATATAGCTGCCATGAATCTTATGCTAATGGATTTTTTTTTTAAATGGAGGAAATTCAGCAGTGGTATTATCAATACACAAGTGATTAATTAATTGTGTTTCATGGCCCAAAATAAAGAGAGGAAATTAGAGAGGGAAATTGATGATATGTGACTGTGTTCACAAACTAAGTAAATCCAGCTGTGAAGCATCTTGAATGCATCAGAACTTATATTTAAGATTTTCAAAAATGATACAAAGTTTAAATATACCAATATACACTTTGCTTTATATGCAAATATAAACAATAAGGTTTATTTTTTGTGTTATCTACAAAAATCTCTCGCTATAAATAAAGGGAAGACTATTTAGCTTCTTTCTGGTTACTAGTATATTTATAACTTATCTGTTTGTATTAAAAAATAAAACTTTTTTCGGTCATTTGATGGAGACTAAAAACTCAGCTAATGTAAAGATTAATCCTGAGACCAAAAAAATATACCCAGTCTAAAAAAATTATAGATGTTTTGTTTCATAACAGAAATACTTAAGAATTACTAATATTAGCAAGATATTGATGGGGGTCATTTTTCATTTTTAAACACTTGTAGCTTAATAATAGGGACTTCCTCACTATATATGAGAGCCCTGTATCCACTCATGTGTGACATCAACTACTCAATATGAGTTTTCAAGAATAAAAATAAAGTTATTGACATTGGTATTTAGGACTCTTGTTCAAGACAAATTACATTTTTCTTTGATCTCTGAAATGGGAAATAGCCAAAAGTTTTTGAATAAAATAATTTGTGCATTTATTTCTTTATTTTACTTGCTACCCTCAAGTGCATAAAAGTAATCTGAAAAACATATTCTCAGTGGCTCCTTAGTGAAAATAGTTTAATTAATGTTAAGAACTTAGAAGCACATGCATGTCATGGTCCTCAAGTTCCTTCTGGCCACACCGTGGCTTTACCAGGCTCTTCCTTATTGGCATTATTAGCACTGAAAATACAGTTTAGGTAAAGTAAGATCCATGGTCCCCTTCTGGATCGCTAGCTTGTTATGGTGAAGGGACTTGTTTACTTAAATGAACCTGTGAGCTAAACCATGTAGGATCACACTAGATGGGCAAGTCATAGCAGAGAGGTCAAACAAATTGTGGTCCACTGGAGAAGGAACAGGCAACCCACTGGAGGACCTATGCCAAGATAACCTTATGGATAAGCACAACAGGACATAATGATTGTACCTGGGACACAGAGAGTCAACATGACGGAACGACTGAACAACAACAACATAGATCAATGGTACTGTGATCCAGCCCAGATTTTACATTCACCAACTGTCACAGCAATAACTATGCTTTGACAGTTCCCTAACTATCAGAGCTTCCACCAGCTAAACTTGGATAGAGTAAAAACAATGCAAACAGTTCATTACTTTGTATTTAATTACTGGCCTATATCCTTTAGTTCACATTTTCACTCTCTTCTGCAGGTTGCTCAACAGATAAACATTGCTGTCTCTCTGTCTTCCTTTAGCTTCAGACACCATTATAGAAACTCCTCTAGATGTCCCTTTTCACTACTCAAATCAGCTTAAACACTTATGGTCTTTTATCAGCTTGAACAAAACACTGCTCTGTATTTCTCTCTTTTCAGCTCTAATTAACAGCATACACTTCAAAGAGTCTGTCTTCTGCTCCAAACAAACTTTGCACAGTCTATTTCACATTTTTTTTCATGGCTGTAGGCCAAAACAAAGCCTGCCTCCAATCCAGCCACTCACTGCTAGCAGCAGTGTATAAACAGCCACACCCAATTCCCAGCTCCAGTCATTTAGCTGGTCTGATCAGGTGTAGCTCCAGGAGTTAACTATTTTACACCTCATGGGGGAAGAAGCTTTAGTAATATGTGTGGTTTATACAAATCCATGGTATCACTCTGTCACTGCACCTACAATCAGAAAAAAGAAGAACATCACAATTGCAATCCTGTACATAGACAGCTATTTCCATATAATTATGCAGATGGATACATTACATATTCTCCATTTCTCTCAAAATGAATGAGAGGTAAAATATTTCCCTTGTATCACTTACAATATTCTTTTCCACATTAAGAATAGCCAACATCTTTCTTTATTAAAATCAAAGTGATAAATCAAATTAAGGACAATAATTTAAGGGATATAAAGGAATCTCTCATAGCTTCAAAAAGTTCAAATAAATGGAAATAACATACTTTCATTTGCTGTCATAGTATGCCCTATATGCAAAGACATGACTAAACAACCACAAAATACATGCAAATTAAGTATAAAATAATTTAGTCAGCTTACATTTTTATCTGCAACAGCTTAGTATATCTACTTGAATATTTCTTATTTTATTCAGAAAGCAATCATCCAATGAAATATCAATGTTAAGTAAGTGTTGGATCAGCTATTAAATGAAAAACATTTAAAAAACAAAAGAAAAAAAAATATGGGACCATCCAGCTATAAACAGAAGAATTATAAGTGTATAATCTCTGCAATTATAAATGTTTTAGCTGTTTAGTATAATCTCTTTAAGAACAGTATTACTTGATATTTTTAATTTGCCAATAAATGTATTGTATAATTGAATGGATCGAAAACTAACAATAAAACCAGATCATTTTTAATGATATGTTTTGTAATGACTGCAAATATAACGTTTTAAATTCACCTCTATCTCAATGTAACTTTTTGATAAATGAAACAAACTCATTTAAACGTGAGATCAATGTAATGATCGTTTTATCATCAGCTTCTGCAACTTCTCGCCTGGTAATGTCTATTACACATTGTTAGACTGTACAATAAAGTGTGGGATGAATGGATCCAAATCTGATCTTTGTAGAGTGAGGCAGCTTTAAATGCCTTTGTGTTGCAGAGTGGTTTTGCATCTAAATTGAGAATTATTTCTGCTCTCTTTGGTGTTAAATAAATGTTCTCACATAACATCTAGATATGCATGCTGAGTCCCTCAAGGAAAACCAGTAAATGTGCTTGTTCTGCCAGCAAATGGCTCAAAATTCTATATTTTTATTTTAATTTATGTTTTATTATAATTTACATGCTCTACTCCTTCTACCTACATAGAGGGTAACTGGGTATAGTGAATAAAAGAATGTATAATGATACCGTTGGGGTATATTAAAAAGAAAATGTGAATGTTGCCTACTTTATTCAATGTTATTTCATAGAATTGCTTAAAAAAACAGTGAAATGTATGAAACAAAGAACAAGTCTCATAGCACAGGATATCAAGGTTGGACTATATAGCACCCATTGGTGATTATATGAGAAACTATTTCAGCATGGTTGAAACCCATTAACAGGAACAAATAAAAACAATCAAGAAGGCAATGGAAAAAAGATGGAAATGTGCAGGCAAGACTAATTAAATTCCAAAAGTTTGGAAATGTGCAGACAAGACTAATTAAAGGGTCATTGTGCCAATGCATAGGCATCCAGGTCATACAGGTCCAGGATCATTCCAAAATCAGCAACAGAGAGAAATTCCAGAGAACAGCAAGTAGCAGAACAACTAAATGACTGAACTCTGTATGCCTGAAAAGGCCACACCTTGCATGTACAGAGCTTCACATTGAGTTAGAGCCCATGCATGTCCTAATATGTTTGCCATAAATTGATCATACTCTAGTGGTGCAAAGTTCAAGTAAACAAACAGAATTATATTGGGCATGGCCTCTGATGGGGGGTGCTTTTATGATGGACTCTTCCTGGAAGACAGCCCCATGCTGAGATGCCTGTAATCAAGGGGGGAGCTGCTGGACAAACACATGAGCACTTCTGGCTCCTCCCCTTTATGTTCCTTTCAGTGGAAGCAAACAGGCTCCAATGGGTGAGACAGTGAGACAGAACAGAAGCCGTGGACATCAGGTAAATAAAATATGGTGTTGTGTGCATGTATGTTTATGGGGTCCACTTTCATATCCAATTTTTTGCATAATATATGTGAGCAAATAAGAAGGTTTAACGTGGTGACTAGTTGAATGAAATGTTTGTTAGACCTGTAGTTGATAGTGTTTGTCTCTCTGCTAATATGACTGAGCTGAACATATTTAATAGACAAACTCAATATATAATTTTCCAGCCAGTTATTCAGTGATCATGGTGACCTTTATAGTCCTATACAGAGTTTGCCTCATTAATGCCTCCAGGTGAGGTGTTCAGGCACCAGTGATTATTACTTGTTTATTTATTTTCTCTCATTACATTTTTTCCAATGCTTTGTCTTTGTCTACAGGTAGTGATGTCCGGAACAGTTCGCCGGAGAACTATTCGCGGCGATTTTCGCATGTTTGCGTCCGCCACAAACGGTGAACACATGCGCTTTTCGGTTCGCCCCCTATACTTTATCATTGAGGAAACTTTGAACATCATTTATTTTATTTTATAATTTTTTGTGTGTAATCTATGCCTGCCTGCCAGCATGTGTGTGTGACAGGCTAACACCTAACAGCTTATATTGTGTTCATTTTCACTACTCATACCGGGGGGTGTAACATACATTGAAAACAACCATTTTTTTCCTGTAATCTAATTTCAGTTGCCTGCCTGTGTCAGGCTCAAAACTTATATTGTGCTCAGTGAAATAAAACAACACTTTTTTGACTGTAATAGATTGAATAGCAATTGCCTGCCTACAGGCGTGTGTGTGAAGCCTATTGCATCTACTCTGCCAACTTTTGCCAGTGCACAGTGATACATCATATCTGGAGCAACCGTAGTGTACAGTGACATAAAACAACACTTTTTTGACTGTAATCGATTGAATATAAGTTGCCTGCCTACAGGCGTATGTGTGAGGCCTACAGTGCCTACTCTGCCAATTTTTGCCAGTGCACAGTGACACTCATATCTGGTGGCACCTTAGATTGCACGCGCAGTGCCCCAGATTTAAAGTAGGAGGTCCGACCAAGCATCTTTTTCCATCTCCCCAAAAATCAATGCCATATACACGTCCCCTAATAGTGGACGTAACAGGGATTAAACCCATAGGAATAGTACTACTTAACAGTACACACCTTATAATAATGCAGACAGAGGCAACGCAGAGAGAGGAGTCTGAAGAAGAGGAGTCAGAGGAGGAAGGTGGCTTTGAGGAGGTGGAAGACCAAACACAGCAGGCATCCCAGGGGGCTTGTTGTCACCTTTCGAGGACCCTTGGTGGCTGGGTGGAGGAAGAGAACTTCAATGACATCAGTGAGGACAAGGAACGGGACATGGCTAGCTTGATATCCAACCTTGTGCAAATGGGAAGTTTGCGGTTGTGCAAAGGGACTGTTTGCGGTTGTTTGCGGTGCATTAAACGGGGAGATTGGTCTGTTACTGTGAAGCGGGTGTAACCCTTACACTACCTGATCGATACAACATCATACCTGATGTTTTAAAGCATGTTATTCCAAACAATTTAGGAATGTTAGGTGATTTATGCCCTTTATGGCTTAAAACCAGACTCTGCATCAACTATGTAATTTTCCATGGGAGTTTTGCCATGGATCCCCCTCCGGCATGCCACAGTCCAGGTGTTAGTCCCCTTGAAACAACTTTCCCATCACTATTGTGGCCAGAAAAAGTCCCTGTGGGTTTTGAAATTCGCCTGCCCATTGAAGTCTATGGCGGTTCGCCGGGTTTGCCGTTCGCGAACATTTGATTGAAGTTCGTGTCCGATGTTCGCGAATCGAAAATTTGATGTTCGCGACATCACTATCTACAGGCATCTTGCTGGCTCCTAACAAAATGATTTCTAAATAACTTTACACAACAACTACTATGCATTGTAATTGATTGCTTAACTTGCGTTATGCTATTGATCACCAGCTTTGACTTAAGAAACATGCAGTACCTTTTTGTTAATATCAACTTTGATTTTTTTATAAAAGAGATTACGTTAGTCCAATATTTAAAATATTCTCTTTAGAAAAACTAAGATTGATAATGTACAAAATATAAATAAAAATAAAAGTTAAATAATCTTTGTCAGCCAGGGAGCAGTAATATAGCTGTATGAGTCATACTTGTCTGCAATTGACATGTAAATGGGCATGATATGATTCAATGAAATCAAAACTGAACCATCTTTTAAACATCAACCTCAGTATCTGATCATTTGCTACACTCAATATAAGTATTTTCAATCCAATCAGTGAGTAATTAGTAATGAGTATACTCTAATGGTTGGCTGATGAGAAATTCAGGTGGACACATACCTCATTGTAAGATTACTGTAAAATAATATTTTTTATTTTCTTTTTTTTTTAATCAGATTTAATAGTTAATATATTTGTTACTGTTAATGATAAAGAAAACTGAACAGAGCCGTGAGACCATAACTATGGTCTCAAAGAACTGCCCAGTGAGAAAGACTCTATTAATGATATAAATATAGCAACAAACTAAAGAAAAACTTTATTGTTACAATCAACACGATAACTCAATATGTTACTACAAAAATGAAAAATATTTACATATATTACAGTGAGGCTGTTATGAAATGGGGTGGACTGCTATGAATAGCCCCCTGATAGTTTCATAGTAACACTCTAGGTGCTGTAATGATAATATATACAGTGGAATAGTACACAATATAATATGGATAAGTACAGGTCCAGTTGATAAGACCAGTGAACCCCAAGTGTTACTTGATTTTTAACAAAGCTTCTAATACCTCTTTATCTAATTTAAAGCCTTTTAGGGTACTTATCCTGGGGCTAGAGGTCCTGAAAATAGGAGCACATCCACTGACTGCTGTATTCATATCGATTGTCAGTGTGTTCACTCTTTACCAAATTCATTGATAGTTTAACTTGTATTTCAAAAGTACAGGCATAATGTCCTTCAGGCTTGGGGCTCTGGAAAGTAATAGAGGCTTGATCATTCAGCTTTGCTCTCAGGTCACTGTCTGACTATAGGATGTGCCAGTGTCATTGGAGAATGGTAAAAATGTTCTAGCTAAAGATATTGTATATTCCAATGAGTTTTGGTTGAGCCTCCACCTCTGCAAATGCAGCCCCTCGCTTTGCGAGGGTTCGCATTTGCGGTCTGAAAGTCATAGGGGATTGCCTTTCCACAACTTTGAAAATACAATGTTAACATGTAAAATAGTAACATAAAACAATAACATTTAACCTTCAAGTTAAAGAAAATGCCACCTAATTGTTTTGTGGGGCCAATCATGTAAAAGGTATCTTCTAACCCATTCCAATCTATATAACCACTGTTTACTGTTGTTTTATTTATTTTTTCATTCTTTTTTTGTTCTTGTTGTACTTTGTCCAAATGGCACATAGAGTTTCCTAAGTGAAATAGTGATCCCCTATTTAAAGAGTCCCAGAGAGCTAAAATTTTGTCCTGGAAGTAAAACCACTGTTCTCAATGTTTTTTTGCCATTGTATAGAGTTTCTTATTGAAATAGTGGTCCTCTAAAATCAGTCCGAGTAACATAAAATGTTTTGTCGAAATGAAACCACTATCCTCTATATTTATAGCGCCTCACAGTACACAATGTTTTTTTTTTAAACGCATCCATCTTCCAATAAATCACCCTGACTTGGGTTTTCTTCAACATGTACTTTAATTTTCTCTGGATTATTGCATCTTGAAGATGCAACATATAGTTGACCATGTGCAAACACATGTTCCTTTAAAAAATACCCACAGACTTAAAACTTTGTCCTTGGGATTTATTGATGGTCATGGCAAATGCCATGATAATGGGAAATTGTCTCATTTGAAGGACAAAAGGCAAACCACTCTCACTTGGAGCTAAATCAATTCTCGGTATAAGAACTGGTTCGCCTTTGTGGCTACCACTCATAACTTATGCATTTATAAAATGATCCTTTAAATCCTTTACAATTAATCTGGTCCCATTACAAAGTCCTTTTTTGGGATTCATATTTCTCAGTAGCATGACAAGTGCCCCTTTTTTAAGTTGCAAAACATGTGGTGGCATTCCAGAGGGAGTTAAAGAATTAATAAATTACATAGTAAAGTTTGCTTTACTATCTTTGTCATCAGCCAGAACAGAATCTGCACTGTAATAGTGTTTTTGGGGTGCATTGATTCATTTTAATATTTTGTTGTTTAGATTCAAGGCATCTATATTTTTGGATGTCAATATGTCTTTGCTTGCAATGTCTAAATAATCCTCGTTATTGATGGTATTGAGGAAGATTGTTGAAATTAGTGGTTCCTTCAAAATTATTTCTGGTGGAATTTGTACAGCATCATCAGGTAAATTATTTATTTTTCGACAATGTCAGTCCAATTGCCATGTGGCACCACAGGTAATGTTTGCCTGAAATCTCCTCCTAACAACATCACCTTTCCACCAAATGGAAAATCATTAGCCATAACTTCTTTTAATAATTGATCAATACATTGCAGGGCATGACATGACATCATAGTTGCCTCATCTATTATAATTAATTTACTCTTATGTAATTTTTTGGCTTGTAATTAATTTATTCGAATATACAACACTGATGTTTCCAGAATGGGAACTGGCAGTTTAAATCCACTATGCACAGTTCTACCACCTTCTAACAAAAGTGCAGCAATTCCAGTGGTTGCAAATGGCAGTGCTATTTGACCCTGTACTTGAATGCAACTCATCAACAAATTATATAGATAAGTTTTTCCTGATCCACCAGGACCATCCAGATAGAAATAATGCTCTTTGAGCATGTCATCTTCTATTGAATTTGTGACGGCACTAAATGATTCCAATTGCAATGCATTTAAAGTTCCAATTTTTTTCTTGTGTTTTTTGGTATTCAATCTCAGTGTCATACTCATCAAAGTTAATTTCATCTATAAATCCTGGATCAGGCAGATTAAAATTGGCACAATCTAATCCATGACAAAGAAAGATTTCCTGTATTTCCATTAATGCTTTTAATTGTGCAATGGTCTTATTGTAACATTTCAAGAAATCTTCACACATATGTAATTTAAATGTTTCCCACAAAGTTAATGCATCTGGTACATTGCAAAAGATACAAATGAAAGCAAATTGTACTTTCATTTGCTTTGGCATTTGACATAGTGCTGCTTCCTCGAGACTTATCTGTTTCATCTGCCAAAAAGTTTTGATGTCTTTCAGCTAACTGGAAAATCTCATAAACTATGTCATTGACTGTGCGTAAATGTTCATAACTTTGTGCACCTGGAACATGTAAAAGGAGTAATCTTAAATTGAAATGTTCAATGTCTCATGGACTGACGGTATATATTATTGGGATAATTTTATAATTATGTTTCTTTCATTGTCTCCATTTACCATTTACAAATACATAGTGATTTGGAATGTCAATGTATAAAAATTGTCTGGCCTGAGTGTCCTGACAATTTAATTGAAACCAAGCAGTAAGCTTTGTTGCTCTATGTTTACTTTGTGCTAAAGCACTTGTTTCATTGCCTGCAGTGAAGCAAACAAATTTACTTTGTGGCAAATGGACAGCTAATCGATACACAGCATGTGACGATCATGCATCTCAAATTTGAGAAGATGCCACATTGCTTCTGGAGCACTTAAATAAGGTGAAAGTTCATCATGTAAAATGGGATTGTCTTTTTCATTTTGTGCACCTTGCACAAGAACAGTTGCTGCATCATATCATTTATATATATATATATATATATATGCTTATACACATATTTGATGGATTTGATAGAAGTGAAAGCTTCCACACTGATATGAGCATTGTCCTTCATCAGCAAATGTGGAATGTATGGAACAACATATCTATTACCAACCTTTTGGCCATGGATAATAGCTGTTTGTCCTTCTTTTATACAAAGGGTATCCATCACAGTTAACATAAGTCTGCATTTGAAATTGTTTTGGAAACTCTTTTATGCATTTTTTATTTTCCATACATGGTGAATTTGGATTGATCTCTCCACATGGACCATGTATCATTCTATGAGTTACAATCTCACAAAGTTTGGAATGTTTCTCTGGTAGTGGCAGTTCAGCAGTAATTACTGAGTCCACTCTGTCTGCCGTTTTCAATTTATCTTTTTCTTGCAAGATTAAAAGTATATGTGCATGGGGCAAGCCTCTTTTTTTAAATTCAATAGTATAAACAAAAGCCACACATTTTCCAAATAAGTCTGCTTTAGTTATACCATGAATTAATGAATTGAGTTTTATTTTGAATGCTCTTGCCACCAAATCTGGCGCGTCAGAAGTAGTTTGTCCAAGCAGTACATTTTCTTTGATCTCTAGCCATTGTGGATTACATGTAAATGTAATGAATAAATCTGGTTTGCCAAATTTAGTGACAATAGCCATGGCATCATTGTATCTTTCTCGCATACTGCGAGGAGATCCTTGTAAATGGGATGGCAAAATCATTGCTCGTCCAGCAGGAATGTCTGTGTTTGAAGCCAATTCAGCGACATAATTAATCAATCCACAATATTGTTCTACTCGAAGCATGTTTTTTTTTAAATTTCACAACATTTAGATTATTTGCTTTGATTTGTAGATAGGAATCAATAATCCATTGTTGTGTGAGTTTACCCCCACATAAAATAGGATTATAATGATCCCGGACAGCAGTTTGTGTCACTTTACATTCCAGCATGGAAATATTGTTTCTAACATGAACTTTACTATTGGGATAACTTTGCAACTGTAATTTTGGTTGCCATCCTGGCTCCCCATTTGGAAAGAAAATGGGATATGTCATAGGATCCAAATTACTGCTTAAAATATTTACGTTTATAAAAGGTTGTTTTTGACTGCGTGGATATATTCTAATATCCCTCTCAAATGGTGGTTTCCTGTCATCATTTTTAAATACCATGGCAACCTCATTTGCTGTTGGTAAATTATACCATCTTTGATCAGTATGGCGATCTCTTTTGAGAACTATATTTACTCTTGGCATTGGCATTTGATGTCTTTGCGCATGTGCTAGTTGTTCTTTTTCAACCTCAGCAGCTAAATTTTTGTATGCTTTACTATATGGGTTGTTGGCCATAATGTTATCAAGCTGTTCAAAGACTATGGGTAAGCATTGTTTATTTTCAGGAAGCATCATTCGTTGTTCAACAGCTTTCATTGTATCAATGACATATAACTGTGCCAATTTCCTTTGTTCTCCTGATTCTGGGTGTAAATGTGAATTCCGGTGGTATATTTGTCCTTGGACTTTAAAACAATAAGGACCATGTCCTGGGACATTTTCGGCTAATGTTGCACCCTTTGAAGCAAATAAAATTGCACTGTTATAAGACCTTTTGTTTTTTCTTAAAATTAGTGTAATTTGGAAATGAAGGCTCACTCATGATTATTTTTAAATATTCTGGAAATGTATGTCTTTCTGGAAGTCTTACCTTTCCTTTCTGACAGCAACTAATAAACTCGGTTGGTCGTTCTTTCAGAAAATGATAGGCCCTACAAAACTGACAAACCACATTCATTAATCCACAATAATGAGTGTCTACTGTTAGTGCTCTAAATAAAGGACTATCGTGACCTTCCTCAATATAGATCTCAGTTGAACTTCCTATATCTACATTGGTGTCATCTCTATCAACATTGGTGTCAGGAGGCAAAATAGGTTCATTAGAGAATGTTTTAAAGACATTTTTCACTTTACTTTTTCTTTTCTTTGAATCTCCAGCAGACTCATTTTGTTGTTTTTTAGCCTTTTTTCTTTTATTTAGAAGTCTCTGTTGATCTTCTTCTCTTAAACGTTGTGAAGTCTCAGGGGTCTGTGCATCTCTCCACCTCTGCTTCCTTTACCTTGTCATTCTTCTTTTATATTCTTTCTTATATTCTGCATAGATCTGCCTGTCTCTCTGTCTGTCTCTCTGTCTGTCTCTCTCTGTGTGTGTGTCTCTCTCTCTCTCTCTCTGTGTCTCTCTATATCATGAATGCAAAAACATAAACAGATAATCATGTGGTTCCCAAAGAAGAGCTACACAAAAGAGGTATTAGAAAACCATAGATTGACATGAATAAACATCTGAAGTGTAATTCTCATTCATGTAAACATAAATGTGTTTTCAAATATGTATTTTTAATGAATGACAACCTGTGAATAATGTTGATGAAAAAACAGTTAGAGAGATATATTAAACTGCATTTTAACGAATTGAATAGTGCTCTATATAACCACATAACATATTTTGGTTATGTAAGTTTGTAGTTAGTTATCTTCTATCCAAAAGCAAGGTCTCCAGTAAGTAAATAGTTGTGTTCCAAAATATGCTATGTGGTTAGATCAAGCTCTATTTCATAGGGCAACTTGCAGTGTAATAAGGGTGTTAATTTTGTTTTTATAAATAATGTCATCAAGAATGGTACCTGTCATTTAGATGTGATATGAACTGAAATACTGCAGATGTCACTTTGTGTGTTCAGGGAGGTGCAGACATGATGGTTCTGTAAAATGACATATAAAGTCATTTTTGTAAATATGCATTTTAATTGGCATACATAGCAAACAAAAATCCTAATCGTAAATATATGTTAAATGCATTTTAAAATTTTAAAAAGTGACCTAATATAATACATGAAATTAAATATTTAACTGCTTCCAAGGTCCTATCCCTGACAATGAGCAGTAACATAATGATGAATTAATGAATTAAAGAAGACACAAGAATAAAATAGTAAATAGTATATATGTATTCCTTTTTTTCCTTCTAATTATTTAATATTTTTTTAAATAAATGACTTAAATTAATTAAGCAATATCTGTGATCCATGGGGTCTCAAAAATACTTAATCCTATATTTGTAAAGAATGTCATCACAAAATCATATACCTGTGTAGTAGATGTTCTATAATGTAAAATGCTGCAGAGGTGACTCCTGTGTTGAGGCAGGTTGGAACGTGAGAAATCTGTGAAAAGATGTAAAAATCATATTTAATTTTTTGTATGAATGAATGTATGAATCATTGAAAGTACTTGTTGTCCTTGTCATACATGCATGTAGTAAAATAAATGTAAATATTTAAAAATAATATACCTATGAAGGTGATCTGATTGCAGATGAAATGCTGCAAACGCCCCTCTCTGTAGTCAGGGGGCCAGATAATGAAACCGTGAAAAAAAAAAAAAAGGCCTTCTTAATGTTTCTATGATTTTAATTGGCATAGATGCAAAATATAAGTAAATGCACTATAAAATTTAAAAAAAGTGATGTAAATATTTAAGCGGTTTGAGGATCCTATTCCTTTGAGACAATGAGCAGCAACAGATAAATATGATGACACTGTAAAATCTACCTATTTTGTCATGCTTTTTAGCACATTTAATTTAGAAATCTTTAAAATAAATGACCTATCTAACATACAATAAATCACATATTATAATTTTCCAACTACGAATCGTCGTCACTGTTTGTGTGGTCCGTACGACTTAGCGCCACAGGCATAGCGAGGCGAACTGTTAAACTCGGAGTGCGATGCGAGCCACAGGCGCTCATTGCCAACGAGCCTCATGTAGGGAGGGGAGCCGTTAAACTCGGAGCACTTAGGCAATGAGCACCAAAGGCGCTCATAGCCGGCAAGCCTCGCATAGCGAGGAGAGCCGTTAAACTCGGAGCACTTAGGCAATGAGCGGCGAAGGAGTAGCGAGGCGAGCCGTTAAACCCGGAGCACTTTTAGCGGACGAACCAAAAACCCGAAAAAAACACTAACTACACCTAAAAATATTACAAAAACATCATAGACAGCATGGGGCAACAGCCAGGATGTCTGTGAATGAGGTGGAACGCGAATTAAACTCAATTTAGATGGTTTTCGCAAATCACCTAAGGGAGAAAAAATGGCCGCTGAAAAAAATGAAAACGAGGCTACGCGACCACGAAGCATGTAAAACACAGCCAGACACATATGTGGTAGAAAAATACCAATAGGAAGGCCAGAAAATAACCGCGGAACGCGTAAAACATAGATTAACAGCGCATTTTACAACACTAACTTACACATTTACACAGTAACATTGGTTTTGTCTTGCGCACGCAGCCTATATATAGGGCACACTTGACACAGAACTGACAATTTCTCCTCACGTGATGACAGTTTGACTGGACATTTTCTGCTGCCGGAAAATCAAAAGAGATTGTTAGCTCTTCAGGATACTGCTTGATGAATATTACATCCAAAAACGTACATTCTATTAATAATCATTAATAAATAATGAATTAATTAATTATTAATTAAGAAAAAAATTGAGGACAAGAATTGATGCTTGATTTAGTTTAGCAATACTTTTATGCATACCTATTTGTAAGATATTAATTAATTGAATACTGTACTGTAATGTACTTTAATTTATTAGTAATTAGTAATCATTAAGAAAAAAAAGGTTAACGTTTATTAATACATAATTAATGCCAAAAAATTGCAAAGACATTTACACATTGATTCATTAATTATTAATTTACATTATTTAATTAATTAATTATTAGTAATCATTATAAACCCCGCCAAAAAATGTATGCAATGCCTTTAGTTTAGGAATATATTAATGCTTACATCTTTAGATAATATTTAGTCAGTGATTAATTTATAATTAATGTACATTCATTTATTAATGTGTAAAAACCAAGATCAAAAAAAGGTAAAAAAAATATATATCTTTTAAGATGCACTGACATATCTGTGATGATGTGGATTGACTAATGGGGATTCATTCAAATGTTACAAATGATTTCCCTTTTTTTTTACACTTTCAGTGATGCTGCAGCTGAATCAACACAGAGAGTGACGTTTGCAGCCTTTCAACAACATAAACAGCACCTTTACAGGTATATCATTAAATAATGTTCAGGGGGACAAAAAAAGGATTTAATTCTTCTTTAGTTGGAATTGATGACAGGTATGGATAAATTAATGTATATTAATATATTCATTAATTAATAATTAGTAACAGGACCAAGAAAATGTTGCTCTTTAACAATACATTGATGGTTATTGCTTTTATGTTTTCAATCTATGCTATTATATCTGTGTGGATGATGATTGATTGATAGGGATGAAGCAACATTTTACTAATTATTTTTATCTTATTTAACAGTTTCAGCGTACCTGCAGCTGACTGAACACAGAGAGTGACGTTTGCAGGCATTCAACAGCATAAGAATAATCTTGACAGGTATAGAATAAAATTATATTCCTACAGCAAAAAAAAAAGGAAATGTATTTTAATTTGAATTGCTAACACTTATTAATGTATATTAATATATTAATTAATAATTATAATAGTAATCAGTAATAGTGTGTACTGTTAAGTAGTACTATTCATTTGGGTTTAATCCCTGTTACGTTCACTATTAGGGGACGTGTATATGGCATTGATTTTTGGAACAGGGAGATGGAAAAAGATGCTTGGTTGAACCTCCTACTTCAAATTTGGGGCACTGCGCGTGCAATCTAAGGTGCCACCAGATATGAGTGTCACTGTGCACTGGCAAAAGTTGGCAGAGTAGGCGCTGTTGGCCTCACACACACGCCTGTAGGCAGGCAACTGATATTCAATCGATTACAGTCAAAAAAGTGTTGTTTTATGTCACTGTACACTACGGTTGCACCAGATATGACGTATCACTGTGCACTGGCGAAAGTTGGTGCAACTAGATGCAATAGGCTTCACACACACGCCTGTAGGCAGGCAATTGCTATTCAATCTATTACAGTCAGTAAAAAGTGTTGTTTTATTTCACTGAGCACAATATAAGCTGAGAGCCTGACACAGGCAGGCAACTGAAATTAGATTTAAGGAAAAAAGGGTTATTTTTTTTCAGTGTATGGTACACCAACTATGACTGGTGAAACAGAGCAGAATATTAGCCTGTCCTTCAGATGGAAGGCTCTGGAAGGGAGTGTATGCTGCTGATTGGCTGGAATGTGTCTGCTGACTGTGAGGTGCAGGGTCAAAGTTTCCTCAATGATAAAGTATAGGGGGCGAACCGAAAAACGCATGTGTTCGCCGTCCGCTGCGAACGCAAACATGCCAAAATCGCTGCGAATAGTCCGCGGGCGAACTGTTCGCGACATCTCTATTAATGATTAATTAAGAAAAGTATTTAAGAGATTCATAGGGAGTGATATAACCACATTGTATATTATTTAAAATAAACATTTTAGGGAATGAACATCTATCCAAAAATAACGTTTGAATAAAAATTATAAAAAAAAAGGTGTTTATATAGTGCCAAATTAATTGGAACAACTTAAAAAAACAAAGATGAAGGAGGTTTGGAGATTTTAATTGGTCATTACAATAAAAATTTAAAAAAAAAAAGAGGAATATATATATATGCTAAATATATGCTTAAGTAATTAGGTTTTAAAGAACATCAATGTTTATGTTTGATCTTTTTATGACAATATTAGTAACTTTTTAGGTTTCACATTGATCTAATTTTAGCATTAATTCACTAACATATCTTCATTTAGTAATGAATTGATAATTCAGTACTCAAAATATATATATTTGCAGGCCTTTGCTATTTAATGTATGTCAATAAAAAACTACAAAAATGATTTCATTTATTGCATCGAAAAAAGTAAAGGATTTTAAAATGTTTGCATTCTTTTATTAACCCGATTTACTTTTAGATTGAAACCAGCTACAAACAATATGTACAGAAACCAAAAAACAAATTACATCTCTGTTTACAATTACAGATTACAATGGTGGATAGTGGAGAAGAAAACATTGAACGCAAAATAAGATTGGCAAGGGAAAGGAAGCAAAGGTGGAGAGCACAGTCACCTAAAACTTCCCAACGCTTAAGAGAAGAAGACCAACATAGACTTTTAAATAAAAGAAAAATGAGTAATAAAGCACAAAGTGAGTGTGCTGGGGCTTCCAAGAAATTAAAAAGTAAACAAAAACATGTCTGTGAACCATTGCCAAATGAGACTATTTTGCCTACTGACACCAATGTTCAGACACATGACACCAATGTAGATATAGAAAGTTGTAGTGAGATCTATGTTGAGGAAGTGCATGAGAATGTGTTTAGTAGAGCACTAAAAGTAGACACTCATCATTGTGGATTACGTAATGTTGTTGGTCAGTTTTGTGGGGCCTATCATTTTCTAAAGGAAAGACCAACTGACAGAGATTTCATTAGTTGCTGTCAGAAAGGAAAGGTAAGACTTCCACAAAGACAACCATTTCCAGATTACTTACAAAGTATCATGATCGATCCAACATTTCCAAATTACATGATTTAAAAAAAACAAACATAAGGTCTTATAACAGTGCAATTTAATTTGCTTCAATGGGTGCCACATTAGCCGAAAATGTACCAGGACATGCTCCTTACTGTTTTAGAGTTCAAGGACAAATTTAACACCGAACTTTACATTTACACTCACAAGAAGGAAAGCAAAGGAAATTGGCACAGTTATATGTCTTAGATACAATGGAAGCTGTTGAACAAAGAATGATGCTTCCAGAAAATAAACAGTGTTTGAGCATAGTCTTTGAACAGCTGGATAAAATTATGGCCAACAACCCATACAGTCAAGCATACAAACAATTAGCACAGCTTGAAAAAGAACAACTGGAACATGCACAAAAACTTCAATTGAGAGTGCCAAGACTAAATAGGGTGTTAAAAAGAGATCGCAACACTGATCAAAGATGGTATAATTTACCAACAGTCAATGAGGTTGCCATGGTTTTTAAAAATGAAGATGGTGAACCACCTTTTCAGCGGGATATTAGAATATATCCATGCAATGAAAAACAACCTTTTATAAACATAAATATATTAAGTTGTAATTTAGATCCAATGACATATCCCATTTTCTTTCCAAATGGGGTACCTGGATGGGAAACCAAAATTACAACTGCAAAGTTATCCAAATAGTAAAGTTCATATTAGATTCAATATTTCTATGCTGGAATATAAAATGCACAAACTGCTATTCAGGATTCTTTTAATCCAATTTTAAGTGGGGCCAAACTCACTCAACAATGAATTATTAATTCCTATCTAAAGGTTGAAGCAAATAATCTAAATTTCATAAAATTTAAACAAAATAAGCTACTAGTACAACAGTATTGTGGATTGCTGGATTATGTCGCTGAATTGGCTAACAGAGAACTTCCAGCTGGAAGAGCAATTATTTTGCCATCCACTTTCCAAGGATCTCCTCGCAATATGCGAGAAAGATATAATGATGCCATGGCTATTGTCATAAAATTTGGAAAACCAGATTTATTCATTACATTCACATGTAATCCTCAATGGCCAGAGATCAAGGAAAATTTTAATCTGGGACAAACTACTTCTGACCGACCAGATTTATTGGCAAGAGTATTCAAAATCAAACTCAATTCATTAATACATAATATAACTAAAGCCCAGATATGTGGAAAATGGTGGCTTTTGTTTATACCATTGAATTTCAAAAAAGAGGACTGCTACATGCTCACATACTTTTAATCCTACAGGAAAAAGATAAGTTGAATACTGCAGAGAGAGTGGATTCAGTCATTACTGCTGAATTGCCAGAGCCAGAAAAATATTCCAAACTTTGAGGGATTGTTACACACAGAATGATTCATGGGCCATGTGGAGATATGAATCCTAATTCACCATGTATGGAAAATAAAAAATGTACTAAACAATTTCCTAAACAATTTCAAATGCAAACTTATGTGAATTGTGATGGATACCCTTTAAGAAGACAAGAACAAACAGCTATTATCCGTGGACAAAACGTTGATAAATAGATTTGTCGTTCCATACAATCCACATTTGCTCATCAAGTACAATGCACACATAAATGTGGAAGCTTGCACTTCTATTAAATCAATCAAATATGTGTATAAATACATATACAAAGGATATGATGCAGCAACTGTTGTTGTGCAAGGTGCTGCAAATGAAAAAAAATCCAATTTTACATGACGAACTTTCACATTATTTAGATGCTCGCTATGTCAGTGCTCCTGAAGCAATGTGGCGCCTTTTGAAATTTGAGATGCATGATAGGTCATGCATGTCAGGCCGTCTATCGTTTAGCTGTACATTTGCCTCAAAGTCAGTTTGTTTGCTTTACTGCTGGAAATGAAAGTACTGCCTTAGTTCAAAGTGATTACTGAGATACAACACTTACTGCATGGTTTAAATTAAACTGCCAGGATACACAGGCCAGACAATTTTTATACATTGAGATTCCATTTCACTATGTATTTGTAAATGGTCTATGGCGACAATGAAGAAGAGATACACATAAAATTATACCACAAATTTATACCGTCAGTCCAAGGGACATTGAATGTTTCAGTTTAAGATTACTTCTTTTACATGTTCCCGGTGCACAAAGTTTTGAACATTTACTCACAGTGAATGACATAGTTTATGATACTTTCCTATTAGCTGCAAGACATCAAAACTTCATAGCTGATGATACAGAATGGGAGAGGTATCTGGAAGAAGCAGCATTATGATAAATGCCAAAGCAAATGAGACAACAATTTGCATTCATTTGCATCTTTTGCAATGTACCTAATGCATTTACTTTGTGGGAAACATTTAAATTAAATATGTCTGAAGAAGACTTCTTGAAACGTTACAAGTCAAAAGCACTGTTAAAAACTTTAATGGAAATTCAAGAAATATTGTTTGCTCATGGATTAAATTGTGCAAGTTTTAATTTGTCTGATCCAGGATTTATATATTACATCAACTTTGATGATTATGACACTGAGCTACAAAAACAAAAAACTGAAGAAAAACTGGCAACTTTAAATACTTTACAGTTACAAGCATTTCATGCCATCACAAATGCTACAGATGATGAAATGGTCAAAGACCGGTATTTCTATCAAGACGGCCCTGGTGGATCAGGAAAAACTTATCTGTACAATTGTTTGATGAGTTACATTCGAGCACAGGGTCAGATAGCTATGCCATTTGCAACAACTGGAATTGCAGCACTTGTTAGACGGTGGTAGAACTGTGCATAGTGGATTTAAGCTGCCAGTTCCTATTTTGGAAACATCAGTGTCAGATATTCAACTGAATTCTTTACAAGCAAAATTAAAAAAAAAAATCAATTATCTATCATAGACGAGGCAACAATGATGCCATGTCATGCTTTGCAATGTATTGTTAGATTCTTAAAAGAAGTGATGGATAATAATTTGCCATTTGGTGGAAAGGTGATGCTGTTAGGAGATTTTAGGCAAACATTACCTGTTCAAGACAAGTAAACTGTGGAAAATATTTACACATCTGAAATTAGAATGAAATATAAGGATCCAAAGGCCAAAATGAATTCAATGATTGGCTCATTCAAATTAGAGAAGAAAAACATCCACAAATACATGATTTACCCAATGATACCATTGAAATTCCATCACAAATGGTTTGCAAGGAATCACATATATCAGCAATCTTTTTAAACACTCTGAATAACGACAATTACTCAGACATTGCAAACAAAGTGATATTAACATAAAAAATAAAAAGATGCATTGAATCTAAATAATGAAATTCTAAAATTCATCAATGCACCACAAAATAATTATTACAGTGCAGATTCAGTTCTGGCTAATGATAAAGACAGTGAATCAAATTTTAGTATCAAATTTATTAATTCTTTAACCCCATCTGGAATGCCACCACATGTTTTGCAATTGAAAAAAAGGGCAACTGTCATGCTATTGAGAAATATGAATCCCAAAAAAGGACTTTGTAATGGGACCAGATTAATTGTGCACGAGTTAAAAGATAATTTTATTCATGCAGAAATTATGACTGGGACCCATAAAGGTGAACGAGTTTTTATACCAAGAATTGATTTAGCTCCAAGTGAGAGTGGTTGCCTTTTGTCTTTCAAAGGAGACAATTTCCAGTTATCATGGCATTTTCCATGACCATCAATAAATCCCAAGGACAACTTTTTAAGTCTGTGGGTATTTTTTTACAAGAACCTGTTTTTGTACATGGACAACTCTATGTTGCTTTTTTAAGGTGAACAAATCCAGATTCAATTAAATTTTCAGTTGAAGACAACCCAAGTCAGGGCTATCTACTACACAATGGCTGTATTTTTACAAAAAATATTGTGTACTACGAGGTTTTGTAATCACAGATAATAGTGGTTTCATTTGAAGGAAGACATTAAAGGTCTATTGCCCTCTTCTTAGTGGAACACTATTTCAGTTACACAAATATGTCAACAATTTCAGAAAATTACAGTAATAACCAACACAAAAGGAATAAAGGGAAAAAAACAAATAACAAAAAAAAGGACTTACATCACATATACATAAATAAAAGTCTGCTGTGCTCTTTGAAAGGAAAACAGTTTCAAGAAAAATTAAAGAATTGGAATGTCTTGGAAGTCAGTTTAGACATGATTGGCTCCACAAAACAATAAGTTTGCATTTTAGAAATTGTTTAAAATGTAATATGTTTCATACAGGTTTGTAAGCTTAAAAATATGTTTGAAAGAACTGATAGGTTGATGCATTATTTGTAATTAGGTTTAATGTTAATAGCAGCATCATCATTTCTTCACAATTTAAAATGGTGCATGATATACTGTATAGATTATTGATCCAGTTAATGGAGTCAGCAAGGAATTATTTTTGGACAACACTTTAAAAAAAATTACACAGTTAAATAACATTTATTGAAATTTGTCTTCCTCTGGATTCAATATTCAAGCTCAATATAGTTTAAAATAAATGACGGTTAAATGTTAGTATCTTGTGTTAATGTTTGCATTGTTGCATGTTCAAAAGCTTGCAAAATTAATTTAGTAAATGTTAAAAAAGATTTATGTAATTTACAGCAGAAACATTTGTTAACAAAATTCAATGTATAATTAAATAGAAAGTATTCATCCAGGGAGTAATCTGATTTTAATTTATTGGGGTCAGGAAGGAATTATTTTTTTCCCCTTTTGAGACAATCGGCTAAGTTCCAATGGGGTTTCTTACGGATTGCATTCCTCTGGATTCAATACCTATGTCTTTTAACAGGAGTTTAAATTAAAGTTTGTATGTTAAAAAGCATTCTGTCATGGTTGAAGAGACTCATTTACAAAATGTTCAACAATTTCATGTTAGTATTGTTAAAAAAAACTTACACATTGTTTACAATATGACTTCAATATTAGAAAAATTCATGTTATGGTTTAAAATACATTTTAAAAGAAATTGGATGGATTGTTATATTATTATTCCATACATGACAATTAAAAAGTTTGATATAATTTAACTGTACATTGTTAAAAAAAAATAAAAAATTAAGAAACATTTTTGTACTTCTTTGTAGATAATAAAAAGATTTAGAGTGTTAGAGAATCACATTGTGTCACAAACAGCATTTCCTGCTTTAAAATTCTATTGACCGTTGTTTTTTTACAGGCAAGTCGCTAGTACTATATAATATACAATAAATCCTAACTGTCTAAAATACATACCCCCTATGTAACATACAATAAATACTATATAATATACAATAAATCCTAACTATCTAAAATACATACCCCTATCTAACATACAATAATTTAATTTAGAAATCTTTAAAATAAATGACTAATTAAATAATTAATCATGAACATTAATAATTAAGCATCAACACATGAAAACAATTGCATTAATTATGAAGGCTAAAAACATAAATATAACAGCAATGTAATAATTAAGCAGCAACACAGAAATGTAAGTGCAGTGCAAAATGTACATATTTGCCTAAAAATTTGTTCTAAGAATGATCAATGAAGTAATTAATGAACATTAATAGTTGAGCAGCAACCACAAAATGTAAGTCCACTATGAAATATACATCTTTTTTTATATATTTTTACTAAATTTGTTATTATGACTAATTAATAATTAATGAATGAACATTGTTAATATTGATGAATAAAGTAATAAATGAACATTAATAGTTGAGCATCAACCCCAAAATGTAAGTCCAGTGATAAATATACATATTTTATGATCTATTTTTGATGAACTTTCTTTAATTAAATTTGTAATTTCTTTAAGTAATGGACATTAGTAATTAATCAATTACTAAATATATTATAAAGAGTTAATCAATAATGTAATCATAAAGTAAAGTTAGTGACAATTGTATAATTTAAAAAAAAAGTATTAATTAATAAATTAATGTCCATTACAAATTAATTAATCAATTAATAAACATAATTGAAATGGTTAATGATTAATACCGTGCTAAAGTACAGGTATTGCAAAATGTAGTAATGTAATTTTTTTTTTTTATTAATCTTTTTTTTAAATAATATTTTTTTTATTATTTGCGTGTCTCGGCCGCTAAGTTCGTATTTTTACGACTCGTATTTTTTTTTAAGTGTTACGACTCGTATTTGGAGGCGTAATTTTTTTCTAAGACCTGCGGTCGTCATGTTTGATCGGCTGTGCTACGAGTTTTGTCCGGGGGTGTGTGGCGATGTAGGAGTAAGTGCTGCAAGTTAAGGATTATGCTGGGTTATTTTGTTCCAAAGTCATGCGCCTTAAAGCCACCACCTTCCGCAAATGCAGCCCCTTGCTTTGCGAGGGTCCGCATTTGCGGACCAAACTGCGTCCCTCGCTTCATGAGGGACGCAGTTCTTGCGAGCTTGCAATCATTGAGGACGATTCGTAGTTTGACAGCTATTATATGTGATACTGAAACATTGCAGTATAAAGTGGTACAAAATTACATACATTGAGCCAGATTCAATTGAGCAATCGTAAGTTACTGGAGCCCGTAAATGAGGCCAGAAGTTAATTTGCTCTTCAATTGAAGTCTTTTTGCGGGCTCCAACCGGTTTACGGGTTGCAGGCTTGAAAAGTTTGCAGTGGTTAAACCCAAAACTTACAGCCTCCTGAAGCCTTTGATCTTTCCCCTCTGCAAGAGTTACGATCGCTAAAATCGTAAATCGCTATTCATTTGCTACAATTCCCCAGGGCTCCTAATGGTTTCAAACTCATAAATGGCAATTATAGGAGAAAATCCTACCAGTGCTAGAGAAGACCCACAGGATTAACCCCTGTCTGTAGCACTGTAAATGCAAATAAAAAATCAATACTGCACTGTAAATGATGGGGAAAGTGAAGGAAGACATTATAAGTAATTGAACAACAGTCTCAAGCTCACAAATGGACAATAATAAATCATATTTTTTAATGTGTCATTTTCGGGCTTATATCGATCTCGGGAATTAATGAGTTAATACATATCAGGCCATCCATACGGACTAGAGTCCCATTGCATATCAGACCCCCGAACTTAATTGATTGACATGTAATCTCCATGTTTTACTGTCGTAATGATGGCGGTCTCATTTTCTATTGGTTGTTTCTAAATGGGTAGTTACATCCTTTCTTAATTGATCATGTTTTCACCCTGAACTGCAACGCATGAGTGCATGGTTTACGGCTTCAGCATTAGGCCCGTAATTTGCAGCTTTCTTCAATTGAATAGCACCGGAATTGGAGTTGAACGGGAGCCCGCAGCACACCCGCAGACATATGGCCTGTATCCTGTGAGATGCGGACTTGCAGTTGATTCTGGCTCATTACCTTTTTATTGGACAAGCAATTTAGTTAGAGGTACATCTCTCTTTAGCAATGCTGGTTAACATCTTACATGAACATTGCAATATATAAAACATGAATGCTGGGAAATAACCAACCCATGTGGGACAGAAGAAAGGAATCATAAATAAAAACTGTTTGTCAGAGCAAATATGTGAGTTGTGGGGATCTATTCACATACTTGCAGCCCTGTTAAATTCCCTCAATGCGTAAAACCGTAGCCCGTAATGGAGCCCGCAAGACTTACAGCTATTAAATTGGCCCTGTAAAGCAACCCGCTAATGATCTGCATGTTAAAGGAGGAAGAACCCAACGCGATATCCAAATTTGAACTCCACGTCCACAAATCCTTTGATCTATCAAGCCTGTAACTGTTATGGTTAAAAATCGGTATTAAATTGCTATGAATCCACTGGCGATCAAACTTGTAACCCGCAAACGGAGCCAAAAAGTAAACGGGTACTAGAAAGGACCCTCAAGCGGACTAAAGTCCTATCGTAGCACTTTAAATGCAAATATACACACACTACTGTATTTTAAATTAAAGGGAAAGTGATGTTAGGTATTAAAACTAATAGCACAACACTCTCAGGCTCGCAAATCTGCAATATTAAATGCTTTTATTACTGTTTAATTTACTTGTTATATCGATCCCGGCAATCAATGTTTTAATACATATAATGGAACTTGCATGGACTAGAATATAATATTTACTGATTTATTAATATTGCATTATTTCTGGAATATGGGTCCGATCAAAACTCTTAATTGAAACCCGTAAGACTTTGAAATCTAACCTATATTCTTCAGTGACGGAATGATGACGATCATCCAACGTGCGCAAGAATGGTTTACGGGTTTGCATCTACGGCCCGTAACTCGCTTCATGGTTCGATTTAATAGCTCTCTAATGCAGCAGAATTTCAAGCCTGCAGCCTTTGCAGGTGTGCCGATGCCGCTACGGGCTTCTAATTTAATGGGACTGTTGGTGTTTAAATATAAAAAATTACTTGTATTTTTAAAGTAGAAAGCTTTGTATTTAAACCACAGCAAGCTGTACATGATTTCCATTCTTATCTTTGCTTCTCATCATGAAAGAAAGCATCTGAATTTGGGCTTTTACCCTCATCATGAAAGAAAGCATCTGAATTTGGGCTTTTTATGGATTAGAAGTAGATTACAAACCGCAGTTTTAGACCCACTGACAGTTGGTCCCTGGATCTAAAATACAAAGCCCCATATCTCTGTTTGATGTCAGTGTTAGATGCTGACAGATAATTATTCCAATAGAGGACATTACTCTATCTAGTACTCACTGAAGCTAGTTAACTCTGCCTTTGTGCACTGCAGTATTGCACCATAAAATGTTCAAATACATATTCGTTTCAAGGTTCAGGTACACATGTAAGAAAGACCTGCAATAAAAACAGTTTTTTAAATATTTTAAATATATTTAATATAATATTTAAAATATATTTAATGAGCACAGTTTAGCTGGGTCTAGCATGGAGGGTGGAGTTTGGCTAGTGGGATGTCCAGGGGAGTAGCTGGGTTACAGTTACAAGGGGAAGCAGGGGTATTAGGAGGAGGAGGCATGCCAGATTGAGTGAAATTGTTGGGGATGTCCATTTGGGAATGACAATGCCAGATAGAGCTGTTCCCTCTAACAGCCGGGAGAACAGTTGTACTGGAGGAGTGGGAGGGCAGCATAGGCAGAGCAAAAGACAGGTTTTTGTGGTAGGGTACTCTATTATTAGATAGACAGGGTAATTTGTCACCCAGATCCCAGCAATCAAACAGTTTGCTGTTTCCAGGGTTCTCAGGTTCGGCATGTTGTGGATCAGGTAGACAAATTATTGTGAGGGGCTGGAAATTAACCAGTGGTCTTGGTACATATTGGTATCAATGACCAAGTTAGTGGAATATGGAGTGTCCTAAAAAGAGATGTCGCGAATAGTTCGCCGGCTGACTTTTTTCGGCAAACATAGCATGTTCGCGTTCGCGGCGAACAGCGAACATATACGAGATTCGACCCGCCCCCAATACTTTATCATTGAGCAAACTTTGACCCTGCATGTCACAGTCAGCAGACACATTCCAGACAATCAGCAGCATACACTCCATTCCAGAGCCATCTACCTCATGGACAGCAGCCATTTTGGAATCATAATTAACTTGCAGTCTTACAGAGAGGAGGGACAGTTTGGATGATGCTGCATCAATAGGGAAAACCATAGCAAGGCAAGTTTATTCAGTGTCCAGTGCAGTGCTGAAGGACTCATCAGATCTCTGCTGTAAACACAGCACCCCAAAAAGACCTTTTTAGGGCTATAACATAATTTTTTTTTCTGTGTAATCTAATTTCATTTGCCTGTCTCCCTGCTAGCCCCAGCTTGCAAGTGTGTGTCATGCTCACAGCTTATACTGTGTGTGCACAACGCATACAATATAATATTGTTTACTAGTTGTCTACTTTTAAAAAACCCAAACTTTTTTTTTCTTAAATGTAAGTGCATTTGCCTGACTGACCGTCAATCAAAGTTCATTTGCTTGACCGCTACCCATAGTGTGTGTCCTGCTTTCAAGTACTGTGCCAAGTTCAACCAATCCAGTCTAGTTGGGGTACCAACAGTCCACATTTAAAAAACCCAAACTTTTTTTTTCTTAAATGTAAGTGCATTTGCCTGACTGACCGTCAATCAAAGTTCATTTGCTTGACCGCTACCCATAGTGTGTGTCCTGCTTTCAAGTACTGTGCCAAGTTCAACCAATCCAGTCTAGTTGGGGTACCAACAGTCCACATTTAAAAAACCCAAACTTTTTTTTTCTTAAATGTAAGTGCATTTGCCTGACTGACCGTCAATCAAAGTTCATTTGCTTGACCGCTACCCATAGTGTGTGTCCTGCTTACAAGTACTGTGCCAAGTTCAACCAATCCAGTCTAGTTGGGGTACCAACAGTCCACATTTAAAAATCCCAAACTTTTTTTTTCTTAAATGTAAGTGCATTTGCCTGACTGACCGTCAATCAAAGTTCATTTGCTTGACCGCTACCCATAGTGTGTGTCCTGCTTTCAAGTACTGTGCCAAGTTCAACCAATCCAGTCTAGTTGGGGTACCAACAGTCCACATTTAAAAAACCCAAACTTTTTGTTTATTAAATGTAAGTGCATTTGCCTGCCTGACCGTCAATCAAAGTTCATTTGCTTGACCGCTACCTATAGTGTGTGTCCTGCTTACAAGTACTGTGCCAAGTTCAACCAATCCAGTCTAGTTGGGGTACCAACAGTCCACATTTAAAAAACCCAAACTTTTTGTTTATTAAATGTAAGTGCATTTGCCTGACCGTCAATCCAAGTTCATTTGCTTGACCGCTACCCATAGTGTGTGTCCTGCTTACAAGTACTGTGCCAAGTTCAACCAATCCAGTCTAGTTGGGGTACCAACAGTCCACATTTAAAAAACCCAGACTTTTTTTTTCTTAAATGTAAGTGCATTTGCCTGACTGACCGTCAATCAAAGTTCATTTGCTTGACCGCTACCCATAGTGTGTGTCCTGCTTTCAAGTACTGTGCCAAGTTCAACCAATCCAGTCTAGTTGGGGTACCAACAGTCCACATTTAAAAAACCCAAACTTTTTGTTTATTAAATGTAAGTGCATTTGCCTGCCTGACCGTCAATCAAAGTTCATTTGCTTGACCGCTACCCATAGTGTGTGTCCTGCTTACAAGTACTGTGCCAAGTTCAACCAATCCAGTCTAGTTGGGGTACCAACAGTCCACATTTAAAAAACCCAAACTTTTTGTTTATTAAATGTAAGTGCATTTGCCTGACTGACCGTCAATCAAAGTTCATTTGCTTGACCGCTACCCATAGTGTGTGTCCTGCTTTTAAGTACTGTGCCAAGTTCAACCAATCCAGTCTAGTTGGGGTACCAACAGTCCACATTTAAAAATCCCAAACTTTTTTTTTCTTAAATGTAAGTGCATTTGCCTGACTGACCGTCAATCAAAGTTCATTTGCTTGACCGCTACCCATAGTGTGTGTCCTGCTTTCAAGTACTGTGCCAAGTTCAACCAATCCAGTCTAGTTGGGGTACCAACAGTCCACATTTAAAAAACCCAAACTTTTTTTTTTTTAAATGTAAGTGCATTTGCCTGACTGACCGTCAATCAAAGTTCATTTGCTTGACCGCTACCCATAGTGTGTGTCCTGCTTTCAAGTACTGTGCCAAGTTCAACCAATCCAGTCTAGTTGGGGTACCAACAGTCCACATTTAAAAAACCCAAACTTTTTTTTTCTTAAATGTAAGTGCATTTGCCTGACTGACCGTCAATCAAAGTTAATTTGCTTGACCGCTACCCATAGTGTGTGTCCTGCTTACAAGTACTGTGCCAAGTTCAACCAATCCAGTCTAGTTGGGGTACCAACAGTCCACATTTAAAAAACCCAAACTTTTTTTTTCTTAAATGTAAGTGCATTTGCCTGACTGACCGTCAATCAAAGTTCATTTGCTTGACCGCTACCCATAGTGTGTGTCCTGCTTTCAAGTACTGTGCCAAGTTCAACCAATCCAGTCTAGTTGGGGTACCAACAGTCCACATTTAAAAAACCCAAACTTTTTGTTTATTAAATGTAAGTGCATTTGCCTGCCTGACCGTCAATCAAAGTTCATTTGCTTGACCGCTACCCATAGTGTGTGTCCTGCTTTCAAGTACTGTGCCAAGTTCAACCAATCCAGTCTAGTTGGGGTACCAACAGTCCACATTTAAAAAACCCAAACTTTTTGTTTATTAAATGTAAGTGCATTTGCCTGCCTGACCGTCAATCAAAGTTCATTTGCTTGACCGCTACCTATAGTGTGTGTCCTGCTTACAAGTACTGTGCCAAGTTCAACCAATCCAGTCTAGTTGGGGTACCAAAAGTCCACATTTACAAAACCCAAACTTTTTGTTTATTAAATGTAAGTGCATTTGCCTGACCGTCAATCCAAGTTCATTTGCTTGACCGCTACCCATAGTGTGTGTCCTGCTTACAAGTACTGTGCCAAGTTCAACCAATCCAGTCTAGTTGGGGTACCAACAGTCCACATTTAAAAAAAAAAAAACTTTTTTTTTCTTAAATGTAAGTGCATTTGCCTGACTGACCGTCAATCAAAGTTCATTTGCTTGACCGCTACCCATAGTGTGTGTCCTGCTTTCAAGTACTGTGCCAAGAGAGCATGTTGTGTGCATGCTTGAGCTCCAAACAAAAGGCTTTTTAGGGTCTTAGTCCCTCAAATACAAGTTTTATTTTAACACCTTTCTGTTAATAAGCACTTTGTGCACGGTGTTGTTCATTTTTGGGAATTTTTGTGGGTTTTTTTCTTAGTTTAATTTAAGTTTTAGTTTTCTGGGGGTCAGGCTCAACTCTCTATCCCAGGAGAGTGAGCTGTCTCCTGGATACTTTGCCACACCCCCTCCCTTAGCACTTTACCTTCACTCCTGAAACTTTTTTTACTTTGACTCTCCCAAGTGAGGCAGGGGTAGACAAGAAAGATCAGGTTCTGCCTCTGGCCTTTGAGGGGGGTCCCAACAAAGCCCCTGCTGAATGGGTAGTCAGTGTCCCTGAGGTGCTGAGCTTCAAGGGCACCAGTCAGTCTCCTCCTCCAGTGTCACTCTCTAGTGACGTACCTCGGGCTTTGTTAGAGCCCCAGGCCGAGTCACTACTGGAGGGGGGGAATATAGGCATGACCCCCATTCAGGACCCCATGGATTTGTCTGTCAGGGGGGATGTGACACAAGGGGAAGTGGAAATGGGGGAGGGTGATAAAACAGGTTTTCCTGTTAACATCATGGGAGAGCCTGTCTACCCTCCTCAGCCGTCCACTGACCCTAACATCGGTGCCATCCAAGCTGAGCAAGCAGCGGTGGAACTGGCAGAGGAGGCATATAAAGCCTCCAAGGCTTCCATTAAGGAAGCCATGCCAGCCACTGCTGTCCAGCCAGCTACCCCTGAATGCACTCCTGAAGCTACAGGGGTGCAGCAGCAATCCAAGGGTCCATTATTTACCTTGAAGGGTGCTAAAGGGACTCCTTCTGTATCATCTAAGAGGGGGTCCCTGAGAATAAAGCTGAGGAAACTGACTCCAGCCGGGGAGGATGGAGTAAAAGCCCTCAGCCAAGAGGAGCCCAGGGGTGACCCACTAGAAGGAACATCAGATTCTGGGTGGGTTATCCCTGTCAAGGAAATAGATCTATTCCTTGAGAGTACCCTTCATGGACAAAAGAAAAGGAAGGTGCGGCTGGCCTTGGAGAGGTGGAAGAATATGTCGTTTATTCTCCACTCTCTCCAGCAATATCTAGTGGTCAGCACTAGGGCCAAGAATTCTGGGACTGCGGAGCATCTCCGCGTCCGGAAATTCTATAAAATGTGCGTGTCCTATCAGCAGTCTCAAGGGTCTGAAGAACGCACAATTCCTGACACGCAGTAATGGCTTTGCACATCAGCACGCTAAATACCAATGGCTGTCAAGACAGTTTCCGCAGGTTCCAGGTACTCTCCTATTTATATCAGGGAGGGTACTCTGTGAGCTTCCTGCAGGAAACTCAAACCACTCCAGAGGCTGAGGCCTCGTGGCAATTGGAGTGGAGACAGGGTCTTCTTCAGCCACTTCACATCGGCGTCATGTGGAGTGGTGACCCTGTTCTCAGAGTCTTTTCAGCCAGAGCTGCTGCTTGTGAAAGCTGTTATCCCAGGCCGTCTAATCCACCTCCGGGTCCGAGAGCAGGGTAGCATCATTAACCTAGTTAATATATATGCCCCTGCTGGAGGGCCCGAGAGAGTGAGGTTCCTCGACAGACTGTCCCAGTTTTTGGAGACGGTTGACGCAGATGAGTGTTTGGCACTCGGGGGTGATTTCAACTGCACCCTCGACGCTCTGGACCGGAATAGTCCAGAGCCGTACCCGCCTTCTGCGTCAGCCCTGCGGGAGATCATCGCCCGCTTCTCCCTGGAGGACATCTGGCGAGAGCAGAACCCAGGGGCATCAGACGGTTTCACCTACGTCAGGGTGAGAGCCGGTCTGGTGTCCCACTCCCGGATCGACAGACTATATATATCTAGTCACTATATGTCACGAGTCGGTTCTTGTGCCATTAGGCTGGCTCCGTTCACAGACCACAACTGTGTGTCTGTGACGGTGGCGCTAACGCCAACAGCACCACGAGCCGCCTATTGGCACTTCAACAATGCTTTGTTGAATGACCAGGGGCTCGTGACATTGATCCGGGAGTTTTGGATGGACTGGAGGGGTTGCAAGGGAGACTTTGCCACGTTAAAACTGTGGTGGGACGTGGGCAAGGTTCATTTGCGACTTCTGTGTCAGGAATATACCAAGGGTGCGAGTGGGCAGCGCGAAGCTGAGTTGGAGTCACTCCGGGGGGAGGTACTCCATCTGGAGCAGAGGCTGTTCACTTGTAGGGACCAATCCCTGCAGAGCGAGTATGTAGAGAGGAAGGGTGTCCTCTGTGACCTGGAACGACACCAGGCCAAGGGGGCATACGTATGCAGCCGCTTAGGTTTTCTCAAAGATCTAGACCGCGGCTCGCGCCTCTTCTACTCACTGGAGAAAAAGGGGGGTAACAGTAGGCACATCACCTGTCTTCTAGATGAAGAAAGTGCCCCCCTTACAGATCCGGAGAGTATCCGGGATAGAGCCCGGAACTTTTATAAAGATCTTTACTCTCCGGATCCCATTTCTCCAGACGCCTGCAGGGTGCTATGGGAGGGGCTCCCCACAGTCAGTGCGGGTGTAAGAGAGCGGCTTGATACACCACTATCTTTTCAAGAGCTCTCTGAAGCCCTCCGTGCCATGTCCTGTGAGAAGTCTCCAGGACTGGACGGACTGACTGTAGAGTTTTTCCAATTTTTCTGGGAGACTCTGGGACCTGATTTCCATCTGGTCCTTGGGGAAGCCCTGGAGACCGGGGAGATGCCCCTGTCTTGTCGCAGGGCAGTACTTGCCCTGCTGCCCAAAAAGGGGGATCTCCGGCTTACTAAGAACTGGCGACCGGTCTCTCTGCTCAGCACGGACTACAAGATTGTAGCTAAAGCCATCTCGCTTAGACTTGGGTCTGTGCTGGCAGAATTGGTTCACCCTGACCAGTCCTATGCGATCCCGGGCCGGACTATCTTTGATAGTATCTTTCTGGTCCGGGATCTATTGCATTATTCTCGCAGGACTGGTCTGTCACTCGCCTTTCTCTCTTTAGATCAAGAGAAGGCGTTTGACAGGGTGGACCATGGTTACCTCATAGCCACTCTGCAAGCGTACGGCTTTGGCCCACAGTTTGTGGGCTTTATAAGAACTATGTACGCCTCTGCAGAGTGTTTACTTAAAATCAATTGGTCCCTAACAGCACCTTTGGTATTTGGACGAGGGGTGCGTCAAGGATGTCCCTTGTCTGGACAGTTATATGCACTGGCCATCGAGCCTTTCCTCTGCCTACTGAGGAAAAGGCTCACAGGGCTGGTGCTAAAAGATCCAGACATGCGGATTGTCCTTTCAGCTTATGCTGACGATGTGCTCCTCGTGGCCCAGGATCCAGTTGATCTTGAGCTGGCAAAACAGTGCCAGGAGGTATATTCAGCTGCCTCCTCCGCTCAGATCAACTGGTCCAAATGCACAGGCCTTTTAGAGGGTAATTTACAGGTAGACTCTTTGCCTCCCACGTTTCGTGACATCACGTGGGAGGCAGATGTCATTAAATATCTGGGGGTCTACCTGTCCACTGCGGACGCTTCCGTCCCAGACAACTGGAGGGAGTTAGAGGGCAGTGTCCTCTCTCGTCTGGGACGATGGAGGGGTCTAGCAAAAATGCTTTCCCTTAGGGGGCGGACTCTAGTGGTGAATCAGCTGGTGGCTTCTCAGATCTGGCACCGGCTGATTTGTCTGAGTCCGACCCCCGAGTTTGTCACCAATATCCAGAGGAATTTGTTAGATTTCCTCTGGATGGGAAGGCATTGGGTCTCTGCAGGGGTGGCAAGTCTGCCTTTGGTGGAGGGTGGACAGGGAGTAGTTTGTGTGTGCTCCCAGTTGTCCACCTTCCGCCTTCAGTACCTGCAGATATACCTATATGCAGATCCCTCTCCGCAGTGGTGCGCACTGGCATCCAGCTTTTATCGCCAGTTGCGCAACCTGGGGTATGACCGGCAATTATTTCTGATCAGGCCCGAGGGGTTTGGAAAAGACCTCTCTGTGTTGCCGGCATACTACCAGGAAACCCTCAAGGCCTGGAGCATGGTCTCCGTGACCAGGCAGGGCGTGCCTTTGGAGGATGAAATATTCATGGAGCCCCTGCTATTTAATCCAGCAGTGGGGGCTCCAATGTTACAGTCCCCCAGTATCATCCGCCGCCTTAGTCATGCACGGATGACCCGAGTCGGGGATCTCTTGGAATACGGGCGTTCTGATTGGGTGTCACCCCAGGAGCTTGCGCTCCGTTTGGGATATGTGACGCCCAAAGTCTCACGGCGCTTGCTCCAGGAGATTAGGGATGCCATCTCCCCCGACTCGCGCACCTTCCTTCCTGGGGCTTTGCAGGCCGGAGTGCCACATGCACCTTTCAACACCCCTGCTCCGGCTGTTTGCATTGGACACAAGCACCGTGTTTCCCCTCAGGCTCCTCCTGTCCCCAACCTCTCGAAGTTGAGGGACATACGCTCGGCATGCTTTCGCGGCATGCCGAGGAAGAGCTTATATTCTCTCGGGCTCCATACAGTGCACTTCCTTGCCCTCGTGACCCGTCCCGATACCATCTGGAGGCGGGTCCTACCAGCTGACGAGGGCAAGAGGCCCCGGTGGAGGGAACTTTATTCTGATAGTTCCAAGACCCACCGGGGACTTGAGTTGGAGAGTGCTCCATGGTGCACTGAGCACGGGAGAGTACTTAGCTAAATTCACGGACTTTCCCTCCACTTTTCCATTCTGTGGCAAGGGAGAGTCTGTGTATCATATTTATTTTAGTTGCGCCAGACTTCAGCCCCTCTTGTCACTCTTGAGGGGCCTCCTCCTGCAGTTCTGGCTGCATTTCTCCCCTCACATTTTTATTTTTGGGCACCCAGTGTCCCGGGGCAATAAGGCCAGGGACCTCCTCGTCAACCTGCTCCTGGCATTAGCCAAATTGGCTATATATAAGTCCAGGAAGCAGTGTTTGATAGGGGGGGTTCCCTTGTCACCTGAGGCCATGTTCCGGGTGCTGGTGCGCTCCCGTATCCGGGCAGAGTACCACCTGGCTTTGTCCACTGGGGGAATGGATGAGTTTGACTCCCAGTGGGCTGTAGATGGTGTGCTCTGCTCGGTATTCCCCCATCCGGTTTCTTTTTCTCTCCACCTCCTAAAATGATTTTTATTTAGTTTACAGATCATGTTTTTCTCATAATTTTAAAATACACTGTGCCAAGTTCAACCAATCCAGTCTAGTTGGGGTACCAACAGTCCACATTTAAAAAACCCAAACTTTTTGTTTATTAAATGTAAGTGCATTTGCCTGACTGACCGTCAATCAAAGTTCATTTGCTTGACCGCTACCCATAGTGTGTGTCCTGCTTACAAGTACTGTGCCAAGTTCAACCAATCCAGTCTAGTTGGGGTACCAACAGTCCACATTTAAAAAAAAAATGACAGGCAGAGGCAGGACACCCCGCAGAGGCCGTCGTGGTCGTGGTGTTGTGATTCCCTTTGGCCCTACAATAATGCCCAGTGTTCAGAGGCCAGTTACCCTGAACTTGAAAAGTTCAGAGGACGTAGTTGACTGGCTAACACAGGACACCCAATCTTCTACAGCTTCCGCTTGGAACATTGACGCACCATCCTCCTCCAGCTTAGCTTCGGGCACCTCTCAAGTTACCACTCACCCGCCTGCCGCCACCACCAACACTAGTACCACAGCCAATTCAATTGATCAGTCAGAAGAGTTATTTACACATCAGTTTGAAGAAATGAGTGATGCGCAACCATTATTGCCAGAGAATGTAGATAACAGGGATATGTCTCAGTCAGGCAGCATTACACACATGTACGTACGATGTGATGATGATGATGATGATGTACCAGCTGCTGCTTCCTTTGTTCAGTTGTCATATACAAGTGAGGCGGGTGATGATGATGACGATGCGTCCGTGGATGTCACGTGGGTGCCTGCTAGAAGAGAAGAAGAACAGGGGGAAAGTTCAGATGGGGAGACAGAGAGGAGGAGGAGACGAGTTGGAAGTAGAGGGAGGTCATCACAACGAGCTAGTGGCACAGTCAGACAGCATGCATCAGCACCCGGGGTCAGCCAGACAGCACGCCAATCAATGCATGCTGTTGCCACCACCAGAATGCCGTCACCGCCGAGCTCAGCACTGTGGCATTTTTTGGTGTGTCTGCCTCTGACAACAGCGATGCCATTTGCAACCAGTGCCAAAAGAAACTGAGTCGTGGGAAGTCCAACACCCACCTAGGTACAACTGCTTTGCGAAGGCACATGATGTCACAGCACAAATGCCAATGGGATCAACACATGAGTACAAGCAGCACACAAACTCAAAGCCGCCATCCTCCTCCTGGTCCAGCATCTTCATCCACATCAACCACTGCTGTCCTCCTTGCCCCCTCTCAACTCTCCACCACTCCGTCTCTCGCCTCTTGCTGTTCCTGCTCATCTCCCCACAGCCAGGTGTCTGTCAAGGGCATGTTTGAGCGTAAGAAGCCAATGCCACAAAGCCACCCCCTTGCCCGGCGTCTGACAGCTGGCTTGTCTGAACTCTTGGCCCGCCAGCTTTTACCATACAAGCTGGTGGAGTCTGAGGCGTTCAAAAAGTTTTTAGCGATTGGGATACCGCAGTGGAAGGTACCCGGCCGAAATTTCTTTGCCCAAAAGGCAACCCCCAACCTGTACTCAATTGTGCAAAAGGAAGTAATGGCATCTCTAGCACACAGTGTTGGGGCAAGGGTCCATCTGACCACTGATACCTGGTCTGCAAAGCATGGTCAGGGCAGGTATATCACCTACACTGCGCATTGGGCAAACCTGCTGATGCATGCTAAGCATGGAATGCGTGGCTCTGCAGAGGAGTTGGTGACACCACCACGACTTGCAGGCAGGCCTGCTGCCACCTCCTCTACTCCTCCTACTCCATCCTCTTCCATAACCTCCTCAGCTGAGTCCTCTTCTGCTGCTGCGTCTTGCTCCACATCAACGGCACCCCCCCAGCTCCCCAGATACTATTCCACATCCTGGATATGGCAGTGTCATGCCGTCTTTGGGTTGACTTGCCTCAAAGCAGAGAGTCACACCGGGCCAGCACTCCTGTCCACCCTGAACGCACAGGTGGATCAATGGCTGACTCCGCACCAACTAGAGATTGGCAAAGTGGTTTGTGACAACGGAAGAAATTTGTTGGCGGCATTGAATTTGGGCAAGTTGACGCATGTGCCGTGCATGGCACATGTGTGTAATCTGATCGTACAACGCTTTGTCCATAAGTATCCAGGCTTACAGGACGTCCTGAAGCAGGCCAGAAAGGTGTGTGGCCATTTCAGGCGTTCCTACACGGCCATGGCGCACTTTTCAGATATCCAGCGGCGAAACAACATGCCAGTGAGGCGCTTGATTTGTGACAGCCCCACACGTTGGAATTCAACACTCCTAATGTTCGACCGCCTGCTCCAACAAGAAAAAGCCATTAATGAGTATTTGTATGACCGGGGTGCTAGGACAGCCTCTGCGGAGCTGGGGATTTTTTTGCCACATTACTGGACGCTCATGCGCAATGCCTGTAGGCTCATGCGTCCTTTTGAGGAGTTGACAAACCTTGTCAGTCGCACCGAAGGCACCATCAGCGACATCATACCATTTGTTTTGTTCCTGGAGCGTGCCCTGCGAAGAGTGCTGGATCAGGCCGTAGATGAGCGTGACGAGGAAGAGGAAGAGTTGTGGTCACCATCACCACCACAAACAGCCTTATCAGCATCGCTTGCTGGACCTGCGGCAACGCTGGAAGAGGATTGTGAGGAAGAGGAGTCAGAGGAGGAATGTGGCTTTGAGGGGGAGGAGGAAGACCAATCACAACAGGCATCCCAGGGTGCTCGTTGTCACCTATCTGGTACCCGTGGTGTTGTACGTGGCTGGGGGGAAGAACATATCTTCAGCGAGATCACTGAGGACGAGGAACGGGACATGACTAGCTCGGCATCCAACCTTGTGCAAATGGGGTCTTTCATGCTGTCGTGCCTGTCGCAGGACCCTCGTATAAAAAGTCTGAAGGGGAACGACCTGTACTGGGTGTGCACGCTACTAGACCCCCGGTATAAGCAGAAAGTGCCTGATTTGTTACCAAATTACCGCAAGTCAGAAAGGATGCAGCAGGTCCAAAACAAATTAACAACTATGCTTTACACAGCATATAAGGGTGATTTCACAGCACAAGGGTAATATAACAGGGGAAGAGGTGAAAGTAATCCACCTCCCACGACCACGCCGGCAAGGACAGGACGTTTTCAAAGACGTGTTGTTGATGGAGGACATGCGGACCTTTTTCAGTCCTACGCATCGCATCAGCCCTTCGGGATCCACCCTCAGAGAACGACTTGACCGACAGGTAGCAGACTACCTCGCCTTAACTGCAGATATCGACACTCTGAGGAGTGATGAACCCCTTGACTACTGGGTATGCAGGCTAGACCTGTGGCCTGAGCTATCCCAATTTGCAATTGAACTTCTGGCCTGCCCCGCTTCAAGTGTCCTGTCAGAAAGGACCTTCAGTGCAGCAGGAGGTTTTGTCACTGAGAAGAGAAGTCGCCTAGGGCAAAAAAGTCTAGATTGCCTCACCTTTATAAAGATGAATGAGGGATGGATCCCGAAGGGACTGACACTGGGCGATACATTCGACTGAAAAAGGCCTGATGAGATGAGCTGCCTTCGGCTATAAATGGTCCACACGCTGCTGTATGTTATCTGTGAATGCCGGATGACTTGAGTGAATTATCCGCCACCAACTAGGGTTCAAGAAGAGGCAATGTTTTATGGCACTTTCTGCCTGGGGAACAAAGGTCAATTTTTCTGGCCGCTGCAACAGCAGCGGCTGCAACAATATCTAATTTTTGAATTTCAATTTTTATGCCAGAAGGCGTACGGCATGTAATGGAAAAGAAAGCATATTGAACAGTCTTGCATAACACAACAGTTGTGCAAAAATACATATTTACAATGAAGACATTTTGTTAAAATTAGGTGGCTAGGCCTTCTTTTTTTTACTTTTTTGGTTAATACATTTTCTTTTTTTTTACTGTGATTGCAATTTTTAAGAGAAACCTAAGACATGTTAAAACAGACAATAGTAAAGTCATATTATCTATCATCACTCCAGCAGTAGCTTATTATTTACAATATCTAACCTGCTCAATCACCCTTGGGTTACCCTAGGGCTGGCTTCAGTAGGCGACCTCTCCTTTCCTCTGATAATTTTGCCGCCGGTTGCTTCTGAAGGGTCTCCTCCAGGGCTCCCCCACTCCGGTCCTTCCCCCCGAGTCGCTTCAACCATTAACAAATATTTTATTATATT
Organism: Discoglossus pictus; assembly: GCA_027410445.1. Classification (NCBI taxonomy): domain Eukaryota; kingdom Metazoa; phylum Chordata; class Amphibia; order Anura; family Alytidae; genus Discoglossus; species Discoglossus pictus. Next base: position 95,717,273 of record CM050173.1, on the reverse strand, counting down.
AGGGGGGCACTAAATGGGGATGTTATCCAGGGATCCCAAATTGTCTGTAACTGGGTGATTCTATCCAAGACTACATGGTTAAATCTCTCGTTGAGCAGTAAATAGTTGAATTTTTTTATTAATTCCTGAAAGTTTTAATTTGGGGTTTTCCAACTACTAACTATGTGTATTTTTTCTTTCAAAAAATATTTTATTAGGTCAATCTTAAACATTTTAGAAGCTAGTAAGCATGTTTCTTCCCATAGTCTTATGACTGCCAAACACTCCCACCAGACATGAATAAATGTAGCCTCATTACCACTGTTCCTAAAACATGAGCTGCTCCATTTTGGATCCCATTTATTAGCTTAAAAGGAGTAATATATGTCCTGTGTAGGACCTTTATTGAAGTCTCAAGCAGACTATAATTTAAAGATCCCCTACTTTTATCCCATGTGCTATCTGCCAACTCGGTGCCCAAATCCCTCTCCCAGGCATTGGTATAGTCTGGTTTGTTTGCCCATGAGTTTTCATTAAATAGTTCATACATGAGGCTAATAATACCAGGCTGAAAGGGGGAATCCCTACATTTTTTGAGTAGCCAGGTGTTTCTTTGGGGGGTTCCCCTACCACTTATCGTATAAATAAAATGATGTATCCTGCAAAAATTATAGTGTTCAGCCAGGGGTAAATTGTATCTATCTCTCACCCACTCAAAGGTCATTATTTTGTCGTCATGCCACCATGGACCAACCCTTAGTAGGTTCTGAGACTTCCACCAACTGAGAGAGCTTTCCGGAAGATGTATCTTAAAGTGGGGATTGGGTACGATAGGGGTAAGATCTGATACCCGAGTGTCCAGTTTTTGTGTCCAGTTCATCTCCGTCCATATTTTTTATGAGTGCTTAATCAATGGGTTTTTCAAATTTCTCAAAAAAGTATACAGGCCTGGAATCCATATTACTGTATCCCATGTATAAGGTGACATGCTTACATTTTCCATAAATACCCAGAGCGGCTGATGTGTTTTGGAGAATGCGCCAGAGGAATGAAAGCCAGCTGCGCTGCCTTGTAATACAGTTTGAGATTCGGGTCCCTACCCTCTTTTGGAAAGACTATGAGGTCGGCCTGATTCAATTAAGGGGGCATAGGTTCTCCATTTAGTATAGCGTTAAACAAAGATGTTAGGTGCGGGGGTAAGCAAGGGCTCAAATTTCTTATAGTACAGATGAGTAAAACCGTCTGGCCCTGGGGACTTGCCAAATTTAAGATCTTGGATTGTAGATTTAACTTCCTCTTGGGATATGTCTAGGTTCAAGCTGTCCAATTGAGGTACAGGTATTTTGTGGACTTCTTGCTGTAGTAGGAAGGACTCTATGTCAGATCCGCTGCAGCAGGATTGGGATGAATATATGGTCTGATCGAAGTTTTGAAATGTTTCTTGGATAGCATTGGGGCTAAAGGAGGTTTGGCCATCAGGTAGTCTAAAGATACCGTATATTATGTCCTCTCTTGGGGGGTAAAGACACTAATAATTCCTCCAATAAAATTCTGTTTTTTTTTTGTGGGCAAGGTCCCTGATTAGCCCCTTGGGTTATCTGTTAAAAAGAGTGGTGCAGAGACTGTGGGGGCTGTTAGCCTCCTTGTCCCTGTGTGGCCGTTTAGAATCCCTGCTGCTGCATGTTTCAGCTTTATTAAGGTGTAATTGTACAGCGTTTGACTCAAGTAGCTGCCTGTGCTGGGTCAGTTTGGCTTAATTGCTGGGCCCTTTTCCTGCCAAGATGGCGACCGTCAGTCCATGGGCCTCTATGTCCCCTTCGCTACCTTTGTCCCCGCTTGTGTGCTTATTTGGGATGGCCCCCCTTTATATCTCCAGCCCGTGGCCTTGTAAGGGACGCCCCCTCAATCTCTGAGTGTGGATATGCAGGGATGGGGCGTTGAATCAGGCCTACCTTCTTCTCTGCTCGCTGCAAGATCAACAATACCTAATTTTTCAGGCATGTGTACATGCCTAATTTTTCTGGCCTCTGGTGCTGCACTGTGGCTTCAACAACCAAACCCAAAAAAAGGCACATAACAGGGATTAAACTGATAGGAGTAGTACTACTTAACACACCACTCATATCTGGTGTAACAGTAGTGTACATTTAAAACCAAAAAAATGTTTTCTACTGTAATAGATTGCATAGCAGTTAGTTGTCTGTAAGCGTGTGTGTCAGACCTACAGCGTCTACTCTATCCAACTTCTGCAAGAGCACAGTGCCACTCATATCTGTTGTCACAGTAGCTTGGACGCATAGTACCGATCTGTCAAAACCTGTAATTATGAATGAGGTCTAGAGTAGCCTGGTTCCCTAATCCTCTACAGGTTGAGAGCTAATGTTTGGGTGACTCCAGACCAACACATGAGTACAAGCAGCACACAAACTCAAAGCCGCCATCCTCCTCCTGGTGCAGCATCATAAGCCACATCAACCACTGCTGTCCTCCTTGCCCTCTCTCAACCATCCGCCACTCCGTCTCTCGCCTTGAGCAGTTCCTGCTCATCTGCCCATAGTCAGGTGCCTGTAAAGGACATGTTTGAGCGTAAGAAGCTAATGTCACAAAGTGCCCCAAAAATGAAGTGATACGACCAACAAAGCATCTTTTTCCATCTCCCAGTTCTAAAAATCCAGGCCTTATACACGCCCCCTGATAGGTAACGTAACAAGTATTAAACTGATAAGAGTAGTACTTACAAACACGTCACTCCTATCTGGTGGCACCTTTGACTGCACGTGCCGTGCCCCAAAATTGAAGTGATACGACCAACAAAGAATCTTTTTCCATCTCCTGGTTCTAAAAATCCAGGCCTTATACACGCCCCCAGATAGGTAACGTAACAAGTATTAAACTGATAAGAGTAGTACTTACAAACACGTCACTCCTATCTGGTTGCACCTTTGACTGCACGTGCCGTGCCCCAAAATTGAAGTGATACGACCAACAAAGCATCTTTTTCCATCTCCCGGTTCTAAAAATCCAGGCCTTATACACGCCCCCTGATAGGTAACGTAACAAGTATTAAACTGATAAGAGTAGTACTTACAAACACGTCACTCCTATCTGGTGGCACCTTTGAAAACACGTGCGGTGCCCCAAAATTGAAGTGATACGACCAACAAAGCATCTTTTTCCATCTCCTGGTTCTAAAGATCCAGGCCTTTTACACGCCCCCTGATAGGTAACGTAACAAGTATTAAACTGATAAGAGTAGTACTTACAAACACGTCACTCCTATCTGGTGGCACCTTTGACTGCATGTGCCGTGCCCCAAAATTGAAGTGATACGACCAACAAAGCATCTTTTTCCATCTCCCGGTTCTAAAAATCCAGGCCTTATACACGCCCCCTGATAGGTAACGTAACAAGTATTAAATTGATAAGAGTAGTACTTACAAACACGTCACTCCTATCTGGTGGCACCTTTGACTGCACGTGCCGTGCCCCAAAATTGAAGTGATACGACCAACAAAGCATCTTTTTCCATCTCCTGGTTTTAAAAATCCAGGCCTTATACACGCCCCCTGATAGGTAACGTAACAAGTATTAAACTGATAAGAGTAGTACTTACAAACACGTCACTCCTATCTGGTGGCACCTTTGACTGCACGTGCCGTGCCCCAAAATTGAAGTGATACGACCAACAAAGCATCTTTTTCCATCTCCTGGTTCTAAAAATCCAGGCCTTATACACGCCCCCTGATAGGTAACGTAACAAGTATTAAATTGATAAGAGTAGTACTTACAAACACGTCACTCCTATCTGGTGGCACCTTTGACTGCACGTGCCGTGCCCCAAAATTGAAGTGATACGACCAACAAAGCATCTTTTTCCATCTCCTGGTTCTAAAAATCCAGGCCTTATACACGCCCCCTGATAGGTAACGTAACAAGTATTAAACTGATAAGAGTAGTACTTACACACACGTCACTCCTATCTGGTGGCACCTTTGACTGCACGTGCCGTGCCCCAAAATTGAAGTGATACGACCAACAAAGCATCTTTTTCCATCTCCTGGTTCTAAAAATCTAGGCCTTATACACGCCCCCTGATAGGTGCTGTAACAGGTTTTAAACTGATAAGAGTAGTACTACTTAACACACCTTATAATAATGCAGAGAGAGGCAATGCAGTGAGAGGAGTCTGAAGAAGAGGAGTCAGAGGAGGAAGGTGGCTTTGAGGAGGTGGTAGACCAAACCCAGCAGTCGTCCTAGGGGGCTTGTTGTCACCTTTCGGGCACCCTTGGTGGCTGGGTGGAGGAAGAGACCGTCAATGACATCAGTGAGGACAAGGAACGGGACATGGCTAGCTTGGTATCCAACCTTGTGCAAATGGGGAGTTTGCGGTTGTGCAAATGGACTGTTTGTGGTTGTTTGCGGTGCGTTAAACGGGGAGTTTGGTCTGTCACTGTGAAGCGGGCCTAACCCTTACACTACCTGATCGATACAACATCATACCTGATGTTTTAAAGCACGTTATTCCAAACAATTTAGGAATGTTAGGTAATTTATGCCCTTTATGACTTAAAACCAGAATCTGTATCAACTATGTAATTTTCCGTGGGAGTTTTGCCATGGATCCCCCTCCGGCATGCCACAGTCCAGTTGTTAGACCCCTTGAAACAACTTTCCCATCACTATTGTGGCCAGAAAGAGTCCCTGTGGGTTTTAAAATTCGCCTGCCCATTGAAGTCTATGGCGGTTTGCCGATGTTCGCCGGTTCGCGAACATTTGCGGCGGTTCGCGTTCGTGGTTCGCTAACCGAAAATGTTAGGTTCGCGACATCACTAGTCCTAAATAATAATTTTAGACAACTAGGGAATAAGCTATCCCAGGGAGACAAAAGGATCTTAGGGAGGTTAATGTGTGGCTAAAAAAGTGGTGCATTAAGGAGGGATTTGGGTATTTAGAGCACTGGGATGACTTCTCACTTGGGTACAATCTCTATAGCAGGGATGGATTGCACCTTAATGATGAGGGAGCTGCTGTTCTAGAATACAGGAAGGTAGAACGGTTGAGGGAATTTTTAAACTAGTAGGTGGGGAGGGACTAGATAGAAGTAGTATGATCGAAAGTGTGGAGAGGCTAAGGAATGGATTAACTAGTCATGGGGTTGGAGAAGTGGGAAGGTTTAGTATAGTCAATAGGGAGGTATTGCCAAGTAATTCAAGTATAGTGTCAGGCACTTCAAAACTACAAACTAATAACAACATAAGGTGTATGCTTGCTAATGCCAGAAACTTGGCAGAAAAAAATGGGAGAGTTAGAATTATTAGCAGTTAATTGGAAATGGGATTTAAAGGGCCACTTTAGTAGTCTTACAAGGAGCGCCTTAAAAAATAGTTCTGCAGGGCCTAGTAAGAAAAAAACCCTTTATTAAACCGTTACTGTGTATTTATACTAGTAATTACTTTTTTTTTTTTTCTTTCTTAAAGGTGCCCTGTCACTGCAACCGGAACTTGATTTAATTTTAAAAAGCTTTACAAACTGGCTATACATTTTACTAGCAGTTTTCTCTACAGCAAATAATTTCTGAAATATTTACAATAGATTGTGTTACTCCTGTATGCCGATATGGTGCTCAGTATGCTAATGTGCAGCTCAGAGTGCTTGATAAGGGTGGGAGAGGAGTCTAACTGCCAGATAACATTGTAGGTCTTTATTTTATCACTACATAGATAGACAAGCAGACTGTAATCCTAATTAGCACATCCAAGCAGCAAATTAATGTGTGAGCTGCTCATTTGCATATAAATACAATAACAACAACATGGAATGTCACAGTATTTCTTCACTCTAGACAGTAATGAATAAAACAACATATAGACAGTTTTTTTATACTTTTTAAGAATAACCTAAAGACAACTTGATTTTGGGATGACAGAGCCCTTTAATTATATTACAGGCAGTATGAACTCCTTATCTCTACACACCTTGAATGATTTATGGTTTCTGGAGTGGGAGCAGTCCAAATGGAAACATTCTCCAAACAGAGTATGATAGTGGGAGCCGACTAGAAAGTGCATTTGTGTACATTACTAGTAGCTCATGTTACACTACTGCTTGATACTAATGTCTGTTTTACAGAGTGGTCTCAAAGATGTTCCATTTAGTACTTCCCCCTGGACAGCTCCCACTCCAGAGACCATACATCATTCAGAGGCTGTAGAAATCTGGAGCTTATATAGAATTGCCTGGTATTTCAGGGCTGAGTCACTCTTTTGAGTGTGACCAGACTGATATACTACAGGATATTTCTTCCTGTAGAAGGCACAAGTGAACTAAAAGAGGTTGCTTTTTGAGTAGGTAACTAGACCTATAGAGAGAACCTGCTTAGTTATTGTTCGTTCTCAGATGAGCACCTCCACTCTTATTGTTTAAGTTGAGAATATTATCTAATAGAGATGTCGAGGGCCGTTCGCCTGCAGACTATTCACAGCGATTTTGGCTCTTTCGCGCTCGCATCGGACAGCGGACACATGCGCTTTTCGGTCCGCCCCCTATTTTTTATCATTGAGGAAATTTTGACCCTGCACCTCACAGTCAGCAGACACATTCCAGCCAATCAGCAGCATACACTCCCTTCCAGAGCCTTCCATCTGAAGGACAGGCTAATATTCTGCTCTGTTTCACCAGTCATAGTTGGTGTACCATACATTGAAAAAAAACAACCCTTTTTTCCTTTAATCTAATTTCAGTTGCCTGCCTGTGTCAGGCTCACAGCTTATATTGTGCTCAGTGAAATAAAACAACACTTTTTTGACTGTAATAGATTGAATAGCAATTGCCTGCCTACAGGCGTGTGTGTGAAGCCTATTGCATCTTATCTGCCAACTTTTGCCAGTGCACAGTGATAAGTCATATCTGGTGCAACCGTAGTGTACAGTGACATAAAACAACACTTTTTTGACTGTAATCGATTGAATATCAGTTGCCTGCCTACAGGCGTGTGTGTGAGGCCTACAGCGCATACTCTGCCAACTTTTGCCAGTGCACAGTGACACTCATATCTGGTACATCCTAGTGAACAGTGAAATAAAAGAACCCTTTTTTTACTGTAATCGATTGAATATCAGTTGCCTGCCTACAGGCGTGTGTGTGAGGCCTACAGCGCCTACTCTGCCAACTTTTGCCAGTGCACAGTGGCAGAGAGAGGAGTCTGAAGAAGAGGAGTCAGAGGAGGAAGGTGGCTTTGAGGAGGTGGTAGACCAAACAAAGCAGTCGTCCCAGGGGGCTTGTTGTCACCTTTCGGGGGCCCTTGGTGGCTGGGTGGAGGAAGAGACCTTCAATGACATCAGTGAGGACAAGGAACGGGACATGGATAGCTTGGTATCCAACCTTGTGAGGTTTTGCAAAGGGACTGTTTGCGGGTGTTTGCTGTGCATTAAATGGACAGATTGGTCTGTTACTGTGAAGCGCGTGTAACCCTTACACTATCTGATCGATACAACATCATACCTGATGTTTTAAAGCATGTTATTCCAAACAATTTAGGAATGTTAGGTGATTTATGCCCTTTATGGCTTAAAACCAGACTCTGCATCAACTATGTAATTTTCCGTGGGAGTTTGGCATGGATCCCCCTCCGGCATGCCACAGTCCAGGTGTTAGTCCCCTTAAAACAACTTTCCCATCACTATTGTGGCCAGAAAGAGTCCCTGTGGGTTTTGAAATTCGCCTGCCCATTGAAGACTATGGCGGTTCACCCGTTCGCAAACATTTGATGAAATTCGCGTTTGCGGTTCGCGAACTGAAAATGTTATGTTTGCGACATCACTATTATCTAATCAACAGTTAAATACTCCTGTCAGCACAATCGGCCTCAACAGACCCTCTGGACACGTAATGGGGGTGGAAAACTATTAAACTGGCTAAAATTGAAAATAAATAATTTGTTTCAAAGGAGAGTAAGACTAACCCCAAAATATTTTATGTTTTACATTATTTAAATATTTTATTAAAAATATTATTATTATATTATTATTATTATAGTTTATTTATAACGCGACAACATATTCTGTAGCGCTGTACATAAATTAGGTTCAGACAGTGATAAATACAGATTAACATTTAGTAAAGGAAGGAGGGCCCTGTCTTTGAGCTAGGAATCCAATGTCCATGGTGAATTCCCAAAGTACTTAGAATGAGAAGAAGTCCAGAAAGGAAGCAATAGGAATATTACAATGTGAAAAAGGCTGTCTGACAATCAGTTACCAGGAAAAGGGAGATAGGCTAAATAGGTTATTTTCTTCGGTATACACAAGAGAGGTACCAGTAGTTGGGTCACTGCAACATAATAGGGTTACACTACCTTCGAGAAATAATCAGTTAAGGCAGGAAGAAATCCAAAAGTGGTTGAAAAAAATTGTTAATAAAGCCCCAAGGCCTGGTGGAATACATCCAAGGGTACTGAGGCAACTGGGTTTTGCAATAACCAAACCACCAATTTTTCAAGATTCACTCAACACAGGGTCGCTATCAGATGACTGGAGAAAATCATAGGGGATGCCTATATTTATGAAGGGAGCAAGAGCAAATCTAGGGAATAGACAGGTAAGCCACACTTATGTGGTGGGGGAAGGTTTTAGAAGAGTTAATAATGGATAATATACCAGAATATGTCTATTTGAAAAGGGGTTATAGGTAGGAGCCAACATGGATTTATGAGGGAAAGGCCATGTCAAACAAATCTAATTAATTTCTATGTGGAGGTTAGTAGAGACTTATATCAAGGCAACTCAGTGGATGCAGTCTTTTTGAATCTTGCAAATACTTTTGATATAGTGCCACGTGGAAGACTGTTGTGCCAACTAAGAGATACAGGAATTGCAGTAAATATCTGCTCATGGATTGAGAGCTGGCTAAAAGACAGGAAGCAAAGGGTTGCTGTAAATGGAAAATACTCAGATTGCTCTAATGTGGCAAGTGGGGTTTATCAGGGCTCAGTATTAGGTCCTTTCCTTTTTAAAATTTTTATCAATTATTTAGAAGTAGGACTGGAAAGCATTGTCTCAATTTTTAATGATTATCCTAAGTTGTGCAAGATAATTAAATCAGAAAAAAATGTACTTTGCCTCCAAGGGGATTTGCATAAATTAGAGAAATGGGCAACTAAATGGCAGATGACATTTGATATGAATACATTTAAAGTTATATACTTGGGAGGGAAAAATAGCCATGCAATTTATAAGCTAAACGTAGAAAATCTAGGGGTATCAGATATTGAAAGAAATTTGAAAGTGCGTGTGGACAACCACCTACAGTACTCAATGCCAAGCAGCAGCTGCAAAGGCAAGTAAAATATTAGCATGTATTAAGAAGGGTATAGAAGCAAGGGAAGCAAATATAATTTTGCCACCATACAAATCCCTAGTACGCCCTCATTTGGAGTATGGAGTATCATTTTGGGCACCACTTCATAAAAAGGACATTTTAGAGCTGGAAAAAGTTCAGAGAAGGGCAGCAAAACTAATAAGACGAATGGTGGGGCTAAGTTATGAAGAAAGACTAACCACATGATGCTTATTTTATCTAGAAAAAGTAATCTAAGAGGGCATAAAATTACCATATATAAATATATCCAAGGTCAATACAAAGCTTTGTCAAGTGAACTTTTTGTGCCAAAAGGTTTTCAACTGACAAGATGACATCCTTTGACGTTAGAAGTAAAAATATTTCATGGTTGAGAAAGAAAAGGGTTTTTCACAGTAAGGGAGGTTAAACTGTGCAATTCTCTAACAAAGGAAGTGGTGACAGCGGATTCGATAGATAACTTTAAAAAGGGATTGTATATATATATATATATATATATATATATATATATTTTTTTTTTTTTTTTTTTTTAAGGAATTCACGGTTAATAAGAGACTATTGATGCAGGGAGGAATCCGATCGCCACTATATGGAATCAGGAAGACATTTTATTTGTTTTCCCTTTTTCCCTTTTAAACAATTGGCAAAGTTTTACTGTGGGTTTTTTTTTTTTTTTTGGTTTGCCTTTCTCTGGATCAATTCATACTTAACAATTAATGCACATAGTGCAGAGCAGAGTAGATCTAAAGAGGTTTATCTTGATAGACTCAAATAATTTTTTCAATCTAAATTACTGTAAATATAATTACTGCTCTAACCACGTCTCATTCAATTAAACCGAAATGGAAACTACCAGATACTGGTCACCCCGCTGACGAAGCCAAATGAAGGCTGAAACGTACATCTGGGGTTTTCTACTCTCCTATTGCCTGGTATTTCAGGAGTGCATCTCTCCATTTAATGAGACCAGACTGGTATACTACAGGATATTTCTTCTTTTGAAGGGCACAAGTGAGCTAAAAGAGGGTGCTCTCAGAGTGGGTTATCATGTCCATAGGACTGACCTATTAAGGTTAGTCTGTTCTATAATTGAGTGCCTCTAATTTGTTTTGTTTTTAAATTGTTAATACAATTAGAAATATTCATCAACTTCTTAGATAATTTTTTTTAATCTCGTTACATACTATATTAAGCTGTCGGTGAATAATATGATATAAATAGGTCTCATATATCTCCTGTGATGTAAATAGAAACCTGTAAGATATTGCTTGTCTATATGACCCTGTTTTTCTGGTTTAATTTTTTTATCATTCTTTTACTGCTTACTGCAGAAAAGTTGACCCACAAACATATTCATTTGTCATTAACACAATTAAATCCAAGATACTTCAAAGAGATGTAAATGTACTTAACTATATCAAAAGGCCAATAACAGGCTAAATATTAAATTCTGTGCTCCAGAAAGGCAAGCATAAACATTAATTTATAGGTTATAATTTACATGGTACATATTATATAATTTGATGGCTTTTAATATTCCATATTGGTTTATTTGTATAATGCTTCCCGTTATAGATATAAATGTAGTTTCTGTAAAAAATAGGATTCGTAAAATAAAATGCAATATAATAATTTTAGTTTATGTTCAGCACAGGACTGAAGTTGGAGAATAACACAGAATACATGCCTGGGGTCTGAGGTCAAGGTGAGTTAGGATGGTTCACAAGGTGCATGGGCAGGGAAAACTACACAGCCAGAGTTCATAGAAAAGCAGGAGATCAGGGAAGACTAAGTTCTACAGTAGCAGTATTCAACTATTTTATGCCTATATATGTTATATCCGCTAATTAGTTTGTTATATACTCCAGAAACAAGTGCAACACTTCCTAAATTATTCTAGTAGTTTCTTGGTCTTATTTATGGTAGACCATACACTGATCATTCTCCTGTAGTGATGTTGCGAACATCAAATTTTTGGTTCGCAAACAGCGAACGCAAACTTCCATCAAATGTTCACGAACAGGCGAACCCGGCGAACCGCCATAGACTTCAATGGGCAGGCGAATTTAAAAAACCCACAGGGACTCTTTCTGGCCACAATAGTAATGGGAAAGTTGTTTCAAGGGGACTAACACCTGGACTGTGGCATGCCGGAGGGGGATCCATGGCAAAACTCTCACAGAAAATTACATAGTTGATGCAGAGTCTGGTTTTAAGCCATAAAGGGCATAAATCACCTAACATTTCTACATTGTGAGGAATAACATGCTTTAAAAGATCAGGTATGATGTTGTATTGATCAGGTAGTGTAAGGGTTACACCCGCTTCACAGTAAAAGAGCAATCTCTCCATTTAATGCGCCGCAAACAACCGCAAACAGTCCCTTTGCACAACCGCAAACTCCCCATTTGCACAAGGTTGGATACCAAGCTAGCCATGTCCTGTTCCTTGTCCTCACTGATGTCATTGAAGGTCGAAGGTCTCTTCCTCCACCCAGCCACCAAGGGACCCCGAAAGGTGACAACAAGCCCCCTGGGACGCCTGCTGTGTTTGGTCTTCCACCTCCTCAAAGCCACCTTCCTCCTCTGACTACTCTTCTTCAGACTCCTCTCTCTGCGTTGCCTCTGTCTGCATTATTATAAGGTGTGTACTGTTAAGTAGTACTATTCCTTTTGGTTTAATCCCTGTTACATCCACTATTAGGGGACGTGTATATGGCATTGATTTTTGGAACAGGGAGATGGAAAAAGATGCTTGGTCGGACCTCCTACTTCAAATTTGGGACACTGCGCGTGCAATCTAAGGTGCCACCAGATATGAGTGTCACTGTGCACTGGCAAAAGTTGGCAGAGTAGGCGCTGTAGGCCTCACACACACGCCTGTAGGCAGGCAACTGATATTCAATCGATTACAGTCAAAAAATTGTTGTTTTATTTCACTGAGCACAATATAAGCTGTGAGCCTGACAGAGGAAAAAAGGGTTGTTTTTTTTAATGTATGGTACACCAACTATGACTGGTGAAACAGAGCAGAATATTAGCCTGTCCTTCAGATGGAAGGCTCTGGAAGGGAGTGTATGCTGCTGATTGGCTGGAATGTGTCTGCTGACTGTGAGGTGCAGTGTCAAAGTTTCCTCAATGATAAAGTATAGGGGGCGAACCGAAAAGCGCATGTGTTCGCCGTCCGCTACGAATGCGAACATGCCAAAATCACTGCGAATTGTCCGCGGGCGAACTGTTCGCGACATCTCTATTCTCCTGTACTAAAGACTGTAATAAAATCAGTGTAATTGCATCTTCAAATTCAAATTATATATTGGACACAGAAATATGCAATGCTAAGGCAAGCTTTAATATTACAACATCTCCTTAAAACAAATGTCAACGCCCATACACTATCACACAATTCAAGGAACAAACTCAAGGTTCTTTATGTTCTTTCTGGTCAACTAAAGAATAAAAAGTGGCAACCAATTATATTGTTAACTAGCAAAAAGTTTCAGTATTGTTTTATATTAGTTCTTTTAACAGTAATTAATAAATCCCATTTGAATTACTCCGAGCTTGGAAGAAGTGGTCAGATTCAACTAGACATATAGTACTAAATCTAATTTCTAGAGAGAAGTCAGCACCAATCAATGGACAAGTATTCAATATAATAGGAAACAGCTTAATGTAGGGATAACAAGTTCAAGTCTTACACTGCAAGTGGTGGCTAGCGATTAGCTTCTTTACGACTGGATATTTTTCTTGTATTATGTCACCCAGCAGTAACTGTTTCTAGTGTGAGAAAGGCAGCAAGAGGTAAGGGAGAATTATAGAGGGCATATATGTCTGTACCAGGCTTAACAGATCAGTTTGTCCAGTCCTGATAGAGTTAAACAAACTAAAGCAATTAGCTCCACCTGAAATGGCAGCTAGGCTATTTAAACCTGAGGATTACCAACCCAGGGAAAAGCCTCAGTATGAGAGAGACAGGACACAGGACACAGGACACAGGACACAGGACACAGGACACAGGACACAGGACACAGGGCACAGGACACAGGGCACAGGGCACAGGGCACAGGGCACAGGGCACAGGGCACAGGGAACAGGACACAGGGCACAGGGCACAGGGCACAGGAAGTGTTGGAGCTGAAGAGACTCCAGTCCAGAGAAAAGGCTGCATTGGGATAATATACCAGCACCCTAGGGTCAACCGGTATATACACTTACAGAGTGCCTTTTGAAGTCTGCATTTCCTACTAGGCCAGAGGGACACACTCACTGCAACCTGAAACAACCGCAGAGATTGACTGTCTGCTTAAAACAAGGTATCAGAAGCCTTTATTTCTATGATTTACCCCAGGGAAGGGACTGTTTGTGTGAAGAGATATTTTTCTTACTAGAGTACATTGCAGTACACTAAAAGGGTCCCATATTATTACGTCACTTATGTAAGTAAGACTATCTCTATGCTGCCTTTAAATTATTTTGAAGGTCTGAATCTGGAACCAAAATACCACAGGACATTACCTGAGAAATATTTTATAGTTTTTTGAGTTCATTAAGTGCCCATTAGAACATCACAAAAATTGGTGGAAATATCATTTGAAGGTTTGTACATAGCAGGTGTTGCTCTCTTGTTGTAGAAATCAGTCAATATTTCACTAAACAGAAAAAGCAATTCTTCACATTCACACTGACTAAATAGTTATTACGTCATGAAAGAAAAGGGGCAGCTTTTATCCAAGGATTATGATGAACTTAATGTCATGTCACACAACATGATTCTGAAAAATGCCAGTAATGTTGGTGGTTAAGTGCGGCATGTCTGCTGTAACAATCAGCTTTAATTGTTCATCCTGACATGCTCCGGCACTCATTTAAACACAGATCAGCCAAAGCTGAATTAATGAATAACAATTAAGTGGGGAAATAACAGGTTGCTTTAGTTAAATGAAATTATTTTAAAAAAGAGCCAGAAGAGGTCAAGATATTTTTATGCTAGTTTGATTTATTACATTCACCAGTAATACAGCAAGTGCAGATCTCTTCACTTGAAGAACACTGTCTGCTGTTTGCAAAACACAATTATATATTTATTAATGGAAATGTAATTTTCTTTTTGCACAACTTATTCTTACAATTAGAGAATACCATGCTTATCTAATCTTTATCCTTTGCCATTTTAGACAGCTTAGCCTGATAGTGTGCAGTGGGTTTCTGAACTATAGTCCACTAAAAATTATTTTTTTGGCATAATAAATTCCTCCACTAACACCATGATCTCCATTGTTGTTTTAAAATGTCCCCTTGGCAACCATCTTTTGCTGTTAGGTCAGCCTTTTATATTGGATTGTTCTTAAAATCCTTTCAACCTATCTCTCAGCCATAACCTACACACTCCCCTCAATTACTTTCTCAGGGAGGAGACAAACACTCAGCTGGAAAAAAACTATTTTCTTTGAAAATCAATATAAAATTGAATTTTGCCATTATACCTTATCAAATACAAATGTTGTTAATGACCAGTGCATGATTGAAATAACTAGCTCCTCTTGATAAGTCACAGCCGTGGTGCTTTAAGGCTACAATATAATAGTCCTACTCAAATATCTGAGGTTCTAACACTCAAAGTCATAAAGTATTAATATTCTCAATGTCATAAAGATACTCACATCCAAGGTCAAAATTTGTTAACATCCAAGGTATTACCATTTTAACAAGCAAAGTCATAAGACACTAACAACCAGAATCATAAGGAGATACAAGGTTATAATGTTGTTGTTCTTTAATCACCCAAACACAAGGAAATCACCCAAGTTCATGTGATGCTTACTATCAAGATCAAACAGAACTAACATTCAAACCCATAGGAGGTAAACATCTATGGTGATATGATGCTAGCTACAATACAATAAAGTGTTAATATCTAAGGAATTCAAGATCATAAGCTTCTTACACACAAGATAAGAATGGTGTTAATATCCAAAATGTCAAAGGATGTCAAAGGGTGCTAAAATCCAAACTAAAGTGCCATATTATCCACCCCACTACGAATCCCTCTTTAGGCCTTATGTTTAATTCTCTTGATTAGTGTTTTTGTGTTCACATGTTTAGCACCATTGGTGGCAGCATACACATAGCACCCACGAATGTGTCTGTGCTGTTGCCACCTTGTAATTTATTGCAATACTATGTGTCAATGGTGGGCATGCCTCACTATGCTGTGTCATTTTCTGTTGCATAAGTGATGCGTTCCACATGCCAATTTGCACCCATATTATGTGCCAGCAGCTGAAAATGGGGCTAAGTTGCTTTGCCTTGTCCAGTTCTTAGTATTTTTCGGTATCTGTTATTAATGTACATGTTGTGACCTTTGTCTTTGACTTTCAACCACACAGCTTTTGGCATTAGTATCTCAACTTCATTTCTTCTTTTGACCTCTGGCTTTGGCTCTGGGGTACCCAGTCATCTGACCTCTGGCTTGTGTTATTGACAATTCTTGTTTGCCTTTGACACATTCAGCCTTATTAAATTGTGATTCACCAAATTTAAAAGGGCTTTGTTTAAGCACATAGCATTTTTTTTACGGAAGTTTTTAGTTAGTTAAGACCTTCTTTACTAACTAAAAACTTCTGTAAAAAAATATGCTGTGTGCTTAAATAGAGCCCTTTTAAATTTGCTAAATCACAATTTAATAAGGCTCATTATCTGCAAATAATCCTTTCTAACTACAGGGCTCCATTCCATGAACCAAACATGTATGTTTGGAAAACAAGGTCATAGAGGTACACCCTTTACCATTATGAACTTGGTAGCAATAATTAGCCACTCATTCACTGATAAACAGAGAAATCAGACACCAGCATTATATATTTTTTGATAATTCAGAAATGAGCATAAATGGAGTTTTTTTTTAATACTGGGTCAAACAAACTGTGGATACCAAACATACTAAATTGAAACAATGAAAATATTTTTTTTTTACATTTGTCTATAATGACTGAAACCTTCTATTAAATATTTTGCATGACACACTGATATATGGAAGAAGTGGGAACCAGTCAAAATTATTTTTCCAAAAGATGCTGCTTTTGTGAAGTTCACAGATTTGTTAATATAAATGATATCATTACTTATTGTTTATGGTGTTTTTATAATCAGTTTTATTCTAATCAATATATTCAATAGTGATAGTCAAGATAATCAATAGTCAATAGTGAATATCACTTGTGATATACTCAATCCCATATATATATATTTTTCTTTGTAAAATTATAAGCATTTGATTTATTACAGTGCTCCCGTGTATAGACAATTGTGGTACAATATTCATTTTTTCGTTGTTCTTTTATTTTCTTTATATAGTATTATTAATGATTCATGTATTAGCAATGTAATCAATATTAATACATAAAAGTAGAACTAGTTTAGAGAACACAGCATTGAGGTAGCTCATGGATCCCAGGACTGATCCTTATAGGTATATAGAGGTACAGTATAAGACTGAGACATGATTGTGACTCTTCTCATGGAATATGTGAACAAGGTTGTAATGTTATAATGCATTTAAAATGACCAATAACAGCATGTACAATGGGATTTCACACCTTGTTATAAAGACACACTTGAGATTTTCTTCCTGAAGAAGTGAGTCAGTTTTGTGTAAAACAATTATGAGTGATGCGTTTCAGAAGCAACAGAAATGAAAGAACAAACACATCAAAATACATTCAGAAAACTGACTCTGAGCTGGTAAAGAGAAAGCAATGGAAAACTGAGCATACTATAGAAGTAAATCTAGTATTACTAGAGCGCCAATATTCTAGTATCTGAGGTGACGATGTATCATTAATTCCATAGACATGAAGAAACAAACCTCTCCTACACAGAGGAGAGAATGACCTAGTAAAGTTTCATAGACTGACAAATACTTAAAAGTGTTTGCAGATCTTCAGAAAAAAATAATATAAAAGCCTTCAGTGTTTGGAGTAATCTACAAGTGTCTGGAGCTTTTATATTCTGAGCATGGAGGAATCTTCTGCTGGTTTAGGTAATTACTCCACGTGAATGTCTTCATGTAATTGACTTTGGTCAGTCCTGCTAATTGTGTGCTGGATATTAGGATATTCATACTGGTCAGTTACATCTGGGAAGTTTATCATTACTTTGTCTTGCATTCATTGCATCCAATTATACCCAGGTCATTGTGCACATACATTTTTGTTGTGATCGAGATTTTGTCACAATAAGTTGTCAGACCATACATAAGGGGAGCTAATGGTAAATGTGGGTAACTCCTGGTTGTAGTGGCAGAACCACTGTTGGTGCAGCAGGTTCAAGGCACCGGAGCCTACAGTAGGAGATGGGCTGTCTGCTATTTGCTCTCCTTTTAATTCATTAGAAGAGAGCAGTTAATTATTTTTAAAGGAAATGTGATCTGAGCACTAGGTGGCCAACTACATATATTTTGGGCTTTGTTATTGACCCCTGTGGGGTGTATACATATGTTTAAGGGGGCTGCAAAATAATTTTGTATCTGTTCTCACCATTCACTAACTCTGCCACTGCCTGGTGCCTTCAGTCCCAAAAATCTAATGACACAAATACATTTGATTGGCTGGGAAATTCATCAACATATTTAATCTAAAGATATTAAAATAATGTGGAGAAACAATATTTAATATCAGACATTAAAAAAACACCAAACTTAGAGTTTGTAAACATTTACAAGTTCCCCTCCACCATGAAAAATTAGCAATCTGAAGTTAAAAATAAATTACATTTATAATGTAAAGCTCCCCTCTCACTATAACAAAGGCTGAATAAAAGTATTTGCTTATTGCAAAATGCCAGTACAAAATGCCCTGCTGACAGTAGGGATGGAGAAAAAAAAGCCCCTTAAAAAATATGAGAATGAAGAAATTAGAGCAGTACCTGCTATAGACAGGCTTCTTCCCAATAATATGAGATTCCTTGACTCGGATAATTAATGTTTACTGCAAAAAACAAATATCCAAAAATGATGTTTTTTTAAAAACAATCTCTTTATACATACATACATTTTAAATACATACATATGTTTCATTTACTTTAAACATTTATATATTTATAGCAGGAACCTTAATAGAGCTCAACTGTTATTAAAAAGCAATAGAAACAGATACAGTACAGCTTTTCATCTATTAGCTATTATATACAATTATTATTTTTATGGAGGTGACATTGTTTTGTTTTTTGTTTTGTTTACCTGGATTGTCACCTGGCAGTAAAATATTATTGTAAATCACATTCCTTTGTGCGCCCATTTGATCGTATTTCAAGTATTCCTTTGTGGAAGTTATTCCAGTAAAATAGAATGAATATCTGCATCCAAGGTCCCTGCCATGTGACAAATCTGGGACAAGAAAGAAAATGGTTGCCACAGTAAAGCATTTTTTTCTTTATTTCATTTTATATTAAAACTAATTTTGCTCATTATAAAATCTAACTCTTCAACAGAGCATATTGGACATACAGTATGTCACTCCTATGATATTTTAAAGGCAGAACTTTGCAATACTTCAAGACACATGAATTTATTAGACTGATACAGAAAACAGAAGAACAGTCTGAGACACAGGTAGCAAAGAAAGTGTTCTGCAAGGAAGCTCTGGAGGATTTACCAAGGCCTAGCAAACAGCTCCTTATTCAGGACACAGTGAGGCCTTTATTAATCAGGAAGACTCAGCAGTGAGCACCATTCAAGTGAAAACAGTACAGAAGTCTCTCTGACTTCACAATGTATTAAATTAAGGCCACTAATATAAAAACAAATCTGAAAAGTAAATCAGAACTGCCACAGAAATGTAGAATATTGTAATACTACACATCATAAACTTGACAATAAAATAGTATGACCAGAATGTCAGGTTTAAATTGGCTCCAAATTAATAGAAATTTATTTTATTTTGTATTGTTTTATTTTTTTTGTATATATAGCAGGAAAAAACAACCATAATGACCTTTTCCAATCCAAAATAACACAGGTGAAATGGGGCTTGGGGCCCCATTTCACCTGTGTTGAGTCCAAAAATTCTCAATGCGATGGCTGACCCAGCAGACTATGATAAAGATCTGCGTTTAGGTGTCCCATCATAGCCAATAGTAGGATATTGTGGATTCATTTTGCATCTTAAATGTGGTGAAAAATATGTATAGAGTAATATCTTCAAGACTGAACCCAGATCCAAAAACATGACCCTGCTCTATTTATAATCTACTCCTTTTCATATTGTGCTTTCTGTAATGCCAAGGTCTACTAATCTAAAATTAAAATGTGTATGTGTCAATGCTTTGCATCAGCAGAGTCAGAGAGCTATAAGCTTTGTGACTGCTGCTGATAACTCCAAATCAGAATTTGTCTAAAGGACGTTCTAAGAATGCTGCAAAGCTGAATTCAATTTCCCTTTAAAACTAAACAGGACATTAGGACATTTTGTTGATACTAATGCACATGTTATCATTTGAAGTGTTGGGATATAATATTTGTCTTGCATAATCTTTAGCGGTTAGATGACTAAGGCACTTAAGTTAAAAAATAAGTTATATATGGCAAATATACACCAATTTACATACACATAATACGATAATTTAACACAGTTATAAATAGTCTAACCATCACCATAGTTTCTGGTTCTAGGTCTTTATCATCTTTAAATTGACACTGTTAGGCTGTTGTATAATGTGTATAATAGCAAAATATTTCAGTGTCTGTAATCTGTATCTGCTGCAATACTGCAGTGATTGCAAATAGCTATTTTCAGCTCCTATGCAGTACAAAAAAAGGTATGGCAGAATGAAATTCTGGCGTATTAATATAATTCTGCTAATCTCTAATGACCAGAAGGAGCTCTTGTGAGCTGACTTTTAATCTAAAGGGACCAAAACTGCAATTTAATACGTTCATAGATTTGTTCTGACATTATTCAGTAATAGTAATACGTGCACAATCACATATTATAATTGTCAAACTGCGAGTCGTCATCACACTTTGCAAAATCGCAAGAACTGCATCCCTCGCAAAGCGAGGGACGCAGTTCTGGCCACTAATGTGAACCTCTCCAAGCGAGGGACACATTTGTGTAGGTGGAGGCTCTATGGTGCCTCACTCGTGGTAAAAAACAATGGGACTTTGAAAGAAAAAACAACCACACCGCGGGACCGAAAAGCGTACATTAAAAAACAACAAAAACACTTAAAAATAAAAACAAAACATAACAAAAATATCACACACAGAATGGGGGGACAGCCAGGATGTCTGGGGGTGAGGTTGCACGTGAATTAAAGTTGAATTGAAGGAGTTTTACCATTTGTAAATCGGCTAAGTTAGAAAAAAATGGCAGCCAAATAAAATGAAAACGAGACTACACGACCCCGAAACGCAGAAAACAGTGACAAGAATGTACGACTTTTACAAACAACAAGTCGCATTTAAGAAGTTTTGCCACTTGAAAATCGGTTAAGAGAGAAGAAAAATGGCGGACAAAAAAAAATGAAAACAAGGCTAAAGGACACAGAGCCGCGAAAATCACCGTCAAAAACGTAGCACATAGAAAATATACCATTACAATGGACGGAAAATGCTTGCGAGCCAAGTAACACGTAGAAAAAAATGCAATTTTACAACACTTACTTAATCATTTATTTATTCATATTAGTTTATTATTTCACTGTACTCACATTTTTTTCACATTTTACACTGTACGGACAATTGAAGCCGGACAATTGAAGTACATAGGCTCACAATGAGCCCTGGAGGTCCACAGAGGAGCAAAAGCCTTACATTGTGTGGCAAACAGCATTGCCATAGCTTAAAATTGTATTGCCCCATCATTTTTGACAGGCAAGTCGCTAGTGTAATATAAAGTAGAAAAATCCCTATTACAATGATACAGATGTCTTTAATTAGTGCTGTGTGTATTTCACATATAGCAGACTATACATTATTATACATATTGATACAAATGTAATCAAGAAACTTGCTCATAGTGGCTTATAGTTTAGGATATGGTAGTATGTTGAATGGTTGCCCAGTTTTAAAGAGAATATCTTATTGTGGGCTCTCACAGTTTACTTTGAGAAGGATGGGTGAAAATTAGGGGTTCTCCATTCAAATGATAGGAAAAGAAAATGCTTTCTAAATATAAGAGTTTTTGAAATTATCAGTAAACACTTCAGCATTTATACTTTATTTGGGTTATTTTTCACATCAAGCACATTTAGTTGGCAGCATTTAGATATCCCATTAGTGTCATCTTTCCAATAAGGCTGTGTTCAACATTGTTGCAATTTTCTTAAATACTTCATTTGTTTCCATAATAAACATGGGATAAAACTAATAATTCAATTCAAGGATTATGTGTTTAACTGAAAAACAAACTGATTATTCTCTAGCAAATAAAAATGTATAAAAGATCAGTGGGGTGGTTATCTGGCTGAATATTTATGTACTGTATATGTGGTCTTACTACACAAAGCCAGGTTTAAGGTGGGTGAGTGGGTGTTTATGAATTCTTAGCTTTAAACCAGACAATTTACCAGGCAAAGAGGCAAAACAGTTGGGGCAACTGTTCACCACTCATGTGCATTTTCAATTACCATTTGGCTCTCTTCACCACCATGAGTGGAGATCTAAGAAAGTGTGTGAAGAGTTAGAGAAGGCCTAGTGGCTATTTGCTGGCCATAACATCATAAGGTAAAACTAGTGAATCTAAAGCAATGTTTTTATTATTCTGTCACATTGCTACTAAAACCTTTATTATTCTTTTTTATATATTGTTACTTTTTAACTGCTCTTTTTCTTCTCTGTGGTGACCATAATAATGTTCAGGCAAGACTTCAATGTATTTGATGTAAGGGACATGATCCTTATTATTTTTTAAACCATGTATCCATTATTTATATGACTTTTACAGGAACACAGTATGTTCCCAGAACCCTGTGTTTCTCCATGTATACAATTAGTGGGGGGAACTAAGCAGATTAGGCAATGGCTGCTCCAGTTTGGAATAATTGCATATAATAGGTAATACATTAAACTTTGTATTTGTCTCAACCTGCTCATCTGACATTTCCTTTTCTTCTTTTCAGCATCCCAGCATTTTATAAATTAACATTTTTAATACTGAGCTGTTCACTGATCCCTCTTTTTCCCTAAAATGTTCTTCCAACCTCAAATGTAAACACAATACTTATAGTTTATCTTTTTTGAAACTGATCATATTTTAAATCTTCTATTCCAGTGGGACTTATGGAACCCTTTAGCTGTGCTTATAATGGGAGCGATAGCAATTTTACAGAAGCAGAAAGGATGTGGCAAGAACTGTCCTGTGGTTCTTCAAATACACCAACCTGTTACTTGCTCAGTCAATATGTTGCTGATAATTCAGCAGCAAATGGAAATCTATTCTGCCTGTTAAAATAGTGGAGAATGGTGTTCCCTCTTGCTTATTCTCCCCTTAAACACTGAATTTTGGAGAATCTGCTAAAAACATACTTGAACAGATCTTTGGGCACTCCAGTGTGCTATAGTACAGGTACTGAAATCCATTATTTCAGAAAGAAAAAAACATATAACCAAATGTGTTACTGTAACACTAAAAAATATTCGGCATAGCCAAATTAATGTTTTTTTTTTTATTGCAGTGTGGCAAGATGCAAGTCTCCACTAGACTTGTGCTCAATGTTTATGGCAACTTATTGGGGGAAAACAATACCGGAGGCTTTAATAAGTTTCTAAATGTCCCTACATTAGCCAGTGATTTAAAATAATGCAAATTAAAGGAAATAACAAGCCTAACTACCACAGGAGCACTACCTTTACTTTATAGACAATTCCCTAACGATCTGCTGTCATCCAGCTAGTGTTCAGTGGAGTACAATCAAAGCAAGAACAGTCCAATATGTTTACATTTACTGATCACTAATCTTTTGAAGTCCAGGTCCCCTATATAATTGTAAACCTGCAGTTGCCTTCCCACTGGCCATAAGTCTGCGGGCTTGAAATTTGCAACAGTTACAGAGCTATTCAATTGTTCAAGCCCGCAGCTACCTGGTCAAAAGCCTAAAATATGTACCTGTAAGAAGCATCTCAGAGCATGATCATGATCAATTAAGCAAGGCTACAACTACCGATTTAGAAACAGACAATAGTAAATTAGACCATGGGGGTTAAACGTCAATCAATTAGCGGTTAGAAGTCCGATATGCAATCAGACTCGCAATCAGGCAATGTAGAAAATAATAAAAATGAATGAAGTAAATATTATAGTTCATGTGGATGGTCTGATATGTATTAACTCCTTGATAGCCAAGATTGATATAACATGAAGATTAAATATAAAAAAAATGTTTTGCAAGCTTGAACAATTCATTCTAATGCCTTACATCACTTGACCCATCTTTTAAACTGCAGTATTGATTTTTTTATTTGCAATTACAGTGCTACGATCAGATGTTTAACCCCCTTGCAAGTCTTATCTGGTACTCATAGGATTTTCTTCTACATGTGCCATTTATGGGTACAAAAACAATTGCGGGCTTGAGGAATTGTAGCAATTGAATAGTGATTTGCAATTGTAACTTTTACAGACTTGATAAATCAAAGGCTTAGATGGGTTGGAGTTACGATTTTAACAACTACAGGGATTGTCAGCTTTTAACCTGAAAATCGTTTTCGGGTAGCTAAAAGATGCAAATTAGTTTACAGGCTACATTACAGGCTCCAGTAACTAACAATTGTTCAACTGAATAGGGGCACAGGTTTTCACTCTGCTGCTAAATGGTCCTCAGCTCCATGTCTCTGTATATCTGTCTGTGATTTTGCCTAGCTTCAGAAACCTGTATGGGCACTTATTGCTGAGTGTCTCTTTTCCCAACTCAGACCAGCTGTACACACTTCTGTGTCTTTTTGTTAGCTTTTAGTCAAAACATGTATCTTCTATATTTCTTCACTCAAATTCTGCACACACTCCTATGTATGTATCTATCTTCAGTCCAGATTGATTGTACACTCAATCCAAACACAGCCTCTCACAGACAGCAGCTGCAATCCAAATGGCTACTCCCAAATTCCAGTAGCAGTCTCAAGTCAGCTGTACTCAGGTGTTTCTAATCAGCTGTTCAGGAACCTTAACTCTTTCAGACCTATTTTTCAAAGTATGTGGCTCACAGAGATACCTTGTGTCACAGTAGCTAAAAATAGTTGAACCAAACCCAACCCTAGAGAACAATACTTAGTTGTATATATTTTCACAGTTTATTTATATTTAACATTTTTATGTGGAATTATCATGAAATAAAAAACTGAGACCTTTAAAAGACAGATTGTAATTGCTATGGTGTTCCGATAACAAAGTGCAAATATAAATCCTGTATAAAAGATCAACAGCATGATCAAAATGTTGGCATAAATACACTGATTAATACCACCTATTCTGGCAAGGTGTGGAACTCCATTACTAGTTCTGCTGTCACAGGACATGTCTATGAGTTACAGTTTAGATGATAAGGTGTCTATATCTATTAAATCTGGAATACATTAAATAAATATATAATTATACAGCTTTTCTATTTAATATTCAGGCATCATAAATATCTTATGCTTTTGATTTATCTTTGAGGTACTTTTTAAGGCACATAGATTTATGATCCTAACAAACCAGAAATGTAAAGAAGTACTTTCAAATGATTATTTAAGATTTAAAAAAATCCATAGCATTGTATTTCTGCACAGGTGGAGGCCAGATTATTCACTCTCTGCTCATAAATAATGTAACACAACTGCTGACCAGCATAAACTACAATAATACAATAATAATAAAAAAATCTTTTTAGAAGGAAATAGCAATAATTAGCCACCAGTGCTTCTTACAGGATTTATTTACTGGGTAATTATATCAAGTTAGAAAATTATTAATTTACGAATGATGGTGAACTAACCTTATGGATATCACAACCAGAGAAATAACCATATGAAACTGAAGATGAGACCCTCAGGTCAGAAGGTTCCTACCACATTGCTGGGGAAAAGCAGCAACAGAACTAGTGAAGAGGTTGGGCCAAGATTGAGAGGATGCCCTGTTGTGGATGTGTTTGAAGGGGGGGGGGAAATGGCTACTTCAAAGAACAATTCAGCATAGGAACCTGAAATGTAAAAACCATAAACCAAGACAAACTGGACATGATCAAAAATGAAATAGTAAGATTAAACATTGATATCCTGGGAATTAGTGAACTCAAATGGACTAAAATGGAACATTTTATATCAGACAACCAATAGAACTTTTACTGTGGTCAAGATTTTTTGCAATAGGAATGAATTAGCCCTTATAGTGAATCAAAGGGTGCTCGATTACAATTCAATAAATGACAGAATAATTTCAATTTTAATTCAAGGCATGTCATATATATCATATCCATAAACTATGGGTAATATATTAATATGTCTATTTATGATTATTATTATTATTATTTATTAATAAAGAGACAGAACTTTCTGTAGCGTTATTTATAAAAAAAAACTCTAACAGAGTTGGGAACAATAGGAAATGTATAAAGGTAAAACGGCTAATATAATGCAACAGAGTTGAAGTCCCTTCTCTTAAGAACTTACAATCTAGAAGGTAAGGTTGGGGTGTGAGACAGGAGGATGACCGCTCATGTCAGAGATCAAGGCAATAGGCTCCAGCAAGTGGAGGTGGATGTGTGTTATACAGTAGGTTGTGCATGTTGGCAATTTGGAAGGGTATGCAGATTGAGCATGTGAGGTGATATTTATAACAATAACTATAATACAACATATTCAGATTTATTAAGTTTTGAATTAAAGAACCTAGAAAAACATGATAAATGTAAGAACAAATATTCCCATGTGGTCTGCCATGTTTCCTCTATCTATCTATCTATCTTAATTCTTTTTCAGGATTGCCTTATGCACAGCTCAGGCATGTTTACATTTATTTTCTTTATTTTTCCTACCACGACCACTTTTGCTATTTTTGCTATTTCCAGTGAATATTTAGGAGAAATGATGTGATTTTTTTATTTTTTATTTTGATTATCTTTCCAAATATCAAAGGAACTGAATGGCTTCTATAAGATGCTACAATTGCAAATGGATAAGCAATGCAGCAAACACTGCAATATTTTGCAGGTATTAAAAAATATAAGCAGAGATAATATCTGAGATGCAATTCCATTTGTGTCCTCTGAACAACCTCTGCTACTTTCAAGGCTTTAAGCAGTATACATTTCCGAAGATGGTTGAGTCTCAGTACATTTCTTAGCACTTTTCAAGCTTCCTTTCATCCTAAGGCTAATTGTCCAAAGACAGCGCAGCTTACAGCCTTAACTCTCATGCAATCCTGTGGGACGCTTCTCTGTAGAGTTCAATCTCTGGTAACTGCTCACTGCAGATGTTGTCTTTTCCCATTTGGGATTTCAAATGATGCAATTAGACCACTCATAAGCTTAACCCATTTTTACATTATATTTAATTCATAAAGCACATACCAATACATTTATGTAAAAAAATACATACATTTCTAAAGACTTTAGTCGCTTCTGGTGGCAAAAGATAATTGTATTAGTATTGCTTTAGAAAACTACACCAAGAACATTTTAAGAGAAAAATTCACCATTTATTATAATTTAATTCTACAGAGAATATATGGAGATGCCACTGAATAAAATAAGTGTATAGTTAGATCTAATATAGCATTACATTTGCTTTGGTTTGATTGTATTTAGGTATAGCATTAACTCCAGTTTATGTACATATTGAAAAGGAAAATTATAACAGTTGAGTACTAATCCAACATGATATTGATCTGTTATGTGCAAATACAAGACAGGAAATTGGACATATAACCTTGAAACATAGGGGAATAGGATGTCAGGTGTGTGTCCCCAACTTAGGCGTAGCAGAGGTTATGTTTGTCGGTAATCTGGTGATCTATGTATTTGTAGTAGGTTCTTATGGGTAGTCCCACGGATGTTCTTTCTTACCCCTGTCTTCAGGGTTAGGCAATACTTTGGCTTCTATTGGTGTGAAATGGGATCTGCAGCTTTTCTTGGGGCTCTGTTCACGTCAGTGCCAGATAAAAAGAGGAATGCAAAGGTGGAGTGGAAAAAGCACCCAATCCCTTCAGTAGTCCCAATGTTATGGGGTAATGTTTGGTCTGAAGCTCTCAATGTTGGTCTCTTATGTAGAAATGTTATCACATATTTAGTTGTGAGCATATGAGTTGTTGCTAACGCTTGCGGGCTCTCGCAGCGAGCCGCGACCCTCGCGTAGCGAGGGCTGCAGTTGCTGGCAAGGAGCGTCTTCGGCGCTCCTTGCCAGCAACTGCGACCCTCGCAAACTTTACGACGTAACGCAAACAACATACGAGACACTTTACCACCCATTACAACCTCTCAAAAATCGTCTGCAACCCGCGGACATGAAAAAATGAAAAACACAATAAATACACATAACACATACATAAAAAGCTTACCTGCAGCAAGAGGGAGCATCCAGGACCTCAAAAAATGAAGTTACACCTTAATTTAACTCAAAATAAAAGAGTTTAGACACTCAAAAATTCTCTAAGCAAGAGAAAAAAAGGCCGCCGAACAAAACGAAAACAAGGCTACAGCACTCTAAACACGCAAAACACCACAAGAAACACGCAAAACACCACAAAACACCTACGGATATTCCGCTACAGACGCATACCACACATTAGCCGCCATTTTAGAACAATGCAGAAGTACACAACTACGCTAATGGTTTGGTCTCGCGCACGCACACTATTACACTGCACACATTCATCACGCTTACACAGCAGCTCCACACCACTAATGCTGCAGCAACATCAAAACAGATTGCCAGCTCTTCAACACAATGCTTCCTGCATATATTACTTCAAAATAGGTAAAGTATATTACTTTATTAATCTATTAGTTATTTTATTATTATACACCAAATAGCATTAGCTCACTTACAATTTCATTGCCGTCATCTTTTGACGGGCAATTCGCTAGTATATATATATATATATACTGTACTGATGGCAGACAGATAGATGCTATGTATCTATAAATTGTCTTGTTGCCATTTGGATCTGTTCTCATAGGGCAAAGATCACAGTGGCAGTGAGATAGACTAGTACTATGGATCTGGCCATCTGTTGTTGCGGTTTTGCTGTAATGATAGTGTCTAAACAGCCATGGATCCTTCAAACGCACCCCAAATCAATGAGATGGAAACCAGGGTTGATAAACAGGTTTTATTCATAGAATGCTGCAGATAAAATATATACACAGTAGTCTGTCTTTGGTGTATGCCATATACAGTGGATAAAACAAAGAAAAAATAAAAAGTAAAAACAAACTCTTTTATAGATTTAAAACCTATAAAAACTTTGATAGGTTGGTGCACAAAAAGGATGTCTCCACTTTCTTTGAGGTGTTGGAGATGATATTAATGTGTAAATACACTTCATCAAACGTGTTTCGTCGTTTAGCTGATGGCTTCCTCAGTGATAATGATATAAATGTTGGTATTGGTGGTACCCTGTTGGGATTGAGTAAATGGATAAGAAAAATAAATAATTGTCCGCTGCCCTTTGAGATCAATGATTGTCTGGCCATTAGTGTTCTGATAACAATTTATGAATTATGCCTTTGTTGATTTGCATATGCTTTTTTTATGATATTAGTGTAATGATCTAGGCACAAAATATTTTGCCCAAGTAGAATGTTACAGATCAATATATAATCTATACCTCAAGTTCAGCCTAGGGGAGATGCAGGTGTCTTAGTCTGTCTGATGGTATGGTGCCAGACATATTACTCATGTATTTTATCTGCGGCATTTTATGAAAAAAACCTGTTTATCAACCCTTGTTTCCATCTCATTGATTTGGGGTGCATTTGAAGGATACATGGCTGTTTAGACACTATCATTACAGCAAAACCGCAACATCAACAGGTGGCCATATCTATCCACAATACTAGTCTACCTCTTTGCTACCGGGATCTTTGCACTGTGAGAATGTGCTCTGTGCTAGTGACATGCTTAATATTACTGGTTAAAGGGATATATTTCATAAATAAGCTGGCAGTATTTATAAGTAGGCCAATATATTTCAACAATGTTGTAAAAAATTAAGTTGAGTTGAAAATTGAGTTGATGGGGGGGGGGGGTGGAGCAGAGATTAGAGAGATGGTGGGGCAAGTCTCCTTTACTGGGATATGTGGCCTATTTTATGTGATTATTATTTGTATAACAGAGTCATTTACCTGTGTTCTGATAAGCACAGATTGTAAACCAGGAAGCAAGGCTCACTATTCACCACTATTCACTAGTGTTAATTGGCTAAGAGGCTGATGGCTTTTAAGAGGGGAGGGGGGCATGTGGGTTTATTGTTTGGTACTAAAAGATGTGAATGTGAAAAAATAAAGATTCTCTCTGATAACCTAATCAAATGGTTTGTGCTTCTCCTAATCCTAGACAAAGGGATGGAAAAGAGTTTTATTGTTTTAAATAAATTAGTAATCTTTGGGCTGATTGAGTGAGTTCTTCTGAGAGATGGCACTCAGATTAACCGACCTGGAGGGATTCCCGTAGAAGGCAGGAGGAATTGGGGTGCATGTGGTTACCTTCCTTCTGGGTCGTCAAACCTCATCTATCCATCTCTATCCATCTCCGCCTCTGTCAAACCCTTCTTCTTGTGCCTTAAATTTTTCCCAGAGTCAGAGTCTTCTCTAGGGAATCCTGCCGTCTCTCATGATACGGCCAAAATATTTGAGCTTCAGCCTCATGATCATACAATCTATAGTGAACAGTTTGTCTTGATTTCCTGATTTATTGGATCAACTTGTAGTCAAAGGGACTCTAAGTCGTTTTTGTCAACACCACAATTCAAAGGCGTCAATTCTACGGAGCTCAGACTTCTTTATGGTCCAGCTCTAACATATATAACTACTGTAAATACCATAGCTCTAACTTTGCAGACCTTTTTTGACAGTTTAATATCTTTAGTTTTTTATAGATTCTTCAGACTTGTCATAGCTTTCCTCCCCCGAAGCAAGCATCTTTTAATTTCATGACTACAGTCTGAAGAGATCTTGGATCCCAGGAAAATAAAATATGCTAATGTAGCTGCTCATAATTAAATGGTAACAAACAGGTGTTTCATTCTATTGTCATAGTGTTAAACTGAGGAGTGACAGAGTTATGGAGCGTGCATGACATTGTATATTAATTCAGACTCTCATTTCCTTATTCATTATACCATATTTGCAACACTTTCTCCTTTGAACTATTTATCAGTTTCCCTTTACAGCAGATGTTTACAGTTATATTATGTTAGCAAACAGGCCTTTAGAATAGATAAACAATGATGCTACTGTAGAAGTAATTAGTTGCTAAATAAAATAATAATAAAATAAATTAAAATGCAAGCTTTTAGTCTCAGAAATATTTTATTCAAAGTTTGGCACAGCAGTTATTTGTTACTTCTATATAGAATACATATGATGAATGATAAAATATGTTACACATTTGCATGAAAGGGCAACAGTGTAAAATGTGATCTGAAATCTGAAATGTTGTCTCTCAAGCTTATCATTATGCAAATAACTATTTTTTATTGAGACAACTAATTCTCCTAGCCAATTCATCCCTTTCACAATAAAGGTACCTCTTCCCGAGAAGAGGTTGGCTAGGGAATGGTTACACAAAACCCCAAGCACCGGGGATACCCCCTCCCCACTTACATGGCACCATGAGCCTGCTTACAAGAACAGTATTCTCTGCTGTGTTTCCAAATTAGAGAAAGTCCACCTCCCCTGTCTACCCAGATCTTTGATTCCCCACTCAAGCTAAACCCCAACCCATCACCCAGATACTCTGTCTCTGATATCCACAGTACATGTGCAACCCCCTGGTTTGCCTAAACAATAACTGGAGGTATCTGACATTTGGGGCCATAGATTTATCAGCACTTAGATGAGGAGATAGACAGGCTGGCGCCATGCCCTGGGTGGAAGTTTCTAGATCCTTCACTGATCCTATGCTTGGAAACTCAACCAATTAGTGTTCACTACCTCATGTGGTGTTTGGCAAATAGCCAGACCCCTTAGCATCAACAAATAGTGAGCATTGATTTGATCCTTTATCCCCCGGGGGAATTCAAAATGCTAAAAGATGCTAAGTTGTGTTGAATGAAAATACCTATTGTTGCTTTGTGTAAAAAAAATGTATAAATGTGAACCAAGAAAAAAGGATTATACTGTGATTGGGACACATTTACATGGTGTGTTTTATTTAGAGGCAAGGCTTTTTATTTTATTTTTTTCCCACAGAGAAATTTTGCAACTTGACCTGAGGATCAGCAACTTAGCCTTGTATACTGATAACCAATTCTATGTGAGGGGTACTGAACAAAATCAGGCTCCCCAAATGAAATGCATATTAACAAGCAAGGTAATGGAAGGCATAATCTATAGAGGTACAAGGGGATCCTTACCAATGGTTAATATTACAAATACTTTAGAGGTTTGATATTGGACATTATTTGGGTTATACTTAGCTTGGCCATACTAATCCAATATGCTTTAAGTATCTGGAGGTTAGATCTGATATGTAGAAGGTTGCAGTATTGTTGAGTACTTTGTATGTGGATGTCAAGATTTTGAACATATTTCAAGTGACTATGGGATGCCATTGAAGGGTTTGGCAGAGAGGGATGGCAGATGAGAAATAACTCAGAAGTATTTAAGATTGGCTGGGGAGTCTGCCAGTCAGGGCAAGTCTGGTTAGACATGAGTCCTGTGCAGGAAATGATAAGCAAATTAATTATGATAGAAAAGTATTTATTGCATTTTTTTAGACGGTTTGGAGATGCAATTGGAAAGTTCTGGTATGTAATTGAATATGGGGATTGCAAGAGTGGCCAGAGTAAACCAAAAGCAGTGGACTTAAGGTGTAATGGGGCACCTGTCAACTGTAAGATGATTCCAGAGAAGGGGAAGTAGTAGTGGCTTAGGATTACTAAGAGCACAGTCTGAAAGGTTTATTTTTAGGTTGTGGGAAACCATATAAGAGATGTTTGGTTGACAGATATGTTATAACGATAGGAGACAAAGATTTGAGTAATATCATTTTATGATTTAGAGTGTTGCCACTTGATTGAATAAGTATATGGGGTGTTTTATATATATATATGAATTTTTACAGACTGATCTAGCCACATTGTGATGTAATAGAGCCTTTTTAACACGTGCAGGACTGGATTGGGCAAATGCGTCTATCCAGCCTCAGGCTCACATATCTGCCCTCCAGTACTCTCTCATATCTCTGTCTAGCTTTGTCACACAATATATACTATATATATACTAGCGTATTGCCCGTCAAAAAATGACGGCAATGAGATGTGTATGTTTGGAAAGTTGTTTAGTTATTAATTTACATATGGAATTGTAATGTAGCTAATGTTGTTTTGTGTGTACTACTGAAATATAGAATTCAAATTAATAAATGAATATACTTTACTTTACTATCATTTGAGGTGTATTTCATTTTAAGGGAATATATTAATTTTAAGCAAATTAACCAGTGGGAGTAGTACTACTACTGAACTAGCTTCCTGAGCTTCTGTGTCACTGACATCCTGAAAGACAATCTTGATACCTTTGAAAGGCAGCTGGGCGCTGAGATGATAAAACGATGAAAATCTAGGGGATTTCTGTAAGCTGTAGACAGGAAGGTTTTGGAGTGCACCTGGCTCCTAGCCCCTAGGTTTTCACAGTTGGTGGTAGCGGTGGGACCTCAGCAGTGGTAACCAGCAGCAGCCTGGATGTGGAACCTCTATCCCAGAGGAGGCATGAAATTATCTGCAGGATTGGCAGGGGCCAGGAGAGAGCAATCCAGGTGACAAGGGAGCTGACAACCAGAGAGGACAGCAGCATTCCAGTAAGATGGAAGACAATCCTTGCAGGAAAGTGGCCCTCCAAGCCAAGTGGTAGGCATTACTAGGTTTTTGGTCGGGTAATGAATAAATTGACTGGCTAGAGGTTCTGGTGTATCAAATTCATATGAAGGACCAGTATGCAGCATGGTGGAGATATGTTGGAGTCCCCGGGTGGATCTCTGTTTTTCATTGGGGCTGGATGAAACACTCTGTGAACTGGTTTCTGGCCCTTTGGACTGTGGTATGGGTACCTCATAGTGGAAATTGGATGTGCTTCAGAGACACTACAGGGGGATCTACAGGGGGTGGGACAATGGTCAGATGAAGCATTGTCACCTATGCCCTTAAACCCGCAGGAATTAATAACTGGAAGCAGGATATCTAGCCCTGTTGGAGGAGGCATCTGGGGTTGTGCATTAGCCTCCAAGTTGGCAAGGGCCCTGCCAGTTGGGCAGGGAAGAGGATTATTTACCAGAGTCAAAGGAGGCCCAGATACATTTTGCTATGACTGGGTCAAATGGGGGCTGTAAGAATTTTAAAGCCACAGAGGATTTTACCTCAGAGGGCCCTAACAAATTGCAACGGGTCCAGAGAGGGAGTATCTGGGACTGGTGAGAGAACTCTGGTCCTGAGGTTTTCAAGATGAGTAAATTTGTTCTGCTCCAGTGGTTTGACACAGAAGAAGAGGAGCCTACCTTTGTACCCCACAGGTTGAAATTGGAGCAAGGAGAGGTGGGTGTGCATCCAGAGATGCTAACCGGGAAGCTGCTTAGAAATTATGTGGAACATGAAGCTCACACATCCCCTACACCAGCAAAACAAGGTGGGGCTCAAGTGGAGCTGCCTGGAAAAACAGAATATTTGGAATGAGGGTGGGAACCAATTATGGAATGTAGTCTGGATGTGGGCCTCATTGCTAATAAACAGGTGGTGGATCAAGCAGAGACTAACTGTCAGATTACGGATACAAAGGAAAGCCAGGATGGGGATAGCTATGTCCATCAGCTCTTGGCAGAAACAATGGACTGTAAACCTAGCATTGGGTGCTCAGGGAATAATAATGTTCAGGGGCCATCCATAAATTAAGTAGCAGTAGGAGAGAGCTGTGTGATCCTGCCCAAGAACAACATGACCAGGGATTAAGATGGTGGAGAGCATTGTGCCCAGACAAGGGTATCATAAAAAGGGGAACAGGACCAGCTACTCGTGGTACCATCCCAATAAATGAAACTTTCTGTTCAGAATACCATGTTGGGTGCCAATGTCCAGTTCTTCCTTTGAAGTGTTATTCTATTGGGCACCCGAGGAAATTTTTTTCTTTATTGAATTGGGAGGGATGGGGCATGGGCCCCAAATTTTGAGGGGGTTGGTTTGTGATTCCACAGTGGAAACTGCCACCGGAATTGGTTACCCACCTGGAAATTTGGGATTCAAAATGAACAAGGGGACACCCCAAATATTGGAGAAAATAGGCCCATGGACTGTTTCAGATACCACAGCACAGCTGTTCATGCTGGCCAGTTTGGGAGACTGCACTGGGGAAGGACTGCCCCAAGTTACCCATAACCTGGAGGTCCCCATTGCCGGGAACGGAAAGTTCGGACTCCCCAGAAACCTGTTTCCCTGTTGACCCAGAGAATGTGGCTATGGATACCATGTTGTGGCCCACATTTTGGCCCCTGGGACCTGGCACAGCCTTGGATTCAGCAGGCCAAGTGATTTCACTGTTTCAATTGATTTTCCTGACTCCCAATGATCGGTCTGTACAAGGTTAAAATACCTCCTATTTTTGTGATCTCTACAAGAAGCCATTGGTGGCCTACCATATTGTTATTCATATTACATTTATATTTATATTACTATCTTTTTCTTCTCAGTGGGCACTCACACCTAAGATGGAGTGCACTTAGTTCCCTTATTTTTTCTTCCAACTGGGAAGGCTTTGGCCTAGGAAGTGAATATTGCAAGTACTTGCTAGCTTGGACCACCTGTAAGGGCTCCCCACGACACTGTTGTCATGTGATCCCCAAAGAAAATGGTCAGGGGGGGGGTTGTCAATTGAGGTATGGAGGCTATTTTCAAAATTGTGTGTCTGGTGGAATTTTAGAGACTATGTGGAATGTGGGTAACCTTCAACCTCACAAGTGAGATCTAGAAAGAAAAAAAAATCAATACATTATTTTTTTTTTAAGCAACAGGAGATTATTGTAACTACATCAGTTAGATGCTTTCAGTGCTATCATGACTAGTGACTGAAGATTACATTTTAACACTAGCGACTTGCCCGTCAAAAAATGACGGCAATGTGATGTATATGTTTGTGAAGTTGTTTAGTTATTTAAATATATTTTTGACCCTTGTAACTATTGTGATATGAACATGTATTTTTTTAAAACGTTGATGTAATGGTTTTTTAAAATGAAATTTGTATCTGAAGAATTGTTCAGTTTAATATACATATAATCCAGAGAAAAGTAAAAAGTAAAAAGAGTTTCTTAAACGTGGCGAATTTTAACATGAAGTTTAAAATATATGTAAGCAATAAAGTTGAAAGTATATATTTTTAAAATTGAACTTTATTTTTTATGTAACTTTGTAATTTTTGCCAAACATTTGTGTAATTTTGAACATTATAAACAGGAACATAGTTAAAACATTTTGTAACATAATTTTAAATTAAAAGTATTAACATTTGAATGTAAAAACAGTTTTACTTTAAATTAATGAGTATTAACATGCAATTTATATCAGAATAATTGTCAAGTTTAATATACATTGAATGTAGAGGAAGGCATACAGTAAAAACTCTCCTTAAACCGTACGTAATTAAAGTAATTCATTAGAGAGCACATAAACTGTCGATAAACATTAATGTAGGTAGTAATCTTAAGATAACATAGAATATTTACATTGTGACTTAAAAGGTGCTTGAGCTCTTAACATGAACTTTGTAATATGTTGAATGAAATAACTTTAAAATATTGTTTTTAAACTTGTAACATTAGAAACATTAACATAGTGACTTAACATGTTAACATAATTTTTCATAGAAATACAAGGCAAATATTTTGTGAGGCAAATTATCCATAAACATGACTTCCATTAATTATGACAGAATTAAACAACCAATTGTTTTGTATTTTTGAATGTTTTTTCAAAATGTTTGCATGCCTTTAGTTTGTATCCTGCAAAGTCATAGTACTTCATAGTAGACAATGTTTTTAGTAAAAATACGTCCATCTTCTAATAAATCACCTTGACTTTCATTGTTTTCAATGTAAACTTTAATAGCCTGTGGATTTTTGCAGCGTGACAACGCAACGTACAATTGACCATGTGCAAAAACTGGTTCTTCCAAGTAAATACCCACAGATTTGAAAGTTTGACCTTGTGATTTATTAATGGTCATGGCAAATGCCATAATAATGGGAAATTGTCTTCTTTGAAGTATAAAAGGGAGACTAATTTCACTTGGTGCTAAATCTATTCTTGGTATGAAAACTCTCTCTCCTTTATGGGTCCCAGTTAAAATTTCAGCATCTATAAAATGGTCCTTTAATTGTTGAACAATTAATCTTGTGCCATTGCATAGGCCTTTTTTGGGGTTCATATTTCGCAGTAACATGATAATTGCACCTTTCTTTAGCTGCAAAATATGTGGTGGCATTCCAGAAGGAGTTAAAGAGTTAATGAATTCAGTTGAAAAGTTTGCCTGACTTTCATTGTCATCAGCAAGTACAGAATCAGCACTGTGATAATTTCTTTGTGGTGCATTAATTTTTTTAAAGATTTCATTATTGAGTATTAATGCATCTTTATTTTTACACGTCAGTATAACTTGGTTGGCAAGCTCGGAATATTCTTCGTTATTTATGCTCCCTTCAAATATAGCCGATATAATAACTTGTTGACAAATCATATGAGGTGGGATCTCTACAGTGTCGTCAGGTAAATGTAGTATTTTTTCTGTTCTGCCTTCTCCAATTTTAATAAGCCAATTATTGAAATCAGTTTGTCCTTCTGATCTCATATTTTGTTGCAGTTGAAGATGGGTAAAATGTTTCCATACTGTACTTGACTTTATACATGTTTCAATAATGTCCAATAATGTTCGATTTCCATGTACAACGACAGGTAATGTTTGTCTAAAATCGCCACCCAACAACATTACCTTTCCACCAAATGGAAAAATATTATCCATGACTTCACGAAGCAAACGGTCAATACATTGGAGGGCATAGCATGACATCATTGTGGCCTCATCTATTATAATTAATTTACATTTCTTAAATTTCTTTGCTTGTAAGGATGTCATGCGAATATCTGACACAGAATTTTCCAAAATAGGCACTGGCAGTTTAAATCCACTATGAACAGTTCTTCCACCTTCTAATAAAAGTGCAGCAATTCCAGTAGTGGCAAACGCCATTGCTATTTTTCCTTGTGCTCGTACTGAACTCATTAATAAATTGTACAAATATGTTTTCCCTGATCCGCCAGGTCCATCAAGATAGAAATAACGCTCTGTCACCATGTCATCATCTATAGCATTTTTAATGGCATGAAATGCTTGCAATTGTAGTGTATTTAAAGTTGCAAGTCTTTCTTCTGTTCTTTCTGCTTGTAGTTGAATGTCATAGTCTTCAAAGTTAATGTCATCTATTAGACCTGGATCAGGCAAATTAAAACTTGCACAACTTAATCCATGAGTTAAAAAGACTTCTTGAATTTCCATTAAGGCTTTTAAGTGTGCAATAGGTTCATTGTATCGTCGCATAAAGTCTTCAGCCATATTACTTTTAAAAGTCTCCCACAAAGCTAATGCATTTGGAGCATTTGAGAAGATACAAATAAAAGCAAATTGTTCTCTCATCTGTTGTGGCATTTGACATTGTGCTGCTTCTTCTAAACATCTTTCCCACTCTGTATCATCAGCGAGTAAGTTTCTATGTCTTGCAGCTAAATGGAAGGATTCATATACAATGTCATTAACAGTTCTTAATTGTTCAAAACTTTGTGCTCCTGGAACATTTAAAAGTAATATCCGTAAGCAAAATCGTTCAACATCTCTTGGACTGACTGTGTAAATTCGTGGAATTATTTTATTGCCTCTGGTTTTTCTTGCTCTCCATAATCCATTCACAAAAACATAGTGATATGGAATTTCAATATATAAGTATTGTGTTGCTTGAGCATCAGTGGAATTTAATGCAAACCATGCAGTTAGTGTAGTGTGACGATCTTCACTTTGGGCCAATGCATTCATTTCATTTCCAGCATGGAAATAGACTAAATGTTGTTGTGGCAAATGTACTGCTAACCTATATACTGCATGTGATCTATCATGCATTTCAAATTTTAAAAGCCGCCACATAGCTTCTGGCGCACTGACATAGCGAGCATCTACATGAGATGCAAGTTCATCATGTACTAACTCACTACTTTCAGGGTTGTCTGCACTTTTGACGACTACAGTAGCTGCATCGTAACCTTTGTAAATATATTTGTAAACATATTTAATGGATTTGATGGAAGTGCAGGCTTCTACGTTGATGTGGGCGTTGTACTTCATGAGTAAATGTGGATTGTAGGGTACTACATATCTATTGTCCACTTTTTTTCCTCGAATAATGGCACTATCTCCTTCTCTTCTTTTATAAAGTGGATATCCATCACAATTTGCATATGTTTTGTCTCTATAATCTTTTGGAAAATCTTTTGAACATTGATTATTTTCCATACATGGTGATTGTGGATTAAGGTCTCCACAGGGTCCATGAATCATGCGATGAGTAACAATCTCATATAGTCTACCATATAGTTCTGGATCTGGTAGTTCAGCAACTATGACTGCATCCACTTTGTCCGAAGTATCTAATTTATCTTTCTCTTGAAGTATTATGAGAAGATGTGCATGTGGAAGGCCTCATTTTTGAAATTCAATGGTATATACATAAGCAAGACATTTG
Organism: Discoglossus pictus; assembly: GCA_027410445.1. Taxonomy (NCBI): domain Eukaryota; kingdom Metazoa; phylum Chordata; class Amphibia; order Anura; family Alytidae; genus Discoglossus; species Discoglossus pictus. The sequence continues at coordinate 95,677,982 of CM050173.1, read as the reverse complement.
CCAAATAACTGATTTATAGTGAAGTCACGTATTAATTCATTTAATTTGATCTTAAAAACTCTGGCTACTAAATCTGGTCGATCTGAAGCACTTTGTCCAAGAAGTAGATTTTGATTAATTTCTGGCCATTGTGGATTACATGTAAATGTCACAAATAAATCTGGTTTTCCAAATTTTGTCACAATAGCCATAGCATCATTGTATCTTTCTCTCATATTTCGAGGAGATCCCTGAAAGGAAGATGGTAAAATGATGGCTTTGCCAGCTGTCATGTCTCTGCTTGTAGCCACGTCAGCAACATAGTCCATAAGTCCATAATATTGTTCTACACGTAGTTTATCTTGTTGATATTTTATAAAGTTTAAATTATTTGCCTCAACTTGCAAATATGAATCAATAATCCATTGTTGTGTTAGTTTCCCACCACATAAAATTGGATTAAATTCATCTCTAATGGCAATTTGAGCAACTTTAAATTCAAGCATAGAAACATTATTTCGGATTCTGGCTTTAGCATTTGGGTAACTGGGAAGGGTTAATTTTGGTTGCCAACCTGCTTCTCTGTGTGGGAAAAAGATGGGATATGTCATTGGATCTAAATTTGGACTTAAGATATTAATATTAATAAATGGTTGGTCCTCATTTCTGGGATATACTCTAATGTCTCTTTGAAATGGTGGTTCTCCTTCATCATTCTGAAAGACCATTGCAACCTCATTTGATGTTGGCAAGTTATAATGACGTTTATCAGTATGTCTGTCTCTTTTAAGCACCATATTAACCTTTGGCATGGGTAATTGATGTCTTTGTGCATGAAGTAGTTGTTCATTTTCTACTTCTGCCAATTTTTTGTAAGCTTTACTGTAGGGATTGTTGTCCATAATGTTATTTAGCTCTATAAAAACACTGGGTAAGCATTTTTTATTTTCTTCCATCTGCATACGTTGGTCAACAGCTTCCATTGTATCTAGGACATATAGTTGAGCGAATTTTCTTTGCTCTCCTTCCTCTGGATGTAAATGTGAAGTCCGATGATAAATTTGTCCTTGGACTTTAAAACAGTAAGGACCATGTCCTGGTACATTAGCAGCCAATGTTGCCCCCATAGATGCAAATGATATGGCACTATTGTAGGATCTTATGTTTGTCTTAAAATGTTTGTAATTTGGAAAAGTAGGTTCAGTCATAATATTTTGTAAATAGGTTGGAAATTGTTTCCTTTCTGGAAGTTTGAACTTTCCTTTTTGACAACAACTAATAAATTGTCCATCTCGGGGTCTCTCCTGTTTAAAATAATAAGCCTCACAAAATTGACATTGAGTAGTCATGTCCCCACAACTATGAACCTCTACTGCTAAAGACTTCAGTAAAGGACAATTTGCAAAGCATATTGGATGTTGTCTTTCATATTCATCAGATGAAAAGTCATGAAATGTTACAACAACAGGTTCTAAATGTTTAGTTTTTTTCGTGGATTTTCTTGGTATATGTTGGACTTTTTTGGTTGAAATGCCCTGTAAGTTTTTTGTAAGAGTTTGTAAATGCTTTGTTTTTGTAGTTGCTTTTTTTGGTCTGTCTTGACTGGTATCTTGTAAAATGTCATCTGATGTATTAGGAACAGTTTGTAAATGCTTTATTATCTTTTTATTTTTTTGGTTGTATCTTTCATTTTTGCAGCTGATATTCTTTTATTTGCAAGTCTTTTGCGTTCTTTTTCTCGTCGAATTTCTTTCTCCTCCGGTGTCTGCTGGGCGGACCATCTCTCTTGTCTTTCTCTATTTTGACGTCTTTTCTTCTCTTCTTTGGTCTCGTTATCAGCCATATTAATCTGTAAAGGAAAAAAAAGTAAATGTAATTGTGTATATTTAAAATTGTAATTCCTGTTAAAGATTCTTGTGCACAATTGGTGAACTAAAAGGCAAATCATTAAGGTATCATTTATATTTAGAATGTATCATTTATATTTAGTTAAATTTATAATTCCTGTCCTCACTGGCTAAGAATTTGGCCTATGGAATAGTGCTGTAAATAAGCATGTAACATATTTTTTTAAAATAATGGTTTTATTTATTAAAAACGTTGTTTGTGGATAGATATTTTCCACTGCAAAACTTCTTTGCTAAAAAAAAAAGTGATGTGGTTATTGAGCTATGTATTGCATAGTAGCAATTTAAATAAAATAAGGGAGATATTAAATTAATTATTTTATTTTTCTGTTGACACAGATGCAACTGAAAGCATTTTCTTTAGTTTTATACTTTAGTACTTATTATACTTTACCTTGTTTGAAGTGTGATTTAAATCCGAATGTTTGTTGGTCCTCGGTTCAAAATCGGTGTCCAATGGTGTGGTCCTCTGTTGGAAGTCCTCGTCCGATGGTGTGGTCCTGTGGCGATAGCCCTCGTCCGATGTTGTGGTCCTGTGGCGATATCCCTCGTCCGATGTTGTGGTCCGTTGGTGAAAGTCCTCGTCCGATGGTCTGGTCCTGTGTTGAAATTCCTCGTCTGCTGGTCTGGTCCTGTGTTGAAATTCCTCGTCTGCTGGTCTGGTCCTGTGTTGAAATTCCTCGTCTGCTGGTCTGGTCCGAGTCCTCGTCCGATGGTCCGGTCCTGTGGAAAAAGTCCTCGTCCGATTGTCTTCACGCAGTATCTGTTGTAATATAAAATAGAAAATGTTGTTTGAGTGAAATGTATTTTAAATAATTGAAAAAAGTATTAATTTGACTGTATTGTATCAGTTATGGTTATTTTTTTCTATCTTTTTTTTTTTTTACTTTCTGTACAATCCCACAACTTTTGTTATTGTTATTGAAGGTTCTTAGTAAGGCTTGTGGGTTGTGATATATTAAATAAGAATATAAATTTATTTTGCTATGTGTTTATGTTGTTTTTTGTACAATCCAGTTTTGTGCACACCACTTGTGGTATACTTATTTAACCTTTATTGGGATGCTTATAGTTAGTGAACCATGAAATAATATAATTAATGTAGTTTGCTATGTGTTTGTTTTAGTTTTTGACAATCCTGTTTGGTGAGCACCACTTGTGCAAAAGTTATTTATTCTTGATTGTACTGGTTATAGGTTGTTAAACATTAAAGAAGAATGTAAATTTAGTTTCCTATGAGTTTGTGTGTTTTTTTGTACAATGCTATTAGGTGCGCAACACTTTTGTTATTCTTATTTTTTCTTCTTTGTAAGGCTTATAGGTTGTTAAACATTGAATAAGAAATTCAGTTTTGTGTGTAGCAGTTTGTGTCTCATTCAATTGCGATTTGGCTAATTGAATCGTGCCCTAAATAAGCACATAGCATATTTTTTGAAATAAGTTTTTAGTCATTTAAAAACTTTATTTTGGATATATTTTTAGTAACTAAAAACTTATTTTAAAAAAAGAGTTATGTTGTTATTTAGAGCCCTATTCAATTGGGCAAATTGCAATTGAATGAGGGCCTTTGTGTGTACCATATGTTGCATAGTTTGCCCCTCATTCAATTGCATTTTTTACAATTTAATAGTACTCTAAGGCCATCATTGAATTGCAATGTTGAAAATTGAATAGGGTTGTAAATAAGCACATCACATATATTTGTTAAAATAGACTAAGGGCCTAAAAGTGCTTATTTATAGCCATATTGAATTGCCCTAAATAGCAATTGAATGAGGGCCTTTGTTTACTGCATTTGTTATATTGTGAGCTCCTCATTCAATTGTGTTTTGGCCAATGGAATAGAGCTCAATATCAGCACAGAGCATATATTTCAATGTAATTTTGTATTTAGTGAACTTGTATCCAAAAGCAACGTGTTCACAAAAAAAAAAGTTCCTTTAAAAAATATGCTCTGTGCTTATATAGAGCCCTATTGAAATGGGCAAATCACATTTGAGTGAGGCCCTTGGCCATTAAAGATATATAGGTCCTCATTGAATTGCAATTTTGCCAATTGAAGAGGGCTCCATATAATCACATAACATATTTATTGAGCAAAGTTTTTAGTTATTGAAAACCTTGATTGTGGTTATAAGTTCAATAACTAAAAAGTTCTGTATAAAAAATATGTTATGTGCTTATATAGAGCCCTATTCAATTGAGGAAGTCGCAATTGAATGAGGCTCATGGTTCTTTCTTGTTTATACTTAATACTTTACTTTGCTTGAAGTTTTGAATGACAGACGGTCCCCTCCTGCCAATCTTAATCCGCTGGTCTTCTTGTAGTGTCTTTTTGAAAAAGAAAGTGAAATAGTTATTTGTATAGTTATTTGTATATTTATAATTTTTCATGTAGCAAAGCATGGCCTTTTGAGCATGTAATGTCTTGTTGTATCTTACCTCTTCTTCTTTGTTGGTGTTCTTTAAAAGGGATGGTGCAAATTGTTGAGAGACGCTATTGATGCAGAGTCTGTTTGAATATTCAAAGAAATAAAAAGATTCAGCTTTATATGATCTATTGAATTGAAGTAAATGAATGTCATTGAAATATAGTAGTGTAATTTTTTTAAATTAACCTTATTTTTTGTTGGGGGCTACACACATATGTCACATACATGAAGCACATTCCATAGTTTAATGTAATTATTTTGTGTACGTGTGACATATCAGTATCCATGACTCATATTTAAATGGTTAAATTAACCTTATATTTTTTTTTCCAACACACATAAATGTGTGTGTGTGAGATGTAACTATAGATGATACACATATATGTGCGTGTGACATATCAGTATACATGACATATAATGTCATTTAAATGTAGTTGTTCACTGATTTTGTTGTAAGCTAATTTTGTTGCAGTGGCAATACACATAAATGTACGTATCACATGTCACTATACATTATACAGATATATGTCCGTGTTACATGTCACTATGAAGGGGCAGTACACATAAATGTGTGTGTCACATGTCACTATACATTATACACATATATGTCCGTGTCACATGTCACTATGAAGGGGCAGTACACATAAATGTGTGTGTCACATGTCAATATACATGATACACATATATGTCCGTGTGACATGTCACTATGAAGGGGCAGTACACATAAATGTGCGTATCACATGTCACTATACATTATACACATATATGTGCGTGTCAGATGTCACTATACATTATACAGATATATGTCCGTGTCACATGTCACTATGAAGGGGCAATACACAGAAATGTGGGTGTCACATGTCACTATACATTATAGACATATATGTGCGTGTCAGATGTCACTATACATTATAGACATATATGTGCGTGTCAGATGTCACTATACATTATAGACATATATGTGCAAGTCAGATGTCACTATACATTATAGACATATATGTGCGTGCCGTCACTATACATAAACTTCTGTTTAATATTGAATGATGTTTTTTTGTTGTTTTGTTAAATGAACCGTATTTTTTTTTTGAGCCTATACACATAAATGTGCCATACATGTCACTACATAAATGCTAATATTTTTTTTTTTTTTTTGACCTGTCCTGATAATAAAATGTAATATATTATAGCTTACCTCTCAGTTGTAATTTGCACAATGCAAAGTAGTAAATTAGTAAAGAATTGTCTTGTCAAGTAAAAGCAGCAGTTATCTCAGAAGTCACTCCGTTGATCACCTGAGGAGAAATGTATTTTTTTGTTTGAAATAGGCAGTATTTATAAACTTGTAGAAAGTTCTGGAAAGTGAGACCGTTAGAACGCAATACGCATGCGCTATTTGCGTTCCAGCTTACAATTTACGTTCCATCCGCCATTTTCTGCGTATTACTGTTCAAAATGGTGTTTAATATGATTGTGATACGTTCCGCATAGTATGTGTTTCATTATTGCGAGTAAGTGTAGTATAGTTACGTCTGAAGCCTCGTTTTCGTTTTGTTCGTCGGCCATTTTTTCTCTCGCTTAGCGATGGTATTAGTGTCTAAAGTGTTTTATTTTGATTTAAATGTAGGTGTAACTTTTTTTTTTTGAGGTGCTGGCTGGTTCCTCTTGCTGTAGGTAAGCTTTTTATGTGTTTGTTGTGTGTCTTTCTTAAGTTTTAAATGTTTGTATGTCGGCGTGTTGCGTCCGATGTTTGCGAAGTCGTAATGTGTGGTAACGTGTCTCGTATGGTGTTTGCGTGTGTAGCCTAGTTTTCGTTTTATTCGTCGGCCATTTGTTGTGTCGCTTTTCAAACTATTTAGTGTCTAAACTCTTTTATTTTGAGTGCAATTAAGTTGTAAGTTGCATTTTTGAGGTCCTGGGTGCTTCCTGTTTGTGTAGGTAAGGTTTTTATGTATGTGCTGTGTGTATGTATTGTGTTTTTAATTTTGTAATGTTCGCGAGTTGCGTCCGAGTGTTGCGAGGCCGTATTGTGTGTGAACGTGTGTCATATGTTGTTTGCGAGTGCTGTAATGTGTGTGAACGTGTGTCGTATGTTGTTTGCGAGTGTCGTAATGTGTTGCGACGTAAACTTTTTTTGAAATTTTGCAAGGGTCGCAGTTGCTGCAACTGAAGACCTCGCTTTGCGAGGTCCTCAGGTGCTGGCATGGAGCGCCTGCGGCGCTCCAAGCCAGCAACTGAGAACCTGGCACAGTGCCCTCGCTTTGCGAGGCCCGCGTCTCGCTGCGCGAGCCGCGGCCCTCGCTACGCGAGCCCGCAGCGTTAGCAACAACTCGTACGCTCACAACTATATATGTGATTATAAAAAAAGAGACACTGTCAATATGTGAGGGAGAATGAAAAGAAAACACTGTGTGTGAAAGAGGGAAAGGAAGGAGATGGAAGGCACATTATAGGTCTCTGGACTATTTTAAGAGCAAAAGTGTTTGCCACATATATGACCACTAGTGATGTCCCGAACAGTTCACCGGAGAACTATTTGCAGCGTTTTTCGCATGTTCGCATTCGAACGGCGAACACATGCAATTTTTGGTCAGCCCCCTATTCTTTATCATTGAGGAAACCTTGACCCTGCACCTTACAGTCAGCAGACACATTCCAGCCAATCAGCAGCATACACTCCCTTCCAGGGACTTCCATCTGAAGGACAGCCTCTATTTTAGAATCATTCTGAAGCTACATTCGTTGAGAGAGGACATATATTCTACCTGCTACTGATTTAATAGGGAAATAGATAGCCAGGCTGTGTATTTAGCTTTCACTACACACCTGAAGGACTCATTTGATATCTGCTGCAAGGACAGCAACCCTTTTTAGGGCTAGAACATCATTTATTTTATTTTATTATTTATTTCTGTGTAATCTAATTGCATATGCCTGCCTGCTAGCGTGTGTGAGGCCTATTGCATCTACTCTGCCAACTTTTGCCAGTGCACAGTGACACTCATATCTAGTGCAACCGTAGTGTACAGTGACATAAAACATCCCTTTTTTGACTGTAATTGATTGAATATCAGTTGCCTGCCTGCAGGCGTGTGTGTGAGGCCTATTGCATCTACTCTGCCAACTTTTGCCAGTGCACAGTGACACTCATATCTAGTGCAACCGTAGTGTACAGTGACATAAAACATCCCTTTTTTAAATGTAATTGATTGAATATCAGTTGCCTGCCTGCAGGCGTGTGTGTGAAGCCTATTGCAACTACTCTGCCAACTTTTGCCAGTGCACAGTGACACTCATATCTAGTGCAACCGTAGTGTACAGTGACATAAAATAACCCTTTTTTTGACTGTAATCGATTGAATATCAGTTGCCTGCCTACAGGCGTGTGTGTGAAGCCTATTGCATCTACTCTGCCAATTTTTGCCAGTGCACAGTCACACTCATATCTGGTGCAACCGTAGTGTACAGTGAAACAAAAGAACCCTTTTTTTTCTGTAATCGATTGAATATCAGTTGCCTGCCTACAGGCGTGTGTGTGAGGCCTACAGCGCCTACTCTGCCAACTTTTGCCAGTGCACAGTGACACTCATATCTGGTGTCACAGTAGCTTGAACGCATAGTACCACTAATCGTAAAAAAAACATTACAGGCAGAGGCAGGCCACCCCGCAGGGGCTGTCGTGGTCGTGGTGCTGTGATTCCCTTTGGCCCTAGAATAATGCCCAGTTTTCAGAGGCAACGTACCCTGAACTTGAAAAGTTCTGAGGACATGGTTGACTGGCTAACACAGGACACCCGTCAGCAGAGTTATTTACACATCCGTTGGAAGAAATGAGTGATGCACAAACAATAGTGCCAGAGGATGTAGATAACGGGGATATGTCCCAGTCAGGCAGCATTACACACATGGATGTACGGTCTGATGATGATGATGATGTTGTACCCGGTGCTGCTTCCTTTGTTGAGTTGTCAGATACAAGTGAAGTGGTTGATGATGACGATGCGTCCGTGGATGTCACATGGGTGCCCGCTATAAGAGAAGAAGAACAGGAGGAAAGTTCAGATGGGGAGACAGAGAGGAGGAGGAGGAGACGAGTTGGAACCAGCGGGAGGTAATCGAAAGTAGCTAGTGGCACAGTCAGACAGCATGCATCGGCACCTGGGGTCAGCCAGACAGCACGCCAGTCAACGCATGCTGTTGCCACCACCAGAATGCCGTCATTGCAGAGCTCAGCAGTGTGGCAACTTTTTTGTGTGTCTGCCTGTGACAACAGCGATGCCATTTGCAACCTGTGCGAAAAGAATCGTAGTTGTGGGAAGTCCAACACCCACCTAGGTACAACTTCTTTGCGAAGGCACATGATGTCACATCACAAACGCCTATGGGATCAACACATGAGTACAAACAGCACACAAAGTCAAAGCCGCCATCCTCCTCCTGGTCCAGCATCTTCAGCCACGTCAACCACTGCTGCCCTGCTTGCCCCCTCTCAACCATCCGCCAATCTGTGTCTCGCCCTGAGCAGTCCCTGCTCATCTGCCCACAGTCAGGTGTCTGTCAAGGACATGTTTGAGCGTAAGAAGCCAATGTCACAAATTCACCCCCTTGCCCGGCAACTGACAGCTGGCTTGTCTGACCTCCTTAGCCCGCCAGCTTTTACCATACAAGCTGGTGGAGTCTGAGGCGTTCAAAAAATGTGTAGCTATTGGGACACCGCAGTGGAAGGTACCTGGCCGAAATTTATTTGCACAAAAGGCAATCCCCAACCTGTACTCGATTGTGCAAAAGGAAGTAATGGCATCTCTGGCACACAGTGTTTGGGCAAGAGTCCATCTGACCACGCATTCCTGGTCTGCAAAGCATGGTCAGGGCAGGTATATCACCTACACTGCGCATTGGATAAACCTGGTGATGGCTGCCAAGCATGGAATACGTGGCTCTGCAGAGTAGTTGGTGACACCGCCACGACTTGCAGGCAGGCCTGCTGCCACCTCCTCTACTCCTCCTACTCCATCCTCTTCCATAACTTCCTCGGCTGAGTCCTCTTCTCCTGCTGCTATGTCTTGCTCCACATCAACGGCACCCCCTAGCTCCACAGGTACCATTCCACATCCCGGATATGTCAGTGTCACGCCGTCTTGGGGTTGACTTCCCTGAAAGCAGAGAGTCACACCGGACCAGCACTCCTGTCCACCCTGAACGCACAGGTGGATCAGTGGCTGACTCCGCACCAACTGGAGATCGGCAAAGTGGTTTGTGACAAAGGAAGAAATGTGTTGGCGGCATTGAATTTGGGCAAGTTGACACATGTGCCGTGCATGGCACATGTGTGTAATCTGATTGTACAACGCTTTGTGCATAAGCACCCAGGCTTACAGGACATCCTGAAGCAGGCCAGGAAGGTGTGTGCCCATTTCAGGCGTTCCTATACGGCCATGGCGCACTTTACAGATATCCAGCGGTGAAACAACATGCCAGTGAGGCGCTTGATTTTAGACAGCCCGACACGTTGGAATTCAACACTCCTAATGTTCGACCGCCTGCTCCAACAAGAAAAGGCCGTTAACGAGTATTTGTATGACCGGGGTGCTAGTACAGCCTCTGCGGAGCTGGGGATTTTTTTGCCACGTTACTGGACGCTCATGCGCAATGCCTGTAGGCTTATGCGTCCTTTTGAGGAGGTGACAAACCTGGTCAGTCGCACCCAGGGCACCATCAGCGACATCATACCATTTGTTTTCTTCCTGGTGCGTGCCCTGCGAAGAGTGCTGGATCAGGCCGTAGATGAGCGTGAAGAGGAAGAGTTGTTGTCACCATCACCACCAGAAACAGCCTTATCAGCATCGCTTCCTAGACCTGCGGCAACGCTGGAAGAGGATTGTGAGGAAGAGGAGTCAGAGGAGGAATGTGGCTTTGAGAAGGAGGAGGAAGACCAACCACAAGGCATCCCAGGGTGCTCGTTGTCACCTATCTGGTACCCGTGGTGTTGTACGTGGCTGCAGGGAAGAACATATCTTCAGCGAGATCACTGAGGACGAGGAACGGGACATGGGTAGCTAGGCATCCAACCTTGTGCAAATGGGGTCTTTCATGCTGTCGTGCCTGTTGAGGCACCATCATATAAGAAGGATGAAGGAGAATAACATGTACTGGGTGTCCTCGCTACTAGACCCCCGGTATAAGCAGAAAGTGCCTGAAATTTTACCGAATAACCACAAGTCAGAAAGGATGCAGCACATAAATTAAAAAGTATGCTTTACACGCGTTTAAGGGTGATGTCACAGCACAACTGCAATCTAAAAGCGGAAGAGGTGAACATAATCCTCCTCCTCCCACGACCACGCCACCAAGGAGAGGACGCTTTACAGACGTGTTGTTGATGGAGGACATTCAGAGCTTTTTAAGTCCTATGCATTGCCACAGCCCTTCGGGGTCCACCCTCAGAGAGCGACTCGACCGTCAGGTAACAGACCACCTCGCAAAAACTACAGATATCGACACTATGAGGAGCGATGAACCCCTTGACTACTGGGTGTGCACGCTTGCCCTGCGGCCTGAGCTATCCCAATTTGCCATAGAACTTCTGTCCTGCCCCGCTTCAAGTGTCCTGTCAGAAAGGACTTTCAGTGCAGCAGGAGGTTTTGTCACTGATAAGAGAAGTCGCCTAGGTCAAAAAAGTCTAGATTACCTCACCTTTATTAAGATGAATGAGGGATGGATCCCGAAGGGGCTGACAGTGGGCGATACATTCGATTAAAAAGGGCCTGATAGATGAGCTGCCTTGAGCTAATAATGGTCCACACACTGCTGTATTTTATCCCTGAATGCCGGATGACTTGCGTGACTTATCCGCCACCAACTAGCGTTCAAGACGCAATGTTATAGGGCACTTTCTGCCTGGCAAACTAACATCAATTTTTCTGGTTGCTGCAACAATACCTAATTTTTGGATTTAAATTATTTTATTTTAGAAGGCGTACAGCATGTAATGAAAAATAAAGCATTTTTGAACAGTCTTGCATAACAGTTGTGCAAAGATACATATTTACAATAAAGACAGTTTGTGAAAGTTAGCTGGCTATTCCTTCTTATTTTTACTTTTTAGGTTAATCATTTTTCTTATTTTTTACTGTGATTGCAATTTAAGAGATACCTAAAACATGGTAAAACAGACAATGCTGTAGTACAGAGTATATCTGCAGGAAACACCAAAGTCCTATTAGCTATCATCCCTCCAGCAGTATTAGCTTATTATTTACAATATCTAACCTAGGCAATCACCATTGGGTTACCATAGGGCAGGCTTCAGTAAGCGACCTCTCCTTTCCTGGGATGATTTTGCCGCTGGTTGCTTCTGAAGGGTCTCCAGGGCGCCCCTACTCCGGTCCTTCCCCCAGTGTCGCTTCAAACAGTAAGAAATGTTTTATATTTGTAAAGCGACCCAATGATCCCCCTTGATAGAGGTTTATCTTTACAAATTTTGGAGAACCAATTTAAGACCGGTGTCCCCTGTTTCTGGGTCAGAGAATGTGTGAAATGCCTCAGCCTACAGTAATTGTAATGTTCTGACAGCGGTAGCTCATGCTTGTCCCTCAGTTCCTCATAGGTGAGCATCTGGCCCTTTACTAACCAGTCTCCCAGTCTATCTGGTTTCCTTGACCTCCACCAGTGTTGTGATGTTGTGCTCATGTGTTTCGGGGCCTGAGGGTGGTCAAGAATTGGGGTCATTTGGGTGGATCCAGGGAACAAATCTGTGTGTTTCTTGGCCCATTTCCAGAATGATAGTGAGTGTCTGATTAGGGGGTTTGGCGAGTTTTTAAGGGTCTGAGGCAATTCTGATAGCCAAGCCACCTTGTCCCTGGTTAAGGGCCTTAAAGTGTGGTTCTCTAAATACACACAGGCCGGTTGATGACATATAGAATGTGCTATTGGGAGGAAAGATAGGTGACGTAACAGGTATTAAACTGATAGGAATGAATAGTACAACTTAATACACCACTCCTATCTGGTGGCACCTTAGATTGCACGCGCAGTGCCCCAAATTTGAAGTGGGAGGACCGACCAATCATCTTTTTCCATCTCCCTGTTCCAAAAATCCATGCCATATACACGTCCCCTGATAGGTGACGTAACAGGTATTAAACCGATAGGAATAGTACTACTTAACAGTACACACCTTATAATAACGCAGACAGAGGCAACGCAGAGAGAGGAGTCTGAAGAAGAGGAGTCAGAGGAGGAAGGTGGCTTTGAGGAGGTGGAAGACCAAACACAGCAGGCGTCCCAGGAAGCTTGTTGTCATCTTTCCGGGACCCTTGGTGGCTGGGTGGAGGAAGAGACCTTCAATGACATCAGTGAGGACAAGGAACGGGACATGGCTAGCTTGGTATCCAACCTTGTGCAAATGGGGAGTTTGCGGTTGTGCAAAGGGACTGTTTGCGGTTCTTTGCGGTGCATTAAACTGGGATATTGGTCTGTTACTGTGAAGCGGGTGTAACCCTTACACTACCTGATCGATACAACATCATACCTGATTTTTTAAAGCATGTTATTCCAAACAATTTAGGAATGTTAGGTGATTTATGCCCTTTAGGGCTTAAAACCAGACTCTGCATCAACTATGTAATTTTCCGGGGGACTTTTGCCATGGATCCCCCTCCGGCATGCCACAGTCCAGGTGTTAGTCTCCTTGAAACAACTTTCCTATCACTATTGTGGCCAGAAAGAGTCCCTGTGGGTTTTGAAATTTGCCTGCCCATTGAAGTCTATGGCGGTTTGCCGATGTTCGTCCGTTCGCGAACATTTAATGGAATTCGCGGCCAAGGTTCGCGAACCGAAAATTTAATGTTCGCGACATCACTAATGACCACTAATAATAGTAATGGTTTCTAAACTAACCATCATCACTCTCAACACCCCACCTCCACATCAGTCCAAATAAACATGAAGCTTCAATCAAGAAAATGACAAAAATCAAGCACGACTGATACACAGGTAGTCTAAACAATTATATTTAAAATTCTCACAAATACTTAGAACATTTAAAAAAAAAAAAAAAAAACGCTGACGTCACTATACATGAGATTAGAAGAGAAATGTGCAACGTATTTTCAGGTCTCGTTATACCACTAAATATCATGGGCCCTATTAAATTTGCCAAATCGCAGTTTCAGAAGCCCATAAAGGAACCTGCCAAAGTTACAGCTATTAAATTGGCCTCTTAGCTACCCATAAACAATTGTTTTTGGGTTACAGGCGGAAAAATCCTACGGGCTGTCAAAATCTAAACTCTGACACAGCTAAGCCTTTGATCTTTCAAATCACTATTAAATTGATACACGTCCTCAAGCCCGCAACTGTTTTCAAACCTGTGAATGGCAAATGTAGCCAAAAATCCTACAAGTACTAGAGAGGACGCGCAAGGGTTTTAACTCTAGTTCGTAGCACTGTAAAAGCAAATATAAACACACTACTGTATTTTAAATTATAGGGAAAGTGATGAAAGCTATTAATATTAATAGCACAACATTCTCAAGCTTGCAAACCTGCAATTAAAGAACAACTTTATTTATGATATTTATTGTTTGTTCATATTGCATTATTTCTGGAATGAGAGTTTGATTGCACCTCAGACTTCAAAACCATAAGTGAGTGAAATTTAACCTCCATGTTTTAGTGATGTAATCATGACGGTCTCTTTTACTATTGGTCCGTCTAAACCCATAACTACGGGTTGAAATAATTTATCATATTCATGCCAGGAAATGCTACATGCCGAAGTTAGATTATTTTTCAACAATTTCGGTTTTCATTGTCTGGTGGCCCTTTAACTCTCATAATTAATTTTTATGTGTGATACAAGTGATCAGAATTTTTGTTTGTGTAACATATGCTCACTACTCTCCCATAGACAAATATAAATAATACGGCCCACCATCAAATACATTTAATAAACAAGTAATAGCTTGGTGTGTGTATGAGTAACTATGCTGTAAAAATGTCTGTTATGTGGAAATGTCTGTGATTTGCTCACACAGCCAGAAAAAATTACTGCAATTTCACTGGTCTCCGAATAATGTTACTTGCCTCAAAAATGCAACAATTCTTAATAACTGGGTATTATGTTACAATATGTTATAAAAATAAGTAGGGATAGAAAAATAGGTAAGCGACTTTTGTAAAAGGTTTATTTTTTCAAGCAGAAACAGGCCCCATAAGAGATTCCCTTTTATAGAAGATTACAAGGAAATAATGCATAATAATGATACGATTAAATATGTTTTGGTGGATTTACTTACCAGCAGCAAAATATATACTGTGGATATGTCACGGTGGATGACTTGACAAATTTCTTATTGTGGTATGGTTGGTAATGTTGTTGTTACAATTTGCTCAATTGAATGGAGGCCTTATCCCAATTACAAGAGCCCGTAATGGAGCGCATGAAAAAATTATTTGCTATTCAATTTGCGACTATTAGTTACCTGCTATCGGTTTGCTGGTTAGAAGCTCCAAACCCCTGCCTGTTGTCAAAATTATAACTCTGAAATCCTTCGATCTTTCAAGCCCACCATATATGTTAGAATCGCACATTGCTATTCCATTGTGACAATTCCTCAAGCCTGCAATTGCCTTCAAACCCGTCAATGGCAAATGTAGAAGATAATCCTGAAAGTACCACATTGAACTTGAAAGGGGGTTAAAAACCTGATTGTAGCACTTTAAAATCAAATAAAAAAAATCAATACTGCACTTTAAAAGACGGGGAAAGAGAAAAAAAGGCATTAGAGTTATTTGCACAACAGTCTCAAGCTCGCAAATCTGCAATAAAAAAATAATTATTTTATGTTTTATTTCTGTGTTAGATCAATCTCGGTATTCAAGGAGTTAATACATATTAGGCCACCCACATGGACTAGAACAGTATCATCATTCATTTTTATTATTTTGTACATTGCAAGATTGCGAGTCCGATTGCATGTCAGACTTCTTAATGCTAATTGATTGACGTTTAAACTCCATGTTTTACATGACAACGGTCTCATTTACTATTGGCTGTTTCTAAATCGGTAGTTAAGGCCTTGCTTAATCAATCATGATCACGCTCTGAAATGCTACTTACGGGTGCAGGGTTTACGGTTTAGGCTTTCTACCCTGTAGTTGTGGGCTAGTTTAATTGAATTGATCTTTAACTGCTGCAATTTACGGCGGGTATGAAGACAACTGTGGGCTTGCAATTGAATGGAGGTCTAAGTATGGAACCTTAGACTATTAATTATAAAGTATACATATATGTATATTTCTCATCTCCCTATTTGTTCCATAAGTCAGGCTGGTTTTAGTATAGAATATATATGTTTTTGAGGCAGATTTCTTATTTTACTGATGCCAGTGTTATGTATTCAAGCTAACACTTTGTATTCATGTGGTTGACATATGTTTGTAATGTTCAATATTTATGCAAACAATAATTAAAAAATGCACAATATGTATTTTTTATTTTTTATATGTACTATTAAATTATTACAAAATGTATATATACTGTGTATATATATATATATATATATATATATATATATATATATATATATATGACATTCAGATATGAACACAGATGTACTTTTTATTTACTGTACTACTTACTGCATGATGGAGGCTTCTATCACTCTTTTGCCCACCAGATTGTTGTGGTGAACTACCTACTCATAATTTCCACAACACAGGCTGAGATCCCGCTCCATGCTGATGATAGCCAGTAAGCTTGAAACAGCTGTACATGATAGGATACTCAGCATGTTTTTAATCCAACCTTGGCTTTGCATTAAAGCTGTGTAATACAGCATGCATAAGCTTAAAGGAAGCCATGTTTGATAATGGCTATGGATCGAAGAGCGAGGCATTTGTGGGCACATTTATATGTCTCAGCTCAACTTCCCAGAATGCAGTGTAAAAGCTGTTTTTTTCCGAATTCTGAGCTGGAAGCAGGTTTTTTAACTTGCTTTTGACATTCAGATGTGAATACAGATGTAATGTTTATTATATTATTTTTTATGTAAACTGAAAATTAAAACAATACATGATAGATTTTCTCAAATTAAATATTTTGTACTAAAGGTGAAGTGTTAGTGCCAACATACTACCATTCTCTCTAATGAGATTAGAGAGTCTTTTGTTCATGTTTTCCTTCTCATTCTAACACTTTAAACTCTATTTTTGTTACAGAGACCATGAAAATAAATATTTCCTTTCCTATGTTAAGCTAAAAAAAAGTTTAATGGGCTTTATTATTTATTATTTTTATGTTTTCCGGTTATTCTAATATTAATAATTCTGTAGAATGGGTACCATTTTATAATACTCTATTTAAGAAAAAAATCAGAAAGAAAGAATCATAAAATGTTACAAACAAAACCAATAGACTTTCAAGCAGAATCAGTGGGACAGCAGTAGATTCCATAGAAAAATCTATTTTACTGGGTGAAATCAAGGTGATAATATATAACAGTAATAAGACTATATTTGTCACATTGAGTTGTCAGTAGTGTTATGTATTTATGGAAAACTAAAGTTGCTATTAGATCATGAATTGCAATGTGACTCTTAACCAAGTATGGAGCCTTAGTGTAGTCTATTATGTGTTTAAATTAGCACATTTTACAAATTCAAGTGGGTTTAAATAATTTGACGTTTTCTATTTCTTTGTTATCTTAAAGTAAATGCCTAGCATTGACTTTTCTGTATTTTTAAGGAGCTATTGTCCCACCCTCCATCAGAAAACCCTGAGGAAGTTTAATCACGAAACACGTAGAAAAGGGTCCTTAGCGAATATAATTTAAGATTTTTTTATGTTGCATATATACCCTCAATAGAGGTGATAAGCTAAATGATCACTATTTTTGTCCTTATCTTTTCCTGTGATTGTTCTGATTATGGTCATTTCTGTAATAAAAGAGATGATTCTTATTGTACGGTTTGTTAATATGAAGATACTCAAACTGTATTGTTGTACACAAGGATTTTATTTGTGAGCATATTTCAACTTTTTTAACAAACCACTGGTTTTAGGTACTACACTATTTTCAGCTCTAAGTGCTCTCTTTTTTTCTACTACAGTATTTGGCTGTATTCTTCAGTTTTTGAAGCAGGGTTTTTGGGATAGTAGCGCAAAAAAGAAGAAGAAGACTAAGAATATCAGAGTTACTCTTCTATCAAAATAATGTTATCCAGGAGCGCCAGTATAGACTGATTTTTAAGAATTTTCTGCTATAAAGACAAGGGTGGATAATTACTGTTTTTCTATATTGTTATCCCAAGACTTCAATATATGTGTATAGTGCTCCTGTTTTGAATAGCAATTGCAATCTTAGTAAGTGTGCCTCATGACTAGAGAGGTTCCTCGTTATGAGATTTCTCTTCACACCTTAATATATCTGGCCGGCACTTTAATCATTTTAAAAGTTTGGTGCCAAGTGATCACTACACTCTATGCAAATACACACTGACCTTGAATCTTGATCTCCATTGATAACAGTGAAGTTAGGAAGGGATGAGATATGGGAATACAATGCACAATGTATCTAAACTCTAAACATTACTATTCTCTTTTCCTAAAATAACATTCTCTTTTGCTACTTAGGTTTTTGTTTTATTGTTTCAATGATTGCTCCGAGAGTGTTGACAACATTTTGTAACAAGCAACATACAACAGATTTGGCTACTTGAACTCCAGTGAACTCATTGATTATAGACGAGGCCCCTTGAGGGATTTTTGTTTAGTGAGTTATGTATAAGCATGTTTTTCCTGTTAAAAAAAACAAAGCTTTGCCATTTTATGCATAGAAATATAAGTGATCTGCACAAATTGTCGTTTGGTAATTTTTGCGGGAAAAGATGTGAGATCTCACTACCCAGAAAAAAAAACATCTGCAGTTTGTGAAAGATTTAATATGATTTAACCCCTTAGGAAGAAAATGTACCAAATAAGTAATTTGTTCCATACTAAGCGCATACAGTCCCTATGTTTATAAGACAGTATGAACATATTGTGTTTAATGGCTTCGGCGATAAAATCAAGACACAGACAAATTATTTTAATTAAAGACAATGTATGTATTTCCCCCCATGGAATTTTAAAGCTCCCCCAGCCCCTTTTGAAAACATCTAAAAAGTAGAAGAACAATATAATTAATAAAGCATGATGCTGCAAACTCACCATTATTATGCCACGTGAGACATAAATACCAAGGGTTTATTCCTGCCAGTTCTTTGCAGCAGTAAGAATCACATTTGGAGACTGAATCAATTAAGCTTTCAAATGTTACTTTAGCCCGTAAGTTAATTTGCTATTAAATTGACGTATTTTTGCTCCAAACTGGTTACGAGTTACAGCCTTGAAAAAAACACGATGGTTAAACCTATAAGAGCCTCCCAAAGCCTTTGTGAACTTTCACTTTCACAAAAGTTACGATGGCGAAAATCGCAAATCGTTATTTAACTGTTCAATTTCCACAAGTTCGCAAATGTTTTAACACCCATTAAACACCTATTCGTAGCACTATAAATGCAAATAAAAAATCAATACTACACTGTAAATAATGGGAGAAACAATGACATACATTAGAATTATCTGCACTACAGTCTCACGCCCACAAATTGGCAGTATATAAAATGTATTTTTAGGTTTCATTTCGG
This sequence comes from Discoglossus pictus, assembly GCA_027410445.1. Classification (NCBI taxonomy): domain Eukaryota; kingdom Metazoa; phylum Chordata; class Amphibia; order Anura; family Alytidae; genus Discoglossus; species Discoglossus pictus. The sequence continues at coordinate 95,658,976 of CM050173.1, read as the reverse complement.
GTTTAAATCAATCTCGGGAATCAATGAGGTAATACATATCAGGTCACCCCATGGACTAGAACAGTATTGGTATTCATTTCCATAATTCTTTATTTTGCAGTTTTGATCACATGACATGTAACCTCCATGTTTTACTACTCATTTACTATTGACTAATTTGGAACGGGAGGTTATGGGCTTGCTTAATCCTGTGCCCACCCTGAACTGCTACAAACCAGTGCATGGTTTACAGAGTAAGCTTTGGGCCAGTAACTTGCGGCCTTGAGCAATTGAATAGCTCTGGATTCAGAGACGAATGGGAGCCTGCAACACTCGCATACATACGGCTTACTTTGACAGAGATGCGAGATTGCAATTGAATTGGTCCCTTGGTTTTCTCAGCTAATCCCATTGAATCATGAAGAAAAAGCATCCAGGCATATGATTTTAAAAGTTGATTAACTTAACTTAACTTACAATTATCACTGTAAAGGAGAAGTGTCAGGAAGTATTAGGACATGTCTTGCTTGGGGTTAGTTCTTTCCCTGGGCTGACCTGTTATATGATTTAAAGTAGGAGATATACTAGAAAGCTGATCTTAAACTCAAGTTCCTATTTTAGTACCATTCTTTAAAGTGCATAGGTAATAAGTAAAACAGTTCGGTAATTTTATGATAATTTTGTACAATTTCCTTTTACAGGGCAGGCCAGGCGAAGAACAAGCACCTCTCATAACTTTTGATTCCCATTAATTTAAAGTTATAATATTCATAATACTCATTTTAAATTAGTAATAGTTTTTTTAACTTCTGTCCTTTTTAAAGCATTAAATTAACAGTAGAATATTTTGATGCTCAGTGTCCTTAAGCTCAGTTTTACATCTAGAAGGGTTTTGCTGGACTCAGACATTACACTCTAAACAAGGGAAGGGAACGTTCGGACATGGAGGGCCACACACATGCCTGGATTTGATGATATCCCTGCACAGGTGAGCCAATCACTTCTTCAGTTATCCTGATTGACTCACCTGTGCACAGAAAGGATAGCCTCAAATTCAGGTATGTATGTTGCCCTCCAGGATTGAACTTGCCCACCCCTGCACTAAACCATTCAGAAGAATTAGTAAAATATTATAATACATTATTTAAGAAAAAAATCTGAGAGAATAATAAAATTGTACAAACAAAGCCAATAGACTTCCAAAAAGAGCTAGTGGGACAGCAGTAGATTCTTCAGAAACATCAAGTTTATAGGTGAAATCAAGGTAATTATATGTAACAATTATAAGACTTATGCAGGTAGTGGATGTGAAGATGCCAGGGATGGGGTCGATTCAGCTCCAGTGATTTCTGCCTTTAGCTACAGGAACTATCCATCAGGTATCTTCTAGAAGGTATCAGCCTAACGGTGCCCGGCAATCATATTCGGAGCATCAACTCAGGAGCACAGGGTCACTGGATTAGCCTAAACTGGTATCATCTGTTTATTCAGTGGGCTTGAAAAGGTGACCAATCCTACCCTGCAGATTCCAATACAGTTCTTCCAGGGGAGCAGCATAGACTCAGGGTGGCAAAGTGATTTTAGCTCAATAGTCTTCCCTCTAAATGGAACACACCATTGTTTATGTGATCCAGAGGATCCTTGATATTAATTGGTACAGGCACAGTATTTATGCAGTTTCAGAACAAAGCAAAGGCAGGGATCAATGAGAGGCACTTTCAGGACAAAAAGAGCGGGAAAACTAACAAAGGAAAATATTGCACGTAATCAAAACTGCCACAAGCTGTTACTGCAGGATAAGAAATGGATCTGTCCCTAGTTCAATAGTGAATCTAGCTGCATTATGTAACACTGAATTACTTTTCTTAAACAATTGTTCTTTAAGATTTGAAACTAAATTGGTTAAGGGAAAACAGATCTTCACAGCGGAGATGTTTCACTTGTTAGTCATATAGTAGATACTGTACTCCTCTAAGTTAAATTGTCTAACTTAATTTATTTTACTTTCTTCTATTTTAATAATGTTTTGAGCAGGTGTAAAGTACTGTGCCTCATGAGAAGGTACAGTGCCTTGCAAAAGTATTCACTCCCATGGCATTTTTCGTGTTTTGTTGCCTCACAACCTGGAATTAACATTGATTGTTTAAGGATTTGCATCATTTAATTTACAGAACATGCAAAGAAAAACTTGGACAAAATAGCAGAAAAAGTCTATTCACCCCACTAAGTCAATACTTTGTAAAGCCACCTTTTGCGGCAATCACAGCTTTGGATAAGTCTCTGACCTTGCCACATCTTACTGCTGGGATTTTTGCCAATTCCTCCTTGCAAAACTGCTACTGCTCCAGCTCCTTCAAGTTGGATGGTTTGCACTTTTAAACAGCAATCTTTAATCTCTGACCACAGATTTTCTATTGGATTGAGGTCTGGGCTTTGACTAGGCCATTCCAACACGTTTACAACTTTCCCTTAAACAACTCAAGTTTAGCTTTAGCAGTGTGTTTGGGGTCATTGTCCTGCTGGAAGGTGCACCTCCATCCTAGCCTCAAATCACCCACAGAGTGGTATAGGTTTTGCTCAAGAATATCCCTGTATTTAGCACCATCCACCTTTCCACCAACCCTGACCAGTTTCCCAGTCACGGCTGCTGAAAAACATCCCCACAGCATGATGCTGCCACCACCATGTTTCACTGTGGGGATGGTGTTCTTTGGGTGATGTGATGTGTTGGGTTTTCATCAGACATAGGGTTTTCTTTGATGGCTGAAAAGTTCAATTTTAGTCTCATTAGACCAGTTTTCCTTCCTCCATACATTTTGGGAGTCTCCCACATGCCTTTTCGCAAACTCAAAATGTGCCATTTTGTTTTTTGCTGAAAGGAATGGCTTTCTTCTGGCCACTCTGCCATAAAGCCCAATTATATGGAGCGTACGACTTATTATGTACAGATACTCCAGTCTTTGCTGTGGAACTCTGCAGCTCCTCCAGGGTTACCTTAGGTCTCTGTGCTGCCTCTCTGATTAATTCCCTTCTTGCCCGGGCCGTGAGTTTTGGTGGGCGGCCGTCTCTTGGCAGGTTTGCTGTTGTGCCATTTTCTTTCCATTTGGTTATGATAGATTTGATGGTGCTCCTGTGGATCATAAAAGATTTGGATATTTTTTTATGACCTAACCCTGACTTGTACTTCTCAACAACATTGTCCCTTACTTGTTCGGAGAGTTTCCTGGTCTTCGTGGCAGTGTTTGGTTGGTTGTGCCTCTTGCTTAGGTGTTGCAGCCTCTTTAAGTGTCACATGATCTGTCATTTCATAAACACACCTTTTTTTAGATTGCACACTGGTGGACATCATTTCACTAATTATGTGACTTCTGAAGGTAATTGGTTTCCCCAGAGCTCTTTTTGGGCTTCATAACAAAGGGGGTGAATAAATACGCACATGACAATTTTATGTTTCCTATTTCTAAAAAATAGTTACATGTATATATTTTTCTCATTTCACTTCACCAATTTAGACTGTTGTGTTCAGATCCATCACTTAAAATTCAGATTTACAAAACATTGAACTTAAGGCTATAATGTAATAAAATAGGTAAAAAGTCAAAAGTGAATACTTTTGCAATGCACTGTAGGTACCCTCTGCTACCTGATGTAAAGTCTATTAAATTATTAGTTTAGAGGGACAGTTCATTATTTTTAAAGAAAGGTGATCTGACCACCTACATAAATTTTTTTGTTTATTTTTTTGTCTCTGAAAGACATCAACTTTGTATAGAGAAGTTGCAAGGGAGAGGAGTGTGGATGTCCAAATTATTTTGCACCTCTGCCCTCCATTCACTAGCTCTGTCTAAAAATGCATATTCATTTATTCAAATTACATATTAGTTAACACATTTTTTTAACTTATTGTATTTAGTTTAATTATTTCTCTTGCATCCACAGTCATTGAGCCACTGGAAGAATCACAACAGGAAACAATGAGAACAAGAAAAGCAGAGATTTATGTCTCTGAAAATAAATATTCTGCCCATAATTTTCACCTCTTTATTTATTCCACATTGCAGCTCATAAATAATAGGAATTACATGAAGCTAATGTAAAAGTGTCAGAGATCTGAGATTGGAGATTTTTAAGTACCAAAATAAATTATATTTTGCATCTGTGTGACAACCATCTGAGAAAATGATGCATACAGTTGAAGAGAAATCTTCAGCAATATAAGTTCTTGAATTAATGTGGGAATTTTTAGTACCATAAGGCCAGACTCACTAAGCTTGTGGTGCCATGTGGAAATCATAAAGATAAATGAGACACATTCAAAAAACTTTCAATTGATCTCTAAGAATGTTTCTTTTTGAAACTGTATTTGAACCAGCTATGTATCGTTGCTAATAAAGACAATTGTAAAGTCTTTATTCCCAGTCTGACAAGAATGAATAACTCGCTGACCAGAGAGCTCTCTAGGATTGTGGTAATTACACCAGACCACGTGATTGCATTTGAAACATGGTGGATGATGAGTTTACTACATTTTTTGGAGATAATTATTTACATTGTGAGAAGAGTAGGAATTAATTTTACTAAGCAATGTATGCACATGATTGTCAGGGGCAGATTAATTGTCATGAGGTGGAGCAAGAATGTCCTAAAAAGTTTCACAAATTAAGTGTCAGTGTCTTTTGCTGGGAGCATTCAAAGTATAAGTTCCCTGACACCATGACTCCTCCTACTGCGTGGAAATCCATCCAGGCTCATTTGGCTTGCAACAAATATAAGCGAGTAAGTGTTCATTTTGTTTGTTCATTCCTCTTTTCCTTTATATATTTTCTTTGTTGCACCAAAAGCTGTGTGATTTTTTATTTCAAACTGATTCAAATGTTTATATTAATGCCCACTGACTGCGAATCCCCATTAGATGTGTGTCTGACAATGATATCTACAGACGTATGTATGGTCTGTGCACTTCTTATTAGTTTTGATGAAGATTAAACATGTTTCACTTTTTCCATGCAAAACACAATTTGACAACAGCTTTGATGGGGAGAATCTTGAAGTGAAGTGCTGTGGTGTTGCGGGTTGCCATGGCAACAGTGACAGTCGCAAAGTGACCATTATATTTCTGCATTAGACAAATTGCTGTTTGGCTCAGAGGGATAGGAGCAGACCATTAGCAAGAAGTATTAGGTATACATAATATTAGGATGTGTGTGAAACAAATTGAGGAATTTTGAAGCATTAAAACCATTTCCTATTCAGAATTTGGGACAGATTAACTTACTAACTGCCATTTTGCCCAGATCATGAAGTAGCCTCCTTCCAGGGAATCCCTAGCAGCAATACACAGAAACTTGCAAAGGAGAGAACTGGACCAGTGGCCCTTCCAAACGTTCCCTCTTGTCCTAACCGGTGGGATTGATTAATTAACCGGTGCAGCTGGTCCCTCCTTGTGACAGGACCAGCTGTTGAAAGGATGCTCATCTAAATCCATAGAAAATAAATAATAATTATATTCCATATACCTGTAAGTAGAGGGTTGAGATATTAAAGGAATAATGACGTATTACACATGACATTGTAGTGTAAATCAATTCTGATTAATGAAACATGTATTGTCATTATTTACAATTCGATGTGTTCTTTTGTTTTTACATTAACGTTATAGTCACTGCTTGTGAGATTTTTACAGTATTTCCACAGCCAGACAATATATTATTTGAAGTATGTAGTAAGCATGAATCTAATACAAGCTAATATTTGTATAATTAAATGTATCTTATTGATGTAAAAGCGAATAATTCCTTCGACCTATACTATACTATATTGTCATAATTTATCCAATACTTAAGGGAATAAATTATGTTCTGCAATGTTATGTTAGAAAATATGATAAACTGAAGATGAAATGTATAACTATCAGTGCACTGCATTTTTCATGCCCACCACTTGGCGTCTTCCCCTTTGGTCTGTGCGTTTTTTTTTTTTTTTCTTATACACGCAATACAAATTATTATGATCAGTCCACACCTATTTCATACAGAATGTGTATACAGTAGCTAAATAATGGATTATAATGCTGTGGGACCATAACATAATGCCTCCAACACTATCAATTTAATGACAATAAAAAAAGAAAGAAAACACTTCCTTGTGTGCATTTGAACACTGCATTTTGTGATACCAAGCACAACTGTTTATTTCAGGCGCCCTTTGATTTACTCTATCATCCTTAATTAGACTTGTGTTTTGTGAAACACATAGAACTCCATGTTTATAGATACATTGCATAATTATAACATGTAATGTGTTAATTATAACTAACATCAAAGTGAGAGCATATATAAAGGTGCACACACCAACTGAAAATAATCATGTAGCCTTTAATAATATATAAACACATACTCTGACAAAAAAAGCATAAAAATATATGGAGAATAAAATATCAATATTGTCTTCAACTTGTCTAATTTCTGAAAGTGTAAACATGAATTTTCGGTGTATAGCCAAGAGTGAAATAGATGCTGATTTCATAGTGAAATAGAGGGTTGTGTTTAGTATATATGGAGAGAGGTTGATGACAAATGTCTATGGAGAGAATAAGTGAAATTAAGTATGGAGGGGAATGGTGTGTCGATATAGAGAGACAAATGGGGAAAGTGTTGGGAGAGAGGATTCAGAGTAGATGTGTAAATAATATATAAACTCAAATGGATATGGTGCAATAAATATTTGGATACATTTTTAAATAATATATATAAAATAATGTTGCAATACTCTGTTTATATTTTGCAGACTGGTTTTGCATTTGGTCTTTTTGAGAAACCATGATTTTACAAAGGACTATCAGTAAAAGAGCAAAAATTCATTATTTTGCACAGAAAATGCTTTCCTTGAAACCAAAATGCTCATTCTTCTTCTATTGCTTATTTTTTCTTATTATTATTTTCTGAATTATTCCTCCCATCCTCCGTAATTTATAAAGATCCAATATTTAATGTAATGCTTTATAGAATTAGTATCGCACAACACAGTGATAATATACATTTAAAGTGCCACTATGGTCACATTTCTTTCTGCATAGCCATCTTAATTAACTAAACTTGATGACAGGCAAAAATGAGCTTTACCTTAAAGCTGGATGCTATTAGGTATCTAATATAGCTGTGTATTTATTTCTTCCTATGTACTTTATTTTATTAGGAAGTAAAATAGTCACTGTATGGGTCTACACTTTTTTCAAGCCCAGAACAGGCCTTTTCCTCATCTTCATGATGCATCACCTTTATGGAAGTCTCTTTGTTGCACTTTTGTTTCACACATAGATGTCTCCTCTGGATTGTAATCTCTCACTAACAGAGACGTCAACACATCTTGTATAAGTATATTTAAGGCAGCAGTGTGGTCATACATTTAATTATTCTTGATTGAAGAATTAAACATGAACATAGGTAGCATGTTTTTAGAATGAAAAAATACAGCCACTAACTATTTCTGGCCCTGAGACTGGGAGCAAACTGGCTATCATGATTGGCTAATGGAAATTAATACTGGCCACAATTAAGTGGTACTAACCCCCAGATATTTGTATTAGCCCAAAGGCATAGTTATACCCTAAAACATATCACACACATAAAATATCTGTTCCCAAAATGGAAAATTGGCCAGAGCTACTTAGGTTCAAATGATCTGGTGGAAATTGATCTTAGGAGCCAAGAGCATACAATCAGGGTTTCGGGCAAACAACATAATTCAATATAAATACACAAGTGACTTAGGCCCTCATTCAATTGCAATTTCCCCAATTGAATAGGGACCTAAATAAGCACATAACATATATTTTTTAAAGAACTTTTTAGTTAGCAAGCATCTATCCAAAAGAAAGGTTTTCACTAACTAAAAATTTCTTTAATAAAAATATGCTATGTGTTTATTTAGGGCCCTATTCAATTGCCCACATCGCATTCAAATGAGGCCCTTAGTACTTAAAAAAAAAAACTCTTATGCCCATTAGCATAGATAAGAGTTAAGTAGCCACAGGGCTAGTTTCCATTTAAGTCTGGTTGTCAGTTCCAGAAGTCCACGAGTCCATGGGAGTCATGACAAATGCAATTGCATATTTTTTAATATTTTTATATGCCTATAAACACACTTAATACTCTAGTTGCATATTTGTGATGACTACTATCTTTTCTTAACTTATTTTTAGACATATAGATGTGAATACAAATGTGATATTTATTTATTAAACCATTTTGAAAAATAGTAATAGCCTTGATCTCCTTCAGCCTATCAGATTGTTTAGAATTTTGTGCAGCCAACCAGGAGATGGATTTATACAGTATCATTTAATAATGTTATAGAAAATCTATTCAAAATCCTACACATGCATAAAAAAATCACATATGTTACTTGATAAAATCTTTAAAAATCTTGAACTCCATTCAATTGAGCTTTCGCTTGTTACTGGAGTCCGTAAGTATGGTTGCAAGTTAATTTGCTATTCAATTGGCATCATTATCCAGGCTCCAAATGGGTTACGGGTCACGGCCTTGAAAAAATTGTGATGGTTAAACCCGGAACTTACAGCCTCCCGAAGTCTTTGAACTTTCACAAGACTTATGATGGCTAAGATCACAAATCGATATTTATTTTCTCATTATCCCCAAGCCCGCAAATGTTTTCATACCCGTAAATGGCAAAAAAAAAGAAGAAAGTCCTATGAGTGCTAAAGAGGACCCGCAAGGGGGTTAAAAACCTATTCATAGCACTGTATATGCAAATAATAAATCAATACTGCACTGTAAATGACGGGGAGGAAAGCACAACAGTCTCAAACTTGCAAATCGGCAGTAAATTAAATTAAATTTTTATGTTTCATTTTGTGGCTAAATCGTTCTCGTGTATCAATGAGTTAATACATATCAGGTCACCCATATGGACTAGAACAGTTCTGACAATCATTTTCATAATTCTTTATTTTGCAGGTTTGCGAGTCTGATCGCATATTGGACCCCCGAACCTAATTGATTGACATGTAACCTCCATGTTTTATTGCCGTAATAATGACAGTCTCATTTTCTATTGGCTGATTTGAAATGGGAGGTTATTGGCTTGCTTAATTAATCATGTCCCCACCCTGAACTGCTATGAAACAGTGCATGGTTTGTGGTTTCGGTTTTGGGACAGTAACTTGTGCGCTTGAGCAATTGAATAGCATCGTAATTGGAGACGAAGGGGAGCCCGCAACACCATAGCAGACATATGGCCTACTACAATCAAGTTGCTGGCTTGCAATTTCATTAGGCCCCTTGTGTTCAAGCAAATTAAAAATTATACCTAAACTTGCTTTTTAAAATGCAAAACAACAGATCTACCTGAACTTATAATGTTACTAGCGACTTGCCCGTCAAAAAATGACTGCAATTAAATGTGTATGTTTGTAATTCTGTTTTGTCCGTAATATGCATATTTGAGACTTGTAACGTTTTTCTTATCTCAAAAGAAGTACAATTATTATATTAAACATGTTTATTTTTTTAACATGCAACCTTTTTTTTGACGAACTGTTAAAGTTTTTTTTTGCAAAGCATTTGAATGTAAGAACAGTTGAACATTGTATTAATGAGTATTGTAAACTTGTCATAATGTTTTTAACATGCAACTTGTAGATTAAGAACTGTTAAACAAAATATATATTGAATCCAGAGGAAGGCAAACAGTAAAAACCCTCCTTGGAACGTAGCCAATTGTATCAAAGTGGGAAAAAAATTAATTCCTTCCTGACCCCATTACCTGGCGATCGTATTACTCCCTGGATTAAACATGTAACATTGTAAACAGTAACATACTTAATTAACATTTGAATTGGAATTGTTTTAAAATGCAAGCAAAGTGTTTTGTGGGGCTAATCAAGCAAAAAGACTGCTTCCATGAAATAGTAATGAGTTATTTTGTTGTTGGAGGTTTTTAATGGTTGACATTTGTTTGTTGGTGTTGTAATTGTTGAAAATGGCACATAGAGTTTCCTATGTGAAATAGTGGTTCTCTAAAAATAGAACGTGAGACATTAAAGTTCATCCGCGATGTGTATCCCCTTTTCTCTATGTGTTTTGCCATTGTATACAGTTTGTTATGGAAATAGTGGTGCTGTAAAAAGTTTGTGAGTGACCTAAAAAGTAATTATTGAAATGAAACCACTGTTCTGGATATTTTTTTGTTGTTGTTAAATTGTCGTACAGGTAAATTCATTCGTTTTGGTTGCTGTTTCTGTGGCATGTGTTGTGTTTGTTGGAATTAAACTTACAGTACTTCATAGTAGACAATGTTTTTGGTAAAAATGCGTCCATCTAATAAATTACCTTGACTTTCATTGTTTTTAATGTAAACTTTAATAGCCTGTGGATTATTGCACCTTGAGAAGGCAACATACAACTGGCCATGTGCAAATACTGGTTGTTCTAAGAATATACCCACAGATTTGAAAGTGTGTCCTTGTGATTTATTAATGGTCATGGCAAATGCCATAATGATGGGAAATTGTCTTCTTTGAAGTACAAAAGGGAGGCTACTTTCACTTGGTGCCAAATCTATTCTTGTTATGAAAACTCTCTCTCCTTTATGGGTACCAGTTAGAATTTCAGCATCCTTGAAATGGTCCTTTAATTGTTGAACAATTAATCTTGTACCATTGCATATACCTTTTTTAGGGTTTATATTTCGCAGTAACATGACAATTGCACCTTTCTTTAGCTGCAAAATATGTGGTGGCATTCCAGAAGGAGTTAATGAGTTTATGAATTCAGTAGAAAAGTTTGCCTGACTTTCATTGTCATCACCAAGTACAGAATCAGCACTGTGATAATTTTTTTGTGGTGCATACATTTTTTTAAATATTTTATTATTGAGAAGCAATGCATCCTTATTTTTGCATGTTAGGATTACTTTGTTAACAAGTTCTGCATAGTCCTCGTTATTTATTGTACTTTCGAATATAGCCGATATAAGATCTTGTTTGCAAATCATATGAGCTGGGATGTGCACAGTGTCCTCAATTTTGGATTTGCTCTATTTTTCCTTCTCCAATTTTAATAAGCCAATCATTTAAATCATTTTCTCCTTCTGATCTCATATTTTGTTGTAATTGAAGATGGGTAAAATGTTTCCATAGTGTATTTGACTTTATACATGTTTCGATAATGTCGGTTCGATTTCCATGTACAAGGACAGGTAATGTTTGTCTAGAATCGCCACCTAACAACATTACCTTTCCACCAAATGGCAAAGTATTATCCATGATTTCACAAAGCAACCGGTCAATACATTGTAGGGCATAGCATGACATCATTGTAGCCTCATCTATTATATTTAATTTACTTTTTTGAATTTTTTTTGCTTGTAATGATGTCATTTGATTATCCGACACTGATGTTTCCAAAATAGGTACTGGCAGTTTAAATCCACTATGCACAGTCCTTTCACCTTCTAACAAAAGTGTGGCAATTCCAGTGGTTGCAAATGCTAGTGCTATTTGACCTTGTATAGATACGTTTTTCCTGATCCGCCAGGTCCATCCAGATAAAAATAACGCTCTTTGACCATGTCATCATCTAGGACATTTTTGATTGCATGAAATGCTTGCAATTGTAATGTATTTAAAGTTTCAAGTCTTTCTTCTGTTCTTTCTGTTTGTAGTTGAATGTCATAGTCTTCAAAGTTGATGTCATCTATTAGACCTGGATCTGGCAGATTAAAACTTGCACAACTTAATCCATGAGTTAAAAGGACCTCTTGGATTTCAATGAATGATTTTAATTATGCAATAGGCTCATAGTATTGTTGCATAAAGTCTTCAGCCATATTTGTTTTTAATTTGTCCCACAAAGCTAATGCATTTGGAGCATTTGAGAAGATACAATTAATGCAAATTGTTCTCTCATCTGCTGTGGCATTTGACATAGTGCTGCTTCTTCTAGACATCTTTCCCATTCTATATCATCAGCTAGGAAGTTTCTATGTCGCGCAGCTAAATGAAATGATTCATATACTATGTCATTAATGGTTCTTAAGTGTTCAAAACTTTGTGCACCAGGAACATTTAGAAGTAGTAGTCGTAAGCAGAAACATTCAAGGTCTCTTGGACTTACAGTGTCAATTCTTGGGATTATTTTATTTCCACTGCTTGTTCTTTGTCGCCATTATCCATTAAGGAAAATAAAATGATATGGAATGTCAATATATAACAATTTCCTTGCCTGTAAATCAGTTGAATTCAATTGAAACCATGCAGTTAGCGTAGTGTGGCAATGCTCACTTTGTGAAAAATCATTTGTTTCATTTCCAGCATTGAAATACACTAAATGTATTTGTGGCAAATGGACAGCTAATCTATATACTGCATGTGGTCGATCATGCATTTCAAATTTTAGAAAACGCCACACAGCTTCTGGCGCACTCACATAGAGAGCATCTACATGAGATGCAAGTTCATCAAGTACTAACTCAGTGCTTTCGGTATTTTCAGCACTTTTGATAAATACAGTAGCTGCATCATAGCCTTTGTTAATATATTTGTAGACATATTTAATGGATGTTATAGAAGTACAGGCTTCAACATTGATGTGTGCATTATACTTCATGAGTAAATGTGGATTGTATGGTACCACATACCTATTGTCAATGTTTTTGCCACAAATAATGGCAGTTTGTCCTTCTCTTCTTCTATAAAATGGATATCCATCACAATTATCATAAGTTTTGTCTCTATAATATTTCGAAATTATTTTGTACATTTCTTATTTTCCATACATGGTGACTGTGGATTAATATCTCCACACTGTTCCGTGAATCATATGATGAGTTACAATATCATATAGTCTACCATGTAGTTCTGGATCTGGTAGTTCAGCAATAATGACTGAATCCCCTTTGTCACCAGTACAAACTTATCTTTTTCTTGAAGGATTATAAGAATATGTGCACATGGAAGTCCTCTTTTTTGAAATTCAATAGTATAAACATAATCCAGACATTTGCCAAATAACTGAGTTACGCTTATGTCACGTATTAATTCATTTAATTTGATTTTAAAGACTTTGGCCACTAAATCTGGTGTATCGGAAGCAGTTTGGACAATTAGCAAATTGTGTGTAATCTCTGGCCATTGTGGATTACATGTAAATGTAATAAATAAATCTAGTTTCACAAATTTTGTTACAATAGCCATGGCATCATTGTATCTTTCTCGCATATTGCGAGGAGATCCCTGGAAAGAAGATGGTAAAGTTATGGCTTTGCCAGCTGTCATGTCTCTGCTTGTAGCAACCTCAGTGACATCAATCCACAATACTGTTCTACATATAGTTTATCTTGTTGATATTTGATGAAGTTTAAATTATTGGCCTCAACTTGCAAATAGGAATCAATGATCCATTATTGTGTTAGTTTTCCACCACATAAAATCGGATTGAATCCATTTCAAATGGCAATTTGAGCCACTATGGAAATATTATTTTGCACGTGTACTTTATAATTTGGGTAACTGATGGGTTAATTTTTAGTTGCCAACCTGCTTCCCCATGTGGAAAAAATATTGGATATGTCATTGGATCTAAATTTGTACTTAAGATACTTATATTAATGAAAGGTTGCTCCTCATTTCTGGGATATATTCTAATGTCTCTTTGAAATGGTGGTTCTCCTTCATCATTTTGAAAGACCATTGCAACCTCATTTGATGTTGGCAAGTTATAACGGCGTTTATCATATATGTCAATCTCTTTTAAGCACCATATTAACCTTTGGGATTGGCAATTAATGTATTTCTGCATGAAGTTGTTGTTCCTTTTCTACTTCTGCTATTTTTTTATAAGCTTGAGTGTAGGTGTTTTTGGACATAATTTTATCTAGCTCAATAAAAACAATGGGTAAGCATTGTTTATTTTCTTGAAGCTGCATACGTTGGTCAACAGCTTCCATTGTATCTAGGACATATAGTTGAGCTTCCTCTGTATGTAAATGTGAAGTACGATGGTAAATTTGTCCTTGGACTTTAAAGCTGTATGGGCCATGTCCTGGCACATTAGCAGCTAATGTTGCCCCCATAGATGCAAAGGATATGGCACTATTGTAAGATCTTATGTTTGTTTTTAAATTTTTGTAGTTGGGGAAAAGCAGGCTCAGTCATAATGCTTTGTAAATATCATGGGAATTGCTGTCTTTCTGGAAGTTTGACCTTGCCTTTTTGACAGCAACTAATGAACTCTCCCTCTCTGGGTCTTTCCTGTTTGAAATGATAAGCCCCACAAAACTGGCAGAGAATATTCACCACAATTATGAACCTCTACTGCTAAAGACTTAAGTAAAGGACAATTTGAAGAACAAATATCAGTCTGAGTTTGTAAGTCATCATTGGAAATGTTATCTGATTGTTCAGGAATAGGTTCTAAAAGCTTTTGTTTTTTAGTTGCCTTCTTATGTGTAGATTTTAGTTTTTCAGCTGATAGTCTTTTGCTTGCAAGTCTTTTGCGTTCTTTTTCTCGTCGAATTTCCTTCTGCTCCGGCGTCTGCTGCTTTGCCCATCTTTGTTGTTGTTCTCTAGTTTGCCATCTTATCTTTTCCTGTTTCTTGTCAGTATCTGCCATATTAATCTGTAAATAAAAATAATTTATTATTATTTTAGTTTGTGATTGTAATTTGTAAGTGCTTATTTTTGTTTTTTGTACTATTGTGTTTTGTATGCAACACTGTTGTCATTATAGATTTAGGTTGTGTGATTCGGCTTATAGGTTATTGTAGATGAAAGTGGCTTTATAGTGTCAAATTTGTATGTGTTACTATTATTTTTTGTGCTATTTTTTGTGGATGCTAGTTTTGAGATTGTAAGTTTATCGGTGTGGCTTATAGCCATAGCACAGCATTTTGGAGTAAATTTTGTAAATTTTAACAATATTTTGAGTATTTTGGTGTTTTCTGTAGCCAATTGTTGTAATTGGAGGATTAGGTTGAAGTTTTAGGCTTATATGGTGTGGTCCAGAAAAGAGTCTTTATTCTGGATGGTTGTAGGTGTTACTAATATTTGTTGTAGTATCCTATTTTGTGTGTCTGTTTAGGTTGTGGGTTTAATGTTGTAGGTTAGGGCCCAGAGAAGAGGATTTATTCTTGAATTTGTTATGTGTTACCACTATTTGTTGTACTATCATGTCTTCTGTCTGCCACGTTTGGGATGATAGATTGAAGTTATGGGTTAGTGTTACAGGTTGGTGTAGAGAAAACCGGATTTCTTTTTAAATGTGAAATGTGTCAACCATATTTGTTGAAGGATCGTTGTTTGTTCGCCTCATTTTTGTTGTTCGTTGCTTATTATTTTGTTTTATTTTTCATGTTGACATTTGTGCACAGCAAACATGATTTTCTTGTTTCTATTTTTTGACTTGTTCTACTATACCTTGTTAGAAGTCTTAATTGTGGATTAATGTCACTGGATCTGCAAATCTTCCTGCGAATCTTCCTCTTCAGGCAGTGTCTCTTGTAAAAGAGAAAGAGAAATGTTCTTTTATTGTAATTTTTTTTTGTAACAACAGCATCTTCTTTTTGTAAAACCAACGTATTAGCATTTTAGCTTTCTTTGTTGTGTGTACAATCCTGGAGATTTGACAGTGTGTGTGAAACCGTGAAGTGCTGGAAATGATTTAGTAGTATCCTGTTTTGTGTACACCACTGGTGTAATTTGATTCTTGCTTAAGTGTTGTAGTTTGTGGCACATAAAACAATATTAGTATTTTTTTATTTTTGTATGTGTTATGACTATTTGTTATACTATCCTGTTTTGTGTCCGCCACTTTTGGACTGATAGATTTACATTATGGGTTAGGGTTAGAGTTTTTTGCAGACTAAACAGTAATCATTGTTCCATTTTGTATATGTTGGCAATCTTTGTTTGACTATCCTTTTTTGTGTCCACCACTTTTGGTATGCTAGATTTGGCTTATGGGTCAGGGTTAGAGGTTCTTGCAGACTAAATAGGAATGATAGTTCCATTTTCTCTATTTTCCCAATATTTGTTATATTATCCTGTTTTGTGTCCGCCACTTATATTTGGGTTATGGTTTATGGTCAGAGGTTTTTGCATAGTAAACCGGATGTATTGTTTTATTTTATATGTATTAGCAATATTTCTTGAAGTCTGATGTCTGTAATTTGTATTAGGGGCTTCTTATTTGTTTTTAGTTTAATTTTGACATTGGGGGCCAGCAAACAGGCTATTATTTTCTTTTCTTTTTACTTGTTATACTATACCTTGATTGAAGTATTTTTGGTGTATGAATGACAGAGGGTCCCCTACTGCCAATGTTGATGCGCCAGTCTTCAGGCAGTGTCTGTTTAAAAAGAGAAAGATAAATGGTTAATTTTTCTGTTTTGTTTGTTTTTTGCAAGAGCATGGTCTTTTTGAGAATGTAATTTCTTTTTGTATCTTACCTCTTCTTCTTTGTTTGTCTTGTCGAAAATTGTTCAGCTTTCACAGTCCACGCTACAGATTCTTCAGTGACGCTGTTGATGCAGAGTCTGTTGAAAATGTGCAGAAAAGGAAAAGATTGAGCTGCAGGCTAAATATGTATGTGTGGCAATGTTTTTTGGTGACAATATTTTATTTCTTTAAATGGATCTGAATTTTTTAAAAATGTTTGTACATAAAATGAGCTTCTTGTAGGGCACATACACATATCTGTGTATTTGAAATGTTACTATACATGAATCCAGTGGTTCGTGTCAAGCTTTTAAATACCCTTTGTTTTTGTTTTTTTTTGGGGGGGGGGGTATTTTTTAATTAATTAAATGTATTATAGCTTACCTCTTTGTTGTAATTTGCAGATTGTGAAGTTGTAAATTGGTAAGGAATTTTCTTCTGAAGTAACTCCAGCAGTGAACTGTCCAGTCACACTGTTCATCACCTGAGGAGAAATGTAGAAATTTCTGGTAAGTGTGCAGTATTTATAAACTTTGAGGTGGTTGTAACCGTTAGAACGCAATACGCATGCGCTATTTGCGTTCCAGCCTTCAATTTTCCTTCCATCCGCCATTTTGCGTCTAATAGTTATGTGTTTTTTTTTTAATGGTGACGAATTTCACTGTGGTACATGCCGCATAGTGTATCTTACGTGCCGTATGAAGTGTTCTTCAGTGTTCGTTCCGTTTTGCGAGTAAGTGTAGTAATTTTCCGTCCTTAGCCTCATTTTCATTTTTTTCGCCTGCCATTTTTTCTCTCGCTTCAGGATTTTTATAGTCTGTAAAGTGTGTAAATGTGATTGAAATGGAGGTGTAACCTGCCTTGCAGACGTCCTGGGCGTCCCCCCTTGCTTTGAGATATGTTTTTATATGTTTTATTTGTATATTTTTTGTGTTTTGATTATTTTCCGCTTTGCGCGGTTAGTCCTTATTTTTGCTATTGTTGTTGTTGTAAGGACGCAATTTTTTTTTTCCTGTCCCTCGACTCGTATTTTTTGTATTTAAGTCCGTAGTTCGTCATTGCGTTTCGTAAGCGGACCTGATGCGCCGTAGAGCCTCCACCTCCGCAAATGCGGCTTCTCTACTTGCGAGGGTCCGCATTTGCGGGCCGAAAGTCGTAGAGGGTTGTAGGGACGAGCGCCTATTGCGCTCATCACCATCGCAAGGAGCGCCGTGAGCCCACAGCGTTAGCAACAACCCACATGCTCACAACTATATATGTGAAAAGCTCAAACATGAATTGTAATATCTGCATTGAAATTTATTTTTTTCACATACTTTTTTATTGTTATTAGATAAACAAATAAACCCATATTATGTGTCCAATACAGTAGCCCATAAATGGACCACTATGGTCATATTTTTTTAAATGTACTCTGTTGACAACTACACTAGGGAATATATATTGTGGTTTTAGTATGTAAAAATATATAAATAAATAATATAGCCTCTAATGTATTACCTATTATGTGCAGTTATTCAGGAGTATTCCATATGAACCCTGGTAATTTGGGAGTTAAACCTGCAGTGCTCTTAGCAGGTCTAAAGGAAAGCTCAATTTACAAGGACAGCAGCAGATAATAGCAAAATAAATTTCTGCAGTAAAGAATACATTCATATAAAGTTTCAAAATGTAGAAGTTGCTATGTTTATTTATGTATTTATTTATTTTTTACTATCTAAAAACATTTAATCCATAACCAAATTTTGATATTCAAAATCCATAATAGAACAAAAAAGACAACTTTGTTAATTTTAAACAACATGTTTCCAACATTATAAAATATGTTTTTGAAACATATGAAGTAAGCATAGATCATTCAGATGTGTGTTATCTAATTGGCTGATACTCATGACTCATACTTTTATATTACTCCAAGATTGTATGTGGAAATCAGTATATTCAGCTGGGTTCATTTTTGTAAAAAAAGAAAATGCTCTATAAAATAGTTATGCTTTTTATGCCCAAAAAACTGTTTTACTAATATTTTTTGGTGTACTTTTTGATTACTATATTTTCTGATTTTATCTACAGTATATTTGTTGCGTTCCAGTTGACCTTGTGCCTATCTGCTGCTTGGCTTGATTCGGGTTGTAATTTAATTTTGGCTTGGTCTCCTTCCAAAATACAATCCAATTATAGAAGTTCAATCAAAATTAAATATGTTCCTTAATTGGACTATCAATATTTTATGCTGCCACAAACTCCTCCAGTGGAAATGAAATGACTATAAAAGAGCAAATGAATATCTCATTGTGGGCTATAATATTATTTATACTTAGAGAGAGCATGGTTATTTAGTAAATAACTAAAATTAAAGTGAATAGAGCACAATATCCACAATGGCTCCCTTGAGAGATTCTCATTATAATCATCACTATAATATTGTATTTGGAGCGACTCATGGAAGCCCATCTGGGTCCACAGTAATCTATATAACTAGGCAACACATTTTCATTATTTATCTAGGGGATATTCTGCACTATTTAAATGCTTTATTGATCACACACTCTATGCAGGTCAGTTCTCTGCTCCCAAATAAAATAAAATATCATAGTAAGATTTCATTATAAACCAGAAAAGACAAATATCACTAAAGTGTCATATTGATACTATGCTAATTTGAAGAACTTGACTTGATAATGTACAAAACATTTTACAATTTTGAACTATTGTGTTGTTGTTGTGTTGTCATTCAGACAGGTCAGACTCTCTGTGACCATATGCACTGCAGAATGCCAGGCACATATGCCAGCCACTACCCTCTATGCTCCCTAAAGCTCATGTCCATTGCTTCAATGATCTCATCTATCCATCTCCACCTCTGCCGTCCCCTTCTTTATATGCCTTCAAACTTTCCCAGCAGAGTCTTCTCTAGAGAATCCTGCCTTCCCATGAAATTGCAACAAAAAAAGGCATAGGAGCACAAAATAATCTTGGGGGGATAATTTAACTCTACTCCCAGGACACGAAGTAGGGGCAAATTTCTTAATTTAAACTCTCAATGCCCCGACCCCAAATATAACAAAAAATAAATAAATATATATATATATATATATATATATATATATATATGTATTTTTATTTATATATAAACTAGCGACTTGCCCGTCAAAAAATGACGGACAATAACATTTGAAGCCATGGGAATGCTGTTTGAGACATAATTGAAACCATTTTATACTGTGAAGACCTTCGGCGCTCATTGTGAGACGCAATAAAAGAAAGTGTTGAAATGCGGTTTGGCACACAATGTGAGTGTACTGTGTGCCTCAACTATATATACCCCCTATAACACACTAATGAACGCATGTAATAACACTATAAGTGCCATGAGGGTCATCCAGGTCCCTCATGATCCAAAGTGTAAGCACTACACCATTTTAACCATGTCTCTTATGGGGGTCTATACAGACCCTCATAAGCTTCCTCTATTTAATCCCATTTGTCCCATAAGAGTATTTAAAGACACTCATGGGACAGTTAAAAGCCTAACATTACCCCGTAAGTGCTATGAGGGTTCTACTGTACCCTCATGACAGTAAGTATAAACACTACACTGCACTATAGCCCCCCAATAAACCATTTAATCTAAACTAACACCCCTCTACACTAACCTATTAACACCTACACTACCTACCTACACTACCTACCCCCTAATAATCCCCCCACCACTCTAATTAAAGAAGAAAAAAAAACTAAAATCACCAAAAATAAAAAATCTACATTACATAAAAGAAAAAAACCTAAATCACAAAAAATAAGAAATCTACATTACAGAAAATAAAATAAAAATACATTACAACCCCCGCCAGTACAGAACAAAAAATGTACACAACTGAAAAGGAAATAGATATAGAACACATACAATACAAATAAAATAAAATCAAATACAATACCCCTCTATCTATCTAATATACAATCAATACTATCTCTCTAAAATATATCACCCAATGTTTATAATATACAATACATCCTATCTATGTAATAGACATCCCACAATCTATCTAATATACAATACATTCAATCTATCTAATATACAATACATGCTATCTATCTAATATACATCCCCCAATCTATCTAATATACAATACATCCTATCTATGTAATATACATCCCACAATCTATCTAATATACAATACATCCTATCTATGTAATATACATCCCCCAATCTATCTAATATACAATACATGCTATCTATCTAATATACAATACATCCTATCTATGTAATATACATCCCCTAACATAAAATAAATGCTATCTTTATATAAAAACCCTAATACTAAGCTAAAATAAAATAATTAAGACCACTTACCTTTGCAGATGTCCCTTCAGATCAGCCACCTCTGGAAGAAAAAAAATTAGTACACATTTACTGTAAATAAATAAACATTCTAAATATTCTACTCACCTTTCCAGCATGTCCCCGTCCTTCTTCTTTTCTTCTCCGGCGCGGCCCCTGTTGAAAAAAAAACATTACATTAATAAAACAAACATAAACATAAAAACAAAGTAAAATCAACATAACCTACATTGTATTTTACTCCACGCGATGTCCCCGGCCACCTCCTTTTCCGCCCTGGATGGGCCCTGGAACAATCCGCGCTCTAAAAATAAAATGGTTAAACTAACGGAGG
Source organism: Discoglossus pictus (assembly GCA_027410445.1). Taxonomy (NCBI): domain Eukaryota; kingdom Metazoa; phylum Chordata; class Amphibia; order Anura; family Alytidae; genus Discoglossus; species Discoglossus pictus. Next base: position 95,637,865 of record CM050173.1, on the reverse strand, counting down.
TCCACACTTGCGAACCTGCCCGACGCTAATGAGCCTCCTACGGAGTGTTCTAGAATGAAATTGGCAATGGCTGCTTCTGATTGGCTGAATTTGATAGATAGCGTTTTTAGCCAATCAGAAGACGCCTATGTGTGAGCCAATGAGAAAGGGATACATCCCAAAATCTCACTCTGATTGCATAATGCACCTGTCAATCTTTATTTAAACCACTCAGAAAGCATTATTGCCATCAGCCAATCATAATGGGATACACCCCACGGGGTGATTGGCTGAAGACATCTGCGCCTTCTTATTGACTGTAATACTGATTGACATTGACAACAGCCAATGAGAAGGCGTAAATGCCTTCGGCCAATTAGTGCGTGGGGGTGTATCCCAATATGATTGGCTATTGTCAGTGCAACCAATGTAGATTCTGTTTATTTTATTTTTTTTATGTTAATGTATGTGTCCTAATGTTGTTGTTTTTTTTTAACAGGGGCTGCACCGGAGAAGAAGAAAAAAAGAAAGACAAGGATATGTTGGAAAGGTGAGTAGAATATTTTGAATGTTTACAATGTTTATTTATTTTCTGTACATGTGTTGTACTAATTTATTTATATTTTTTCCCTAGGTGGCGGATCTGTTTTATTTTAGATTATAATTAGGGTTTTTTAGATAGAGATAGCATTTATTGTATGTTAGATAGGGGGATGTATTTTATATAGATAGCATGTATTGTATATTAGATAGATTGGGGGATGTATATTAGATAGATAAGATGTATTGTTTATTAGATAGATTGTGGGATGTATATTAGTTAGATAGAATTTATTGTATATTAGATAGATTGGGGGTTATTGTATTGTATTTCATTTAATTTGTATTGTATGTAGTATATATGTATTTCCTTTACAGGTGTGTAATGTTTTTTTTTTTGTATTTTTTGTGTTTTTAATGTGTTAATGTGCGTGGGTTTCGGGCTGTAGTCCCGCGGTTCGTATTTGCAGATGCTAAGTCAGTAAAGGTTGGGGCACCCAGGACATCTGGAAGTGAGGTTACAACTCAATTTAAGTCTAATTTACCGAGTTTAGACACACGAAAAAACCTAAGCGAGAGAAAAAATGGTCGCCGAAGAAAATAGGCTTCACGGCCCCTAAAGCCGCAAAACACGGCCAAACACATACGACTTTTACAAAAACCCTTTATGTGGTACAACATACGCTATTAGCAAGGACGCTAAGTCATCCACACCCACGTACAACATACACAATTGCCGCCAGTTTACAACACTAAATTACAGAATGCAAAACTAGACGGCTACCGAAACGGTTTCCCCTCGCTCACGCTGCCTATTTACACTATACACTGCACACATTGCTGACACTATTGCTGCATATATTAAATACAAATAGGTAAAGTATATTAATTTCTCATTTCGTTAATTAATGAATTATCAAGAAAAAATATATATACACACAAAAAAAAAATCACCACAGTATCGCACAATAAACCACAAAGACCATCACCGCGCCACTCACAAGGAGCACCAACGGTGCTCATAGGACACAAACTAAACCAGGGGAGAGACTTGCAATAAGCGCAAAAAGGATAGCAGCGCAGACCTTACAATTAGAGCAAAAGCACCTTTGATAACAAAAAATACACCAACCCAGAGGCTCACAAGGATCTCAGATGACCAAAACGCTTCCTACCTGTGGCAAACAGCCTTAATATTGTATTGCCCCATCATTTTTGACGGGCAAGTCGCTAGTATTTTATTTAAAAAAAAAAAAATATTTATATATATATATATGTGTATATGTATGTATATATATATATATATATATATATATATATATATATATATATATATATATATATATAATAAGATAAGATACACTTTGGGTCAAAGCTTTCCATGAGGAAGACATACTGGTGGCCAAATCTGGTAATGCATGATTAAGTTTAATTTTGCTATTTTTTTGTGTGTCCCCATTTCCCCCCAGTTCCTACGCCTCTGCACATGATCGTATCTTCCAAATTACAGTATAGCTGTATTTACCTCCCCCCCCCCCCCCATTTTTCCACAAAAAACAAAATACATACAAGTAAATCTTATGAAATGTCAATCATTTTACATATTTACATTCATACCTACATACATACAATGGAACATATGTAGTGGAACTAAAATGTAATCATCTTGTAAATATATTTTTGATATTTATTTTTCCTTTTTATTTAATATAAGAAATCCCATAAATACCATTTATTATTAAATCATTTTTTTTATAGATTGTGTTAGTATCATATCTCTCTCTAAGACACGGTTTCTTACTACAATACCTTTAACTTCCTCCCTGGTCGGGATTAGTTTATTTTGTTTTTAGGGAACTTTTCTTCTATATCCAACTGAAGGATTGCAAATTCAAAAGAGGATGGAATTTCCCTACCAATTATTGTAGAAATCTGAAGTAGGCAATGTTTCCAAAATGTTTTAATCTTTACACAGTTCCACTACATATGTTTGTGTGTACCTCTCTTTCCATATCGACAAATAAAAGTCTCTATTTATATACGATAGTATTTTGATTGAGACAGCTGGTGAAATTTTTATACTAGTGATGTTGCGAACATCAAATTTTCGGTTCTCGAACTTCATCAAATCTTCGCAAACGGGCGAACATCGGCGAACCGCCATAGACTTCAATGGGCAGGCGAATTTCAAAACCCACAGGGACTCTTTCTGGCCACAATAGTGATGGGAAAGTTGTTTCAAGGGGACTAACACCTGGCCTGTGGCATCCCAGAGGGGGATCCATGGCAAAACTCCCACGTAAAATTACATAGTTGATTTAGAGTCTGGTTTTAAGCCATAAAGGGCATAAATCACCTAACATTCCTAAATTGATTGGAATAACATGCTTTAAAACATCAGGTATGATGTTGTATCGATCAGGTAGTGTAAGGGTTACACCCACTTCACAGTAACAGACCAATCTTCCCATTTGATGCACCGCAAAAAAAAACGCAAACAGTTCCTTTGCACAACCGCAAACTCCCCATTTGCACAAGGTTGGATACCAAGCTAGCCATGACCCGTTCCTTGTCCTCACTAATGTCATTGAAGGTCTCTTCCTCCACCCAGCCACCAAGGGTCCCCGAAAGGTGACAACAAGCCCCCTGGGACGCCTGCTGTGTTTGGTCTTCCACCTCCTCAAAGCAACCTTCCTCCTCTGACTCCTCTTCTTCAGACTCCCAGAGTCTGGGGGCTACCACTGCCCAGCATGGAAGATTATACACAGGTCAGAGTCTGGGGGCTTCCTTTGCCCAGCATGGAAGATTATACACAGGTCAGAGTCTGGGGGCTTCCACTGCACAGCATGGAAGATTATACGCGTTGCCTCTGTCTGCGTTATTATAAGGTGTGTACTGTTAAGTAGTACTATTCCTATGGGTTTAATCCCTGTTACGTCCACTATCAGGGGACGTGTATATGGCATGGATTTTTGGAAGCGGGAGATGGAAAAAGATGCTTGGTCGGTTCTTCCACTTCAAATTTGGGGCACTGCGCGTGCAATCTAAGGTGCCACCAGATATGAGTGTCACTGTGCACAGCCAAAAGTTGGCAGAGTAGATGCAATAGGCTTCACACACACGCCTGTAGGCAGGCAACTGATATTCAATCGATTACAGTCAAAAAAGTGTTGTTTTATGTCACTGTACACTACGGTTGCACCAGATATGAAGTATCACTGTGCACTGGCAAAAGTTGGCAGAGTAGATGCAATAGGCTTCACACACACGCCTATAGGCAGGCAATTGCTATTCAATCTATTACAGTCAAAAAAGTGTTATTTTATTTCACTGAGCACAATATAAGCTGTTAGGTGTTAGCCTGTCACACACACACGCTGGCAGGCAGGCATATGTATTTAGATTACACAGAAAAAAATTATAAAATAAAATAAATTATGTTCTAGCCCTCAAAAGGGCTTTTTGGGTTGCTGTTCTTCAGATGGAAGGCTCTGGAAGGAAGTGTATGCTGCTGATTGGCTGGAATGTGTCTGCTGACTGTGAGGTGCAGGGTCAAAGTTTCCTCAATGATAAAGAATAGGGGGCAAACCCAAAAGCGCATGTGTTCGCCGTCCACTGCGAACATGCCAAAATCGCCGCGAATAGTCCGCGGGCGAACTGTTCGGGACATCACTATTTTATACCAAAATTTTAATAATGTTTTAATTCCTCTTGGAATCATTTTTATTCTGTCTAAGTCTATAAAGGGAAGCCATATGGCTAAATGGGAGTAAAAAGACGTATCAGACATAAGAACTTGTTCTATTTCCTTCCATTTGTTCCGCAATGCTCAGAATTCCATAATATCAAATGTGACAGTGCTATTGGCTGTATTTACTTCTGTTAAAATGTATTTTTCAGAAAGCTCCTTGTCAATAGATATCAATGACAGAATAGGTATTATAGGAGAACCTGCCTCGATCAAACTACAGACCAAATAGTATTCTGAAATATAATTCTACATAATACACAGTCATCTAAATACTCCTTTAAATTAACTCAGTTTTTTTTAACTATCCTTTATTTCTAAAAAAATCTTCTCTATAGTACCATGTACAAGTTATAAAAGCTATAACATTTGTACATGGGATGTGAGGCAAACAGAGCATAAACATTCCTGCTAATATATATACAGTAGAGTAGAACTTTATTCGTAAGAGCTTGCAATCTTGAGGTAAGGTAAAGCTTGGTGGGTGGTAGATTAGTTCTCATAGAGGATTCATTATGAAATGAGATTACCACCAAGAAGCCAATTTAATGAACTAGCCTCTATCCAGTGGGTGTGTAATGTTAGGGGTCCACTCATGGGGTAAGTTCCTCAAGTATATTAAAGTATATTAAAGCCTTGAAAGCTACAGTATGTGAGAGTTCTCTGGTATTTCCCAAGTTCAGTATCTAGCCTATTAAAGAGTCACTGTAGAGCTCCAATACTCTTCTAGAAATGTATAGTAAAATAAACAACCTTGTAGTTTTTATTTGCTAAAATGCAGTCTTCATTGGTAACGTCTTACACATAACAATGCAAGTTCTACTTTTTTGCTACTCACTAAAGTGACTGGCTTGGCCCAGCTGGAGTGCCTGACTGCCCCCTTACATCTTCCTGGGTATGGTTATGGTCAGTTGCTGTTCCTCTACATGGTCACCATTTCAGTACGTGCTGAGACAGGTGGTTTTAACTGTGGACTGTGTATATTGATAACAACCTGCCTGATTGGATCATCTAGCTGCGGACAAGAAATGCAAATAGTTTAAGTGAGTTCAATAGTTTAGAAATTAACTTTTATTGTGTATAAGTTATTGATGCAATTATCAGCTCACACATTAATGGGATAAAGTCACAGAGGGCTACCTCAGCGTGCTGATTAATATTTAACTGGTTAACAGCAAAGCAAAAAAGCTCAAGGAATTAAGAGAAAATAAGGATATAGAAATTAAACAAGCCGATAAAGGTGGAATTATTGTGGGGATGGACAAAACTAATTATCATAGAATGTGCTACACCTTATACAGGACAAGAACACATATGAAAGATTAGCAAAAAATCCAACCCCAGAATATCAGGCAGAGTTGCTTGCAATATTAATTGAAGCAAAAGAGAATGGACTTATTTTCAACAAAAACGTTCAATATTTATATCCTAAACATCCGGTAGCCGCTACCTTCTACAGTCTGCCTAAGATCCACAAGAAAAAGAGACCAATTCCTGGCAGGCCTATAGTGTCAGGAGTGTGAAACCTGACAGAGGATATCAGTAAACTCATAAATTGTAAGATAAAATCAATTGTGAGTTGCCTGCCAACGTATCTTCAAGACACGAGAGATATGTTAAGGCACTTGGACAACATTCCTGTACCTGAGGCGTCATTGCTAATTAGCCTTGACGTCGAGCAACTGTACAGTAGTATACCACACAAAGACGGAACTCAAGCAGTGAAATATTTTCTGTAAAGAACTGACATGACAACAGAATGGAGAAACTTTATCATTGTTCTGCTTTAGTTTGTACTAAATAGAAACTACTTTACTTTATGTTTGATAAACATTGGTACCGTCAGATTAGGGGCACGGCCATGGAGACATCCTGTGCCCCTAATTATGTCAATATGTATCTTGGTTTCTGGGAAGAAATGGTTGTGTTCATAGAAAGAGTTAGAGGATACACAGACAAGGTCTTACTTTGGAAACGGTTAATTGATGATGTATTCATCATTTGGGATGGCACAGAGCAAGAGTTTCTTGAACTTTACTTTCAAAATCAATAAGAAATCAATGACATCCCTACACTTGGAGATCATGAAAACAGAGAAAAGTACCCTGGAAACTAAAGTACATCAGAAGCCTGCATCCTCAAACATGTTATTGGATTGGAAAAGTCATCACCCAATCAAGCAAAAGTGCAGTATTCTCATAGGGCAATAATTGTGATTAAGGAGGAATCGTATTACTGAAGATAATTTCAAGATGCAAGCCGACCAATAGCGAAAAAGATTTAGTGAAAGGGGTTATCCCCACAAAATATTGAAAACTGCATACCAAAGGGCCATAAAAAACAGCAGGTTGGACCTATTATATAAACAAAGAGTTGTATAATGACCTACAGTAGTCAGAGTGAAGAAATAAAAAACATCCTCCAAAGGTATTGGTTTTTGCTTGGTGAAGATCCGCCACTGAAGGATAATATAACTACCAAAGCAAGTATCACCTTCAGAAGGGGGCCATCCATCGGATGCCTAGTCACTAGAAGTCACTACGAGGAAGGCACTAACAAAGCACTATGGTTGAAGCAAACAAAAGGTTTATACAGATGCCATACCTTTGTGATATATGCCAGGGTCTGTGTTTGTGGTAAACTCTTTGTAGGAAAAACTGAGAGGTCCTTCAAACAAAGTGTCCTCGATCACATAGGCTCCATAAGTAATAGGTTGGACACACCTGTGGCACGGCATGTCAGAACAGTTCATAACAATCTAGCTGAAGGCATATTGTTCCATATTATTGATAATCTAGAAATAAATTTTAGGGTGGGCAATGAGAGGAAAAACTTCTGCAAAAAAAGCTCTGGGTTAATCAAATTAAAAGCTCCGAGCCCTAATGGGCTTAATAAAGGCTTTTCTTTCTCAGCATTCATTGTTCCCCAAGGTTCTCTCCTAGACCCCCTCCTCTTCTCCATCTACACCTCCTCCCTTGGCACCCTTATAAAATCCTTTGGATTTCAGTATCATCTCTATGCAGATGATACTCAAATCTACCTCTCTGCACCTGATCTATCCCCCTCTCTTTTAGCTCAAGTTTCCAACTGCCTCTCTAGCATATCCTCCTGGATGTCCACCCGTCAACTCAAACTCAACATGTCTAAGACTGAACTTCTAATCTTTCCACCCTCTACTACAGCTTCCACACCTCAAATATCTCTCACTGTTGACAACACCATCATCGCCCCTACCTCCCAGGCCCGTTGTCTTGGGGTTCTACTGGATCCCGCCCTCTCTTTTATTCCTCACATCTTACAGAAGACACAGCTAAAATTCGAATCCACTCTCTCATCATCTCTCGACTCGACTACTGCAATTCCCTCCTTGCTGGCCTCCCCATCTCTCGTCTGTCTCCCCTCCAATCCATAATGAACGCCTCTGCTAGACTCATCTTCAATACCAAACGATCAGTGTCTGCAGCTCCTCTCTGTCAATCACTCCACTGGCTTCCCATAGCTTCCCGAATCAAATTTAAAATCATGACCCTAACACATAAAGCCCTCAACAACAGTGCACCCCCTTATATCTCTGCTCTTGTTTCAAAATACTCTCCCAACCGGCCCCTTCGTTCTGCTAACGACCTTCTTCTTTCCTCCTCTCTCATCACCTCCTCTCACACCCGTCTTCAAGACTTTTCTCGTGCTTCCCCATCTATTTGGAACTCCTTGCCCCGCTCCATTAGATTTTCTTCCTGCCTCAAAACCTTTAAGAAATTATTAAAAACACACCTGTTTAAATTTTTTTATCATCTTCAGCCTTAACATGTACAACTGAACATTCTACAGCTTAATAACACTCACACCCACAATCTACAGTACCACACACAGACCCCTCCACTTTACTGAACCAATTGCTTTCAATTGTATTTGTCACCCTCTTGTATCACACCTAAACCCTTAGATTGTAAGTTTGCGAGTTTTCAATCTTGTGTCAGTGCCTTGGAAACAAGCTCTATGTACATTTGATTTTATGCTCAAAAACAGGGCCCTCCATTCTTTACAAGGTGTTTAATTTGTTTTCTGCTATGTACTCAACCCCTGTACAGCGCTACGGAATATGTTGGCGCGATATAAATAAAGATAATAATAATAATAATAATAATAATTCATTTAAATTCTTACTTTTAAAATGTAAAACTTTTTCCCTTAAAACTTAAATCTTCCCTCCTGAAATAATCATCCTTAAAGTATCACCAAATTCTTCATATTTGCAAATAGTGCATTATATATATTCATGTACATCATCAAATGTAGTGTACATGATACAATGTACTGTATGTGAAAGGGGAAAGAAACTACAAATGCGAATGAACCTCCACCGAAGCTCCATCAAAAAACACCAGGAAGACAGCTATTGTACTCCAGTGGGACACCATTTCACCCAGGAGAACCACTCCATCCAGAACCTCAAAATAAAAGTACTCAGAGGGAATTTCAGAACTATGCAACAGCGGAAAACTTTTGAATTAAAAATTATTCCATTTTTTAATACCAAGGATCGAACATCGATTTAGGTTTTCTGTCCCACTATCTTAATGTCTTATAGCTAACACTTTTCCACTTACCCCCCCCTTCTTTTGCTGTTTTTGTAAGCTACATGCTATGTTGAAATGTATTGCTCTTTATTTGACTTTGCTGTGTTTTTATCTACAACCTGATCTATAGACTTACTGACCTATCAGGACATTATTCACAGTGCTGGTCTGTTTCTCACTTAACTCTGGTTAATTAATTTAGTCTTTCTTGTTTTTCCCCCCAAAAAAATTCCCACCTCTTTCTGTTTGCTGTTTTTAGTTCATACTTGTATCAGTATCGCTTTTTGACTTGATAAAGAGAGGCATTATCTCTCGAAAGCTCGTCGCTTTATTATGAATACGTTTGTCCAATAAAAAAGGTATCACTATTCACTGCAATACTCTGATTATTCAACTATATATATATATATATATATATATATATATATATATATATATATATATTCATATTATTCCATCTTGCTAAAACACCCTGGTATAAGCTCAATCTAAACTCAAAGAAAGGAGAAAATATGAACTGTTTGCTAGTAGATGTATACTGACTTGAAATAAAACATTTATGCTACTAATCACAATTTAAGAACCTTTGATGCAAGAAATGACACAAAGCTGCAAAAAAAATGGTGTCCTTTCATTTATTGAGCTTTAAACACTGACATGAGAAGAACCTGGGCCCATTTAAATTTGCACACAGTCAATACGTCATGAATGACATGCAGAAAGAAATTAAGGCTAATTTAAAAGGGAGCCCATGAAAGCTGGACTAACTGCAACTAGCTATTGAATTTACAACTTTGACAAAGCCTTTGTGTAGGCGAAACCATAATGGTTAGGTATCTTTTTTATTTTCAGATTTCCCAGACAATGTAAAGGAGAGACTGAGCTGCATGCTGGGTATTGGCTATATACAGCACCTTTGCCTGCTGATTGCTGCTATTGTATAGACTGCATGTGTGCACACTACTAGCAGGCATCCAGCAAACTCCAGGGACACTGTAAGAATCTGGAATGCAAGGGAGTAAGCTAATATCTATGTAAAAACAGTTATTTATTATTATTATCGTTTATTTGTTATTATCGTTTATTTGTACCAACATATTCCGTAGCGCTATACATAAGTTAAGTTACAGGCAATGACAAGTTAAAGATTCATACATTGCAAAGAGTGTATGGCCCTGTCTTTGAGCTTGGAATCCAGTGTCCATAGCGCTTTCCCTAAAGCACTGCGCAGGATTGAAACTCGCAGACTTACAATCTAAAAATGCCATTATTGCATTTTTAATTGCTGGTACTGCATAGACTGCACAGACTGCATGTGCACACACCTATGAAAGGTATACAGCAAGCTCCAGGGATGTTGTAAGTGTAATAAATGCTGGCTAACCAAGAGCAAACTTGTGTCTATGCATATGCCATAGTTTCATTGTATGCAGAAATCTTTTGGCATTAACAATATACAATATCATTTCATGTTCGGCCTGCACTCCACACTATTGGGATTATACCATCTGCTAGCCCTTTTTTTCATATATAGATCTTATTGCTTTTATTTTGTATATTTTTTATTCCACCTTTAGGGTGCTCCTTTGATTCCATTGTGCTTATAAGGAAACACCCAATGGTATTTATTTGCAGCATTTTGTTTTTCATTTTTATTAACCCTTAAGGTTTTTAACTGTTAACAATTAACTAGCCCTCCACTAGGGACTGTATGCTCTTCTCATAACTTTCTATTTAACTGGTTAATGGCAGGTAATTTAATCATGTTTGTGGGTTGAACCAAAGTTGTATTATTCTTTTTGCTTATAAATGTTCCAACTTTTCACAATAAAGACATTCTCTTCTAGGGAACATAAGCAAGGTGTTCTCTTTTTTATTTAGAAGTTATAACCTCTCTTTGTTGTTTTAACCCTTGATTCCTGTTCTGCATCCTGATGCTCCTGGAATAGAAGCTGGTTACCGAGAAGAGAATCCACTTCATGGTCCAATGGAGGATTTCTGTAGCCAAGGCAGGAAAATTCTGGAGCTGAGTTGGACCCTCCATCTGGGTCATGACAAATATCATGCTGGTTTCTATTGCATCAGCTTGGATTATTATTGGTAAATTAACAGTTTATTTACAGCTTTGGATCATCATATCCTTGTATAAATTCCTTAACAAAATGCTCTAAATGCTAAATGATAACAACAGTACACACTCTAATAAGGAATAATACAATTTGAGATATAGTTATCTAATAATAATGTTATGTACATGCTTTGTGCCTAGGAGTCTGTTTCTTTGCATTTAAATATCTTACAGATCCATGCTGTGTCATATCTAACTTGAAAAACAAATTAAAAATTCACTTGAAACAAAGTTAATAGCTCTCAGTGCATATAAATGGATTTGTTCTATGTGGTGGTGGGGGGGGGGGGGGGGTTGCATTGGGAGGTTTCTCATGAGATTCCAAATCATGGTGAGAATTAATTCCCTCTATCTAATTTACTGCATCAATCAGCATAATCTGACATCAAGAGAATCAATATTATAGATAAGCATCCAAAACAAAACATAAATGGAATTAAGGGTCTTGTGTACCTCTACCATATGTGAAACTGTACCCTTTCATAGAAAGAACCCACACGATCATATAATATTGCCCAACATGTTAGTGCCTCCCCATTTTTTGTACAATCTTTTTCATTGCAAACTAAACAATCTCCTGTGTGAAGCAAATTGCTAACTTGTGGTAAAAGCTGTAATAATACTGTATTTGAAAGAACAGATAATTAATCAATGAAAACAGCTGTTACCACCCCAGGACTTTAATTCCAATGTAAAACTTGAAGCAGTTTGTTCCTATTCATTGAACATACATAATTTAACTTAATGTCTTCTCAGTATAAAAATATAAAATTAACATATGACGGTCTCCTCAAGCCTTGAAAGATTGCACAGAAAGCAGCAAGCTCTGTATGTATTTATTTAGCTTGTATTTTAGATGGTTTGGGAAAAAATATATTCAGTAATGGATTGAATTATTCAATTATCCCATTTAGCAGATGCTACGTAACAGATTCCTGCTATAATTCTCCTGAGGCATCAATTCCAATGCTAGTTTGTACTCAGTGGGCATCGAAGGGACCTTATCCCATCTCCCTGTTTGCTTCAAGGCGAATATATTAAAGGTGAAAAAGAAAAGTGAACAACTGTATACAAATGTAATATAATTCAATGTAAGAGGAAATTTAGAATACAAGAATAACGTCCTAAGGGTGTGCCTAAATAATTACAGAAATGTTTTCTTGAGGTGAAAGAAAGCTTATTCTAAGTTACAAAAAATGTTAGCAATTCAAGAGACAAAAAATAATTTTAAAATTAAGTTACACACTAGATTTCAGAATAATGTCTGACTAATCTCTGACATTTTTCCGCTTGGACAGTGAATGAATTATTACTATTGGTGAAGATAATTCTCATTCTCTATGGAATGTGGAAAATAGGGAACATGTAAAATAAAGAAGGGGAACCATGCACATGGAGTCCATAATGTTAAACTATGGGACAGTAGATAAGTATTTAAAAAAAAAAAATAGTAGATTCTATGGGCCTCATTCTATTATCGGCCGTAAATCGGCCGTAAGGCTGCGATTCCTTGCGGGGGTTCAGTTAACTCGCGATTCTATTATACGGCCCCGCAAGGATCTCCTTTTACGGCCGGCCGCATATCTTGGAACCGGCCGTAATCTGTGAAATATAAAAACTCAAAAATAAATTCAAGCCTGCACTGTACAGCTCTGTAAATGCTAGGGATCATATTGGGGGACATGAGGATTAAAAGGAACCCACTCTCAAGCTTGCACATCTGCCCAAACCCGAGTTCAAATTAACTGTTTATTTTCCGGCTGCGGCGTGGGTGTGTCTGAGGTGCTCCAAGCACTCTGGACTTTTTACATGGATATTTTACGGATATTAAAAATAAAATATTTTACGGATTTGAGTACAGGATAATTATGTGCTATTTTTTCTAACACCTAAAATCCCTTTATAGTCTTCTCAAAGTGCAGGATGGCTTTATTTGAGCTATTTTATGTGCTTAATTGGTGCTAGCGAGACCTCTTTCCTGCAAGTAAGCTGCGGCTCGCTTTTAGCCTTGCAGAGAGGTTTCCCGGAGCAATTGAATTGCAAAACTCTTGCGGCCGTTTTAGATCAAAGGCTTTCCTCTGGCGCGAGCGGCCGCAAGAGATAGCAAGGCACCGGCCGCAAGCCTGCCGGAGCCTCCGGCCGTAAGGGAATAGAATAGCAGAATAGCTTGCGGCCGGTCCTTGCGGCCCCGCATCGGCTGCGGCCGCTAATAGAATGAGGCCCTAAGTATGGCTCTTATTTCCTTTTTTTTTTGTATGTTTGCTGGTTCAATTTGTTTTTTAGGTAGAAGAAAATGGTAAGGCGTTCTAATTTAACTAACTTAAATGAAAGCTCATTAAAATAAAATATTATTAGACCTCATGTTTTTATTAGGATATGTTAAATAAGTTTAGGAATATTTAGGGCTGAAATTTCCAAAGTAGCTAAGCAGAATGCTTGATACAAAGTGTAAAAATAGATCTAATATGTAAAAAGTGACACAGTGGCATAGGACAAATGAACTGCTTATATATTTATATATTGTGAGAGTAATTTTAAACGATTGTCCACCCAGGAGGTGTGAAGGAGTTAACACTCCTGAAGCAGTTAATTAGCTACACCAGATAGAGCCAATTAAAAGACTGGAGCTGAAGCTCAGGTGGGGCTGCCATTTGGACTGCATGCTGGCAGTCTCTGTGTTAGGCCTCTGTGAGAAGCTGTGCTTTTTTGGATTGCAGTCTGTGAGGCTGCTGGATTGGACTGTGTTCTCATGTGACCTGCTTTGAAGAAAAGACAAATACACAGAAGTGTTTATAGAGCTTATTTTGACTGAATATTAGAAACAGAGAGAGATGTGAAGCTTGAAAATTACAAAAAAAAGAGACAGCAGCAGCAGAGATATTTAGAGAGTCTTGATATACTTTAAAATTAAGACATTCATGACTTACTACAGAGATTTATAATGTAAACAGGAAAGATAGGTCCTACGTTTCATATTAGAGAAACTATATTAACAATATCTTAGTAGTAGTAGTAGTAGTAGTAGTAGTAGTTGGACAAAAATAAAAAATTGCTTTTTATGCTCATGTTTCAGCTTTAGTAAAATATTAAAGAAGTAGATAGTTTTACAGGAAAACCGCCATACAACAGGAGAACTCACTCTTAATTTTAGCCCCTGCTAGCAAGCATATCATAGGGCCAATTTACCAATTTGCTCCTTTCCAAGGGATAATAAACCCAAATATGAGTCTACAGACTGATTAAGCTTATTTGTAAGCTATTTTATATTTACTTTGGTACAATATTCCTGATCCCAAGTTGAGTCTGGCTCCTCCTACACCAATCATGATTGTGGAATGAATACACATGCACAAAACCATTAGAGCAATGAATCTATGATGTACATAAATAACATTTTAGTGGAGACTATATATTTTAGAGATATATTCAAGTGAGCTGGATTATGAATGCATCTGATAGAGAATTAGTAGTGTATAAAAAACAATTACATGAAAAAATACCAAAATAAAAGTTACCCTAAAGTTTGCATTAATGTCTTGCATTTGCAAACTGTTTTCTATCAATGTTGGCACCTCCTGAAAATCCCAGCCCCAGCAAAAATTAGCATACATAATACATTGTATATTTTTGGTCTGTGAATTGAGCTGCAGCTTTCCTTTATATTTCTGTAATAACCAGACCAAGGTCTGTGTCCCTTCATTCACTGATTGTTTTATTTACATCCCAGGTGAAACTTCCCCCAGCCCCAGTGAAATACTCCTGTCACCCCCCCCCCAGCACCAGTGAATTACCCCTGTATCCCCCCCACCAGCCCCAGTGAATTGCCCCTGTGATCTCTCCCAGCTCCATTGAATTACCCCATATTCTTCCTCAGCCCCAGTGAATTGCCCCTGAAATCTATCCCAGCCCCAGTGAATTGCCCCTAAGATCTCTCCCAGCCCTATTCACACAGAGACACATGCACATCTCTCTTCCACAAACTTTGCAGTCATTGCAGCACCATAAATCAAGCATAAATGCTCATTCGCCTAAGACAGATTAGAATAGGAAGAAAAGGCTTTGGTTTCAGTACAATTATAATTTGTCAGAATTTATCAAGGAGATGGTGTGTGTCTAAAGAACAACTGTGTAACAGCTCAAGCTTTTTTACTGGATTGTCGATTTATGGTCCTTTAAGGATCTTTAGTTCTAAGGAGTGTAGCAGCATTATCTAGCTGGCTGCATACAGCATTGCTGATCGGCTGCAAAGCTGTGCATGATCACATAGTTACATAGTTACATAGTAATTAAGGTTGAAAAAAGACTTTCAGTCCATCAAGTTCAACATACAGGGTTCATTTTTACAAAATCGAACCCTGAGAAGCCTAGCTGAATCCTGGGGGTGTAAACATCACCTGCAACAATTTTTTATTTTTTTTATTGCAAAGCTAAAAATACACAGTGCATGGAAATAAATGTACTCATACACTACTAATTCCCTCTATCAGATGCATTCATAGCCAAGCTCACTTGTATATATCTTTTAATGACTAACTGAGAATGATTGAATTACAAGTTCTCAAAGTCATAGGTCCTTCAGATTTATTTTGATAACATACTTTAATGAATACCTTCAAAGCAATGAATGTAGCTTGACATTGATCAGACCATAGATAAAATGTACATTTTCACATCAGTGAATAAAGGAAGTCTTTGATCCATTTGTGAGAAAAGCTTGGTAAGTGTTACAGTCTCTGGGTGAAGGAAATTGGCCCACCATGCCAATGTTTGTTAAGAGAGGCGATAATTCAGGATAAGAGTAATGTGACATAACTTCCAAATAACAATCTAGTCAATTTCTGTCCATTTTGGCAAAAATATCCAACCCACAGATGTCTCTGTTTTGTTTTTATACATATGCCACATGTGCAAACTCATTATTTGCCTTCAAGTATGTCCTGTCACCTACATAGAATACTCTAAGACATTTGACACACATGATGAGGTATACCACATTTAATGATTTGTATGAAAAGTACTTTATTCACTGAGAAAAGAAATGTGTTATGTACATCAAGAGAAAGTATGTGCGTAGAGCAAGTATCTAACAATACAGGATATAGTAGGTGACCCAATAGGAGGTAAAAGCAGTAGAAAACTAGTATTATATGATGGTATTTTTTATTGACCCCCATAGCAGGTACTAAACCATTTGTGTATGTATTAATGTATTTATTTGTGTATGTATTAATGTATGTATGTGTGAATGTATTAGTTGTGACAGATAACAAATTCAATTAGATATTTGTCTCATATGCTTCTATAATGTGTCATAATCATGAATGTATGTTTAGCTAGCAGTCTATGTAAAAAAAAAACATATTAATGTTACATAAAATCTGTTATCATAACCACTCTTAGTTGTGAGTTATACAATGCGACTGTCTTTACTCTGAATCATTTTTCACTAACCTCCAAGGAATGATTTATTTAAATGTGTACATGTTTTAACATTAGAAAACATGTTGGGGCTTGTAGTGACACCTGTGTTGCTTATCACAATGACCAGGTGTCATATATACTAAACAGCAAAGTGTTTGAAAACTTAGAGATGTTAAATGTTAGTAGTACTTTTGTCCCAGTGGATATTCACTCCAATATTCACTCTTTTTATTATATATTACTAGCGACTTGCCCGTCAAAAAATGACGGTCAATAAAAGAAAGTGTTGAAATGCTGTTTGCCACACAATGTGAGTGTACTGTGTGCCTCAACTATATAGACCCCTCTAACACACTAATGAACGCATGTAATAACACTATAAGTGCCATGAGGGTTATCCAGGACCCTCATGACCCAAAGTGTAAGCACTACACCATTTTAACCTGGTCACTTATGGGGGTCTATCCAGACCCTCATAAGCCTCTATTTAACCCCATCAGTCCCATAAGGGTATATTAAGACCATTATGGGCCTGTTACAAGCCAACATTAACCACATAAGTGCCTTGACGGTCCTCAAGGACCATCATGACACTAAGTATAAACACTACACTGTACTATACCACCCCAATAAAACATTAACAGCCTTATTAAATTGTGATTCGGTAAATTTTAAAGGGCTCTATTTAAACTCACAGCATATTTTTTTTACAGAAGTATTTAGTTAGTGAAGACCTTGCTTTTGGATAGAAGTTCACTAACTAAAAACTTCTGTAAAAAAAAAAATGCTATGAGCCTAAATAGTGCCTTTTAAAATTTACCGAATCACAATTTAATCAGGCTGTAAATATCAACTAAACACCCTCTACACTAACCTATTAACACCTACACTACCTACCCCCTAATAACCCCCTCATTACCACTGTAATTACAGAAAACAAAAAAACTAAAGTCATCAAAAATCAAAAATCTACATTACATAAAATAAAAAAAAACTAAAATCACAAAAAAAAGGAACATTACAGAAAATAAAAAAATACATTACAACCCCCCCACACACTACAGAAAAAAAATACACACCTGAAAAGGAAATACATATAATACATACAATACAATTAAATATAATACAATACAATTAAATACAATACATTACACCCCTATCTAATATACATCCCCCTATCTAATATACATCACCCAATCTATCTAATATACAATACTTTCTATCTAATATACATCCCCCTATCTATCTAATATACAATAAATACTATCTATGTACTATACATCCCCTTATCTAATATACAGTACATGCTATCTCTATATAGCAACCCTAATTCTAAGCTGAAAAAAAATAATTAAGACCACTTACCTTTGAGATGTTTCTTCAGATCACCAACCTAGGGTAAAAAAAGATTTAAAAAATTACTACAACACGTTTACATAAAATAAATAAACATTCTAAACATTCTAAATATTCTACTCCCCTTTTCAGCATGTCCCATCCTCCTTCATCTTTGCTTCTCCGATGCGGCCACTGTTAAAAAAAAACCATTACATTAATACACATACATAAACATAAAACCAAGTAAAATCAACACAATCTACATTGTACTTACCTCACCGCGATGTCTCCAGCCTCCTCGTGTTGTGCCCCGGAAGCATCCGCGCTCTCTAAAAAAAAACAACACACATCCGCCGTGGTGGATGTCCCCGACGCTAATGAGCTTCCTATGGAGTGTTCCAGAATAAAATTGGCAATGGCGGCTTCTGATTGGCTGAAAACGCTGTCTATCAAATTCAGCCAATGAGAAGACGCCATTCGTGAACCAATGAGAAAGGGATACACCCCAAAATCCCACGCTGATTGGATAACGAACCTGTCAATCTTTATTTGAACCAATCCGAAGGCTTTATTGCCATCAGCGAATCACAATGGGATACACCCCCACGCGGTGATTAGCTGAAGAGATCTGCGCCTTCCCATTAGCTGTAATACCGATTGACATTGACAATAGCCAATGAGAAGGCGCAAATGCCTTCACCAATCAGTCCATGGGGGTGTATTCCATTGTGATTGGCTATTGTCAGTGCAACCAATCAGAATGAGCAGATGCCTCCAGCCAATCACCCTGTGGGGGTGTATTCCATTGTGATTGGGTGAAGGCATCTGCGCCTTGTGATTGGTTTAAATAAAGATTGACAGGTGCATTATCCAATCAGAGTGGGATTTTAGGGTGTATCCCTTTCTGATTGGTTCACACATTGGAGCCTCCTGATTGGGTGAATTTGATAGACAGCGTTTTCAACCAATCAGAAGGCACCATTGCCTATTTTCTTCCTGAAAATTCTTCGGGAGCCTCATTAGCGTCGGGGATGTCCGTGAGTGCCGATGTTAGTTTTTTTTTTTTTTTTTTTTAGAGCACGGTTCCCGGTTAGGGCAGAAGAGGAGGAGGAGGCTGGAGACATCGCAGGGAGGTAAGTACAATGTAGATTATGTGTATTCTATTTTGTTTTTATGTTTATGTATGTGTATTAATGTTATGTTTTTTTTAACAGGTGCCGCACCTGAGAAGAAGAAAAGAATAAGGACAGGACATGCCGGAAAGGTGAGTAGAATATTTAGAATGTTTAGAATGTTTATTTATTTACTGTAAATGTGTTGCACTAATTTTTTTTTTTTCCCCTAGGTGGCTGATCTGAATGGACATCTGCAAAGGTAAGTGGTCTTAATTATTGTATTCTAGCTTAGAATTAGATTATTTTATATATAGATAGCATTTATTGTATGTGAGCTAGGGGTATGTGTTTTATTTAGATAGCATAGCATGAATTGTATATTAGATTGTGTTATTTATTTAGATAGATTGGTGAATATATATTAGATAGATAGGATGTATATTACATAGATAGTATTTTTTGTATATTACATAGATTGTGTGATGCATATTATATAGATAGGATGCATATGGTATTTATTTAGATAGATTGGGGGATGTATATTAGATAGAAAGGATGTATTGTATATTAGATAGGGGTGTATTGTATTGTGTTTAATTGTATTAGATTGCATTTAGAGATGTCGCGAACAGTTCGCCCGCTGACAATTCGCGACGATTTTGGCATGTTCGCGTTCGCAGCGGACGGCGAACACAGGCGCTTTTCGGTTCGCCCCCTATACTTTATCATTGAGGAAACTTTGACCAGGCACCTCACAGTCAGCAGACACAATCTAATTGCATATGCCTGCCTACCAGTGTGTGTGTGTGACAGGCTAACACCTAACAGCTTATATTGTGCATATTTTCACTACTCATACCTGTGGTGTTCCATACATTGAAAACAGCCATTTTTTTCCTGTAATCTAATTTCAGTTGCCTGCCTGTGTCAGGCTCACAGCTTATATTGTGCTCAGTGAAATAAAACAACACTTTTTTGACTGTAATAGATTGAATAGCAATTGCCTGCCTACAGGCGTGTGTGTGAAGCCTATTGCATCTACTCTGCCAATTTTTGCCAGTGCACAGTGATACGTCATATCTGGTGTAACCGTAGTGTACAGTGACATAAAACAACACTTTTTTGACTGTAATCAATTGAATATCAGTTGCCTGCCTACAGGCGTGTGTGTGAGGCCTACAGCGCCTACTCTGCCAACTTTTGCAAGTGCACAGTGACACTCATATCTGGTGGCACCTTAGATTGCACGCGCAGTGCCCCAAATTTGAAGTGGGAGGACCAACCAAGCTTCTTTTTCCATCTCCCTGTTCCAAAAATCAATGCCATATACAAGTCCCCTAATATTGGACGTAACAGGGATTAAACCGATAGGAATAGTACTACTTAACAGTACACACCTTATAATAACGCAGACAGAGGCAACGCAGAGAGAGGAGTCTGAAGAAGAGAAGTCAGAGGAGGAAGGTTGCTTTGAGGAGGTGGAAGACCAAACACAGCAGGCGTCCCAGGGGGCTTGTTGTCACCTTTTGGGGACCCTTGGTAGCTGGGTGGAGGAAGAGACCTTCAATGACATCAGTGAGGACAAGGCTAGCTTGGTATCCAACCTTGTGCAAATGGGGAGTTTGCGGTTGTGCAAAGGGACTGTTTGCGGTTCTTTGCGGTGCATTAAACGGGGAGATTGGTCTGTTACTGTGAAGCGAGTGTAACCCTTACACTACCTGATTGATACAACATCATACCTGATGTTTTAAAGCATGTTATTCCAAACAATTTAGGAATGTTAGGTGATTTATGCCCTTTATGGCTTAAAACCAGACTCTGCATCAACTATGTAATTTTCCGTGGGAGTTTTGCCATGGATCACCCTCCGGCATGCCACAGTCCAGGTGTTAGTCCCCTTGAAACAACATTCCCATCACTATTGTGGCCAGAAAGAGTCCCTGTGGGTTTTGAAATTCGCCTGCACATTGAAGTCTATGGCGGTTTGCCCGTTCTCGAACAATAGATGGAAGTTCGCGTCCGCTGTTCGCGAACCTAAAATTTGATGTTCGCTACATCACTAATGGCATTATATTGTATGTATTTGTATTGTATGTATTATATGTATTTCCTTTTCAGATGTGTAAAAAAAAAAATTCTGTAGTGGTGGGATTTGTAATGTGTTTTTTTTATTTTCTGTAATGTTGCTTTTTTTATTTTTTGTGACTGTTTTTTTATTTTATGTAATGTAGATTCTTTATTTTTTGTGACTTAAGGCTTTTTTATTTTCTATAATTAGAGTGGTGGGGGTTATTAGGGGGTAGGTAGGTAGTGTAGGTACGTAGTGTAGGTGTTAATAGGTTAGTGTAGAGGGTGTTTAGTTGAAATTTAATGTTTTATTGTTGGGGTATAGTGCGGGTAGTGTTTATACTTAGTGTCATGATGGTCCTTGAGGACCGTCATGGCACTTATGTAGTTAATGTTGGGTTGTAACAGGCCCATAATGGTCTTAATATACCCTTATGGGACTGATGGGGTTAAATAGATGATTATGAGAGTCTGTATGGACCCCCATGAGTGACAGGGTTTATTAGCGGTTTATGGGGGTCGGTATTGACCCCCATGAGTGAGGGGGTTAATTAAGGGCTTTTGGGGGGCTGTATTGACCCTCCTGAGTGACGGGGTTAATAAAGGTTTTATGGGGGTCTGTATTGACCCCCATGAGTGAGGGGGTTAATTAAATGCTTATGGAGGTCTTTATTGACCCCCATGAGTTATGGGGTTTATTAAGTCCTTATGGGGGTCTGTATTGACCCCCATGAGTGACAGAGTTAATTAAGGGCTTATGGGGGTCTGTATTGACCCCCATGAGTGACAGGGTTAATGAAGGGCTTATGGGGGTCTATAATGACCCCCATGAATGACAGGGTTAATTAGGGGTTTATGGGGGTCTGTATTGACCCCCATGAGTGACAGTGTTAATGAAGGGCTTATTGGGGTCTATATTGACCCCCATGAGTGACAGGGTTAATGAAGGGCTTATGGGGGTCTATATTGACCCCCATGAGTGAGGGGGTTAATGAAGTGCTTATGGGGGCCTGTATTGACCCCCATGAGTGACAGGGTTAATGAAGGGCTTATGGGGGTCTGTATTGACCCCCATGAGTGACAGGGTTAATGAAGGGCGTATGGGGGTCTAAATTGACCCCCATGAATGACAGGGTAAATTAGGGGTTTATGGGGGTCTGTATTGACCCCATGAGTGAAAGGGTTAATGAATGGCTTATGGGGGTCTATATTGACCCCCATGAGTGACAGGGTAATGAAGTGATTAAGGGGGCCTGTATTGACCCCCATGAGTGACAGGGTTAATGAAGGGCTTATGGGAGTCTGTATTGACCCCCATGAGTGACAGGGTTATTTAGGGGTTTATGGTGGTCTGTATTGACCCCCATGAGTGAGGGGGTTAATTAAGTGCTTATGGGGGTCTGTATTGACCCCCATGAGTGACAGGGTTACTGAAGGACTTATGGGGGTCTATAGATATATAGGGGATTTTCGTGTGTCTGAATTCGGGAATATGGACTTAAATGGAGGTGTAACTTCACTTTCAGAGGTCCTGGTGCCCCCCCCCCCCTCTTGCTATTGGTAAGCTTTTTATGTATATTTTTTGAGTATTTGGTGTGTTTTGACTGTTTTCAGGTGCGCGCGGTTCGGCCGTTATGGCCGTATTTTTCGTGCGTCTGTGTGTGTGTGGCGTTAAGGTTGGTTCCGAGGTCGTTTTTTTTTCTAAGTCATGCGTGTGTGTGTTTACCGCGTGTGAGGCGCCTTTGAGCCTCCACCTCCGCAAATGCGGTCCTTCGCTTTGCGCAGGTCTGCATTTGCGGACAAACACAGCCGATGTTGGAGCCTCCACCTTCCGCAAAGGCGGCCCCTCGCTTTGCGAGGGTCTGCATTTGTGGAGCAAACTTCATCCCTTGCTTTGCGAGGGATGCAGTTCTTGCAAGCTCGCAAAGCGAGCTCGCAAAGCGAGCTCGCAAAGCGTGACGATGATTCGTAGTTTGACAACTATTATATGTGATCTGCAGAGGTCAAAGTTACAAAACTACTCCGTGCAACACTAGTAAGAAACAAACAAACAAGTACTGTACTATACATTTAAGGGCCTCACTCTATTAACGGCCGTAGGAGATTCGTGGCCGCAAGGACCGGCCGCAGGCTATTTGCCTATTCTATTCCCTTGCGGCCGAGGGCTCCGGCAGGCTTGCAGCCGGCGCCCTGTTATCCCTTGCGGCCGCACGCGCAGCAGGAAAGCCTTTGATCTTACACGGCCGCAAGAGTTTCGGCCGCAAGAAAGCCATGGTTGCTATTCAAATGCTATGTAAACCCTCTCGTCATGGCCGTAATTATCTAAAACCGAGCCGCAGCTTACTTGCACCAAAAATGTCCCACTAGCACCAATTAAGCACATAATAAAGCCATCCTGCACTTTGATGAGACGATAAATTGATTGGAGGTGTTAGCATTCATAGCACAACATTCCCCTACACTCAAATCTGAAAATCATTTTTATTTTAATTCATGTAAAATGTCCGTGGACAAAGTCCCAAGGGCTTGGAGCACCTCAGACCCGCAAAGGCTGCGGGATTAGCCTCCATCAAGTCCGTAAATGGGTAAAATAGACCCACGGGTCGTAAAGGGCTTACTTACAAGTCGTAGCATAGAAAAGCCATCCTGTACTTTTATTAAAAGGGAAAGTTATGTTTGGTTTTAGAATTAATAGCTCAACATTCCCCTGCTCTCAAATCTGCAAATAAAGATATTTAACTTCATGTTCAATCTTCGTGTTTTATCTATCATGCAAGCACGCACGGGTTTGAATAAGGAGCTACGGGCTTGAATAAACGAGCTACGGGCTTGATCATTGAAGTCTGTGGGACTTGGACGGATTTTAAAATCAAAGTACAATTTTGCGATGTGCAAGCTTGAGAATGTTTTGCTATTAATCCTCATGCACCCCCATTATGTTCCCCATCATTTAAAGTGCTTTGCAGTGCTGGATTGAATATATATTGGCTTCTACAATGCTTTGAGTTTGCGGCCCTCAACCTCCGAACCCTTACGGGATTAAACAAGGACGAGCCTGCGGGACTTCGGGACGGAAAATAAACCGTAAATGATATATCGGATTTGGGCGATGTGCAAGCTTGAGAGGGTGTTGCTATTAATCCCCATGTCCCCCATTATGATGCCTAGAATTTACAGAGCTTTACAGTGCCATCTTGAATTTATATTTGCATTTACAGTTTTCTGACTTTGCGGCAGGAAAACAAAGCCGTTTGCATGATGTGCGGCCGGCCGTAAGGGGTATATCCTTGCGGCGCCATCCATTTGAATAGCAGGGTAGCAGTCGCTCTACACGGGGGCAGAAAATGGCCGCAAGGAATCACAGCTTTGCGCCCATTTTACGGCCGTTAATAGAATGAGGCCCTAAGTGATTTACTCATGCTTATTGTACCTGTCTTCAAATGTATGATATATCATCCAGGAAAGCAAGTCATTGCTATGCAGGAGAAAGAATGAAACAAGATTACTGTGAAGCTTTTCTTCCAATTGTCTGGAAACAAAAGGATTACTGGAGAATGTCATAAATCACTGAAGCCTGGTCAAGGATGATATTTTTTCTCAGCCAAAACTGAATATGCAAATTGATATAGCAAATGTGTATCTGTGAGTGTGATGTAATGAACTGTTTATTATAGAATTTTTGGTAGGAAGCAAATCCTTTTACCAAAATTAAAATATCTGCTGTCTGAGGAGGGAGCAAAATGGAACATGTTACAACATTTTCTGCCTTAATCTCATATATGTGTATAGTATTTATTTAGGCACAACTGAAGACTTGATATATGACAAATGAATAGATTTGACCTAAAGAGAAAAGAGCTGGAAATATGACTCCAGTCCCCATATTATTCTAAGGCAGGGGTGTCAAAACTCGGTCCTGGAGGGCCACACACATGCCTGGATTTGATGATAACCCTTCTGCGTACAGGTGAGTCAATCACTTCTTCAAGTACCTTATAACCGGCATCCAATATCCATGCTACTGGGCTGACTTGTAAATTCCACCATGCCAAATCATCGGAGCTTGAGCCTTTGAGACCTTCAGAGGTTGGGGTATGGTTGTATACTACAACAAATCTATTTGTTAACAACATTTCTGAAGTTTAAATGTAACCTCCAAGAAACTTACCTAAAGGCTCTACTAGTCTCTAAAAGTCCTGGTTCACATGAGAGGGCCACACAAGACAAAAGGTTGCTTTTTTTCCTCAAAGACTTTGGCTTTGGTTCCTTAGTTATGTTTTTTTGCCTCAGATCCCTTCCTGTGCTGCACATCCTTGGGTAGCCTCTCTGTCATCAGCTTTCAGCCTTGTTCCAGCTGCCAGTGTTGTGATAAAAATGCAATTGCTTTTAGATACAGACAGTGTACATCTAATATTTATTAGATGTATTACATGAAACTTTTTTTAAATAATATTGATTAAGCATAATTTCAGTGCCCACAATTAGTATTTGCATCCCTCAAGTTTCTATCCCCTTGGAATTCAAAGCTAACAGATAATGAATGCCTTAGTGGAGAAGAATAGGACTGCAACACATTGTTAATCATTTTTATTTATTATATTTCATTTTATAAAATGATTTTCCCATTATAAATTCAACACTAGAATAGTACATCAGTGGTTCTTTAAATATTAAATAAAATGCGCTTGCATAATTGTGAAGCATATGTACAATTGACATGAAATTGTAACATACCTTTATTGTTTTTCATGTAAAATCAGATCTAGAGCTCAACATTTTATAACCAGCTTTTGTGAGTGTTACCTACGTAAACACTGATATTTTATTGTGTCCATCTTCTGTTAATTGCTGCCATATTTATCTAGAACATTTAAATTATCTTTTAATTTAAATTTCCTACTTATCACAGGCAGACAAGTAAATTACTGATTTGTTTTTTTGGGGGTTTATTCTGTCTGCTTCATTTATAACCCAGGTCCTGTAAATGTCATATAGTGGTGCATATAAATTTAGAGCAAAAACAAAGCATATGGGAACAGTGGGAACTATGTCTAAAAAAAATAGGAATGTTTTTCCTGCCTACGTAAATGGGATCTTCAGCTAATTATCTTCCAATAATTCCATGCTGGACCACTTTGTAAGTTGAAACCAAAATTGTAATTCTTGATGGCAGAAAATGAACAGGTGTGATATTAGGTTTTCAGCACATTTGCAATTAAATATTAAAGCATCATTGACATTCAATAATAGTTTTATAGCCAAAACAATTAATCCAATCTGGGGTTAAGTCAAAGATGAACATTTTCATATGCACAGGAAGTCAAGTTCAACTTCTAGGGTCACATGTTTTACATAAATGTCAATGATCTGCATAAAATGAGTTTATGGCCAGATTATCTATAAGGCAAAGTTATTTAGATGTGATAGTGAAGAAAAATGTAAAATTGAGGTTGCCTCTATTTAGTAAACTGTGTTTATGGATCACTATCTGTTCTCATATGTGGTGTGTTGTAGATTTATTTGTATGCAAAACAATAAAAGGTGGTTTGCTTTTTTAAATATACAAGTTTAGAGCTACAAAGAATGTGAGAGAGACTTGCATGAAGCAGAACACTCCAAAGAAGTTCAGCACAGAAGTCATGTAAGCAGGAGTGGTGATAGAAGAAGTGAGGAGAAGGTAATTGGGGAAACAAAAGAAATGGCTTGGGGAATATCTGGATAGAAAATAAGAGATATAGGATAGACTTGTATCAATAAGAGCTTTGTAGTGTTAAAGAGATCATTTTGAATGTATTTATTTAAATGTAAAACATTTTCTAACTTTGCATACCTTTTTACCTAAGCAAGCTTGCCCTTCCTTCCTAACCCTGGCTACTGCTTATCTTTTCTTCCCTAGGCTTTTGCCTCTCCCATTCACTTTTAGATTGTAAGTAGCTAGTTTCTAATTTTGTAGGGTGCTTTGGAATAAAGCACTTTCTACAAAGATTTTAAGCTCAAAACAGGCCCTCCATTTTCTGCAGTTGTTAAAATTGAATTTTTTATAGTTACATAGTTACATAGTATCTAAGGTTGAAAAAAGACCATCAGTCCATCAAGTTCAACCTTTCAAGATCTCTTCCGATCTGCAATATGCGGATTAACTATTAATTAATTAGTTGTATAAAAATAAAAAAATAAACACAAAAAAAAAAATCAAATCCCTCCTGATCCCAGACACTGGCGACCGGACTTCTCCCTGGATCAATACTGCCTCTCTAATTATCCATGATAACCCTGAATTCCATTTTTAATTAGAAATAAATCCAGTCCCCTTTTAAAGTTATCTATCGAATCCGCTTTCACCACCTCCTCAGGTAGAGAATTCCACAGATTAACCACCCTTACTGTGAAGAACCCTTTTCTTTCTTTAAGGTGGAATCTTTTTACTTCTAACCTCAAGGGATGTCCTCTTGTCAGTTGAAAACCTCTTGGCACAAAAAGCTCCCTTGACAAATATTTATATTGACCCTGGATGTATTTATATAAGGTAATCATATCTCCTCTTAGACATCTTTTTTCTAGAGAAAATAAGTTTAATTTGGTTAGTCTTTCTTCATAACTTAGCCCCTCCATTCCCCTTATTAGTTTTGTTGCCCTCCTCTGTACCTTCTCTAGCTCTAAAATGTCCTTTTTATGAAGTGGTGCCCAAAATTGTACTCCATATTCCAAATGAGGGCGTACTAGAGATTTGTATAGTGGCAGAATTATATTTGCTTCCCTGGCTTGTATACCGATCTTAATACATGCTAATATTTTATTTGCCTTTGCAGCTGCTGCTTGGCTTTGAGCACTGTTACCTAGGTGGTTGTCCACAAGCACTCCAAAATCCCTTTCAATATCTGATACACCTAGATTTGCTCCATTAAGATTATAAATTGCATGGCTATTTTTCCTTCCCAGATGCATAACTTTACATTTATTCGTATTAAATCTCATCTGCCATTTAGATGCCCATTCCTCAATTTTATGTAAATCCCTTTGGAGGGAAAGCACATCACTATCTGATTTAATTACCTTGCACAACTTCGTGTCATCAGCGAAAATGGAGACACCACACTCCAATCCTACCTCTCAGTCATTTATAAATATGTTAAAAAAGAGAGGACCTAATACTGAACCCTGAGGAACCCCACTTACCACATTAGTCCAATCGGAGTATGTTCCATTTACAACAACCCTTTGCTTCCTGTCTTTTAGCCAACTCTCAATCCATGAGCAGATATTTACTGCAACTCCTGTATCTCTTAGTTTGCACAATAGTCTCCCATGTGGCACTGTATCAAAAGCCTTTGCAAAATCCAAAAAGACTACATCCACTGAGTTGCCTTGATCCAGGTTCCTACTAACCTCCTCATAGAAACTAATTAGATTTGTTTGACATGACCTATCCCTCATAAATCCACGTTGACTCCTACTTATAATCCTGTTCAAATAGACATATTCTTGTATATTATCCCTTATTAACCCTTCTAAAAGCATCCCCACTACAGAAGTGAGGCTCACTGGTCTATAATTCCCCAGATTTGCTCTTGCTCCCTTTTTAAATATAGGTATCACATCTGCTTTTCTCCAGTCATCTGGTAGAGACCCTGTGTGAAGTGAATCTTGAAAAATTAAATATAATGGTTTGGCTATTATACAACCCAGTTCCCTTAGTACCCTTGGATGTATTCCATCAGGACCCGGGGCTTTATTAACATTTATTTTTTCAAACCTCTTTTGGATTACTTCCTGTGTTAACCGATTATTTGGCAAAGGTAGTGTAGCCCCATTATGTTGCCGTGTCCCAACCTCTGGTACCTCCCTTGTGTATACTGAAGAAAAGAAGCTATTTAGTTCATCTGCCTTTTATTGGTCACTAATTATCAGACGGCCTGTGTCACATTGTAATGTTCCTTTAGCTTCCTTCCTCGCTTTCTTCCCATTAATATACTTAAAAAATATTTTAGGGTTAGTCTTATTCTCTTTTGCAATACATTTTTCATTTTCTATTTTAGCCAGTCTAATCGCCCTTTTGCAAGCCTTGTTGATTTCCTTGTATTCCTGTAAGGCAGAATCTGTCCACTCTTGTTTGTATAATTTAAATGCCTGTTTTTTACTCTGTATCCCAATCTTTAAATCATTGTTAAGCCACATTGGATGGGATTTACTCCTTTTACTTTTATTCCCACACAGTATATGCTGATATGTATGTATATTTAGTAAGGATTTAAATGTTGTCCATTTATGTTCAGTATTTTTACCTATTAGATCTCTGTCCCAGTCAGGAGATGGGTGGAGGGGCGGAGACCGGAAGTGATGTAGTTTGCCGCGAATAGCAGCTGGAGGTAAATGGAGGCAGCTACTCTCCTGCCTGAGGTAACAGGCACCTGAGAGAGAGGAATTATAAAGTCCCCTTAGCCCTTTCAGCCTCAGGTGAAATTGCATAGCCCCCACTCACCACTCAGGAGCAGGAGCACCAAACGAAGGGGGCTAATATAGCCCAGAATACCATCACAGTGAATCTGCAGGTCTGGGAGAAAGAACAAACTCTGGAGACTCAGGACTCACACTGTGAGACATCAGATGGCTGACAGGCTGAGGAAAGCAGCGGGGGGTGAGTGATGGGATTGATATTAGTCCCTGGGGCACTCCCATTATAACAAAATACGCTGTATTTATCTTATGCCTGAACACATATCATAAAGGAAACTCCTGTATCTTAAAAAATATATCCAGACAAAAGCAAGAAACTGTAGAAGGAAAGGACTATAATGGTGAGAGTGGCTTCTCATTTTCTGGGATACCTCACATGGCTGATTGAAATGCTGACTGATTTGGTAACAGCTTTCATAAAGAAACAGAGCCAGATAAAAAAAAAGCAACGTTACTTGAGAGGACTTTCCGCCTCAGGCGCAATTGTATAGCCCCCACTCACCACTCAGGAGCAGGAGTACCAAACGAAGGGGGCTAATATAGCCCAGAATACCATCTCAGTGAATCTACAGGTCCGGGAGAAAGAGGAGCTGGGATCTCCAGTGTGTAATATCTAATAGCACTATCAAGTGGAGCAACAAACTCTAGAGACTCAGGACTCACACTGTGAGACATCAGGTGGCTGGCAGGCTGAGGAAGGCAGCGGGGGGTGAGTAATGGGATTGATATTAGTCCCTAGGGCACTCCCATTATAACAAAATACGCTGTATATGATACTTTATGCCTGAACACATATCATAAAGGGAACTCCTGTATCTTAAAAACATATCCAGACATAAGCAAGAAACTGTAATGGTGAGTGGATGGATTTTTATTTTTTGGGATATTGCACATGGCTGACCAGAGCCAGATAAAAAAAAAAAAGCAACGCTATATGTCTTGTATAGTTACTGACGGTAATACAAAGAATCAGAATCAATGTTATTAGAGACATTTGCATATTGGTATATCTCTCTTTACTGTTAGTATAGTAACTGAGCACGGCTATTGGCCTTATCTGGAAACAAAACGGAAGAGGGAAAGAAAAGAGAGGAAAAGCAAGCTTATACAAGGGTATATGTGTCAAAGTGCTGGAATAGATATACATTGCATCTATAACTCAGGATGAGGAACTCTAAAAATAAAGAGAAGAAAGAGAAGAAACTTCAAAAAATTGATAATATGTTTTCGCCGAAACTAGAATCAAATGGAAAAGGAAAAGGGGGAATGGAGTTATCTGAGACAGATCAAATTCCAGATTTGACCCCGAACCAAAGTCTGGGCAGTATAGAAGATAATACTGAGATAAGAGAAATATCACCAGAGGTGGAAGAACTACTAACGGTGACTAGAATGAAAACCTTATTAGAGGAGTTCCAGCTTAACTTTCTGGCAGAAATTAAAAAACAAATAATTTCTAATACTAAGGCCATTAAGGACTGCGTCACTAAAGTCACGGCCATAGAAATAGTAATGGATAAACAAATAATGGAAAATAACACGCTTCAGACACAGAATAAAAAACTAGAAGAAAAAATACAAGATTTAACAAATAAGATTTCCAGCCTGGAAGATAGATCTAAAAGGAATAATATACGAATAAAAGGAATCTCAGAAGATCTTAAAGACACAGATTTGACAAAATATATAATAAAGCTCCTCTCTTCGCTAGTTCCAGATTTTGAGACAGTACCAAACAAATTTGATCTATTGCATAGAATTCAGACATCAGGAAATAAAGAGAATGGAAGACCTAGAGATGTCTTGGTCAAAGTGCATTTGTTAAATTACAAAGAAGACATTATGCGTGCAAGCTATAGAGAGAAGATCTTGAAACCACCATACCAGAATATCCAAATATTTGGGGATATATCAGCATACACGCTAAATAAACGTAAAGAATATTCTAGAATAACTCTGGCGCTGAGAAAAGAAAATATACGCTATAAATGGATATTTCCACAGGGTCTTGCAATAACTAAAGACGCCAGATGGTATAGAATTCACTCAGTCAAAGAGGGAATAGATTGCCTGAGGAATTTGAAGATCTATCTAGAAGAGTGACACCTGATCCTCACGATAATTGCAGCTTCTGATAATTGGATTTTAAAATGTTTTTTCTTTCTTTTTTTTATTTTTTTATTTAGATCACTCCTTTTCATCTTTCCTTTATATGGTGTTCTCTCCCCCTACATCCGTCCCCTCCGTCCCTCCTATGTGTCATAAAAATGTAAGGAGGGAAGAGAAGTAGATCTCTTGGATGAGAGCTTAGGTAATTTTATAATAATGATAAAATGTATGCACTTTTAGATTAATTAACCTCTAAAGGTCTTAATAAATCTCCTGCCTTTACAATCGGTAGGGGTCATAAAATTTCACATATAGCCTTAAAGGAAGGGGGTTAGAATGCATAGGACATTAAGTAGTGACATATGGAGGGCGGATAGGGGATGGGTTGGTTGGGGGGAGAAGACTGAGGAAGGGGTGAAAGAGGGGATGGAAATGTGCATATATTGGATTTGTCCTTTTCTTTTTTTTTTTTTCTTTATTGGTGGTAGAGAAATAGCCTTCTATTAAAGAAGGGAAATATACATAGAGGATAATATAAGGTCTTAGATACAATGTTAATGATAAAAATGTAGTTATAAGGATGACTTAAGAAATCTCAACAAATAAAGCGTTGACACCTGACTATAGGAAATTTACACAGAGTAGGAATTGGGCAATAGAGGCCGTTTATATATATATATATATATATATATATATATATATATATATATATATATATATATATAGGATGAGAAGGGCTTGTTAATACATTTCACTTTTCCGTTTTTGGGTTTGTGTCTCATTTTTTTAAATTTATTTTTTATTTGTTTTTTTATTTTCTTTTTTTTTTTTTTATGTTTGTTCCCTCAAATTCCGAGGTAAAGATTTTATCAGAAATGCTTTAATAATCCTGCATAGATAGATGCTTATAGGTTTTTGAGAGACTGGGAGGTAGCTGCCTCCATTAGAAAGGTTCACCTACCACTTCTAAACATTGACTAATTAGCCCGTAGGAATTCGACCCAACATGAGAGATAGGATGGGTCATATTCGGTATGTTTGTAGTCAGTATATATGTTTAAAGGAACAGAGAAGCACAAATTTAAATAGTGAGGATAGGAAGGGGAAACATAGGTCAAGAGGAATTAAGTCAATAAAGAAACTATGTCATTAAGGATAATATCACATAACACCAATGGATTGAATATGCCCATTAAAAGAAAAATTGCATTTTCAGAATATAATAAATCAGGTGCAGAAATAATCTGCCTACAAGAAACACATCTGAAAATGAAGCATAACCATCTATTAAATAATAAATCTTTTTTGAAGAGAGTAGATGCTAATTATACTAGTAAAACGAGGGGAGTCTCGATATTATTTAAAGCTAACTTAGTGGTGGAGGAAGAGTTTAAAAAGATTGATATAGAGGGAAGATATATATTGTGGGTAGGAGAAATAAATAAAAGCATCTACACAATTGTAAATATATATGCCCCAAATAAGAATCAAGAGAGATTTCTTATAAAAATATTGAAGTTAGTTCATAAATATAAAAAAGGAAAAGTTATTATATGTGGAGACTTAAATTTAGCTATGGATCCAGTTCAGGATAGATCAAAATCTAAATATAAGAAAAATAATAATACTTCGAGTTATTTAAGATTAAGAATTAAATAACTAATGATAGAGCTTGACCTCTTTGATATTTGGAGAACATTTAATCCAGAAAAGATAGAGTTTACATATCACTCAAAGAAATATAATGTATACTCTAGAATAGATTATTTCTTGGGGGATCCTTCAGTGGTATACGATACAAAAAAAATAACTATCTTATCTACTGCACTATCAGATCACTTTCCACTGATGTTGGAACTAAAAGGGGTTGAAACCTATGGTAAAATAAGAAATTGGAGAATAGAACCTCTGATTTTAAAAGATAAGATATATATAGAAGAAATAAGAACAGATATTTGAGAATTTATGCGCTTAAATATAGATTCAGTATCATCTCCTTCACTCATATGGTGTACACTAAAAGCATTTGTTAGAGGCATTCTAATAGAAAAAGAAGCGCGAATGAAGAGAGCTAGGGGAACAACCCTAAGAAATCTTTACATTCAGTTAGATATATTACAGAATAGCAATAAAAATCTTCCATCTATGCAAAAGATGGAAAAAATTAAAGATATCAATTTACAAATTAAAAAGATCTTTCAGTTAATTCAAGATAGAATGGTTTGGAAAGCACAACAAAACAATTACCTCATGGGAGGAAAAATGGGGAAATATTTGGCCAATAAAGTTAAGAATGAAAAAATTCAAAACCATATCCAGGGACTCAGGGGAGAAGATAATCAGCTATATAACCATCCAGAAAAAATTGGCAACATATTTTTCCAATACTACTCAGAATTATACAATATTGAGAAGCAGAAAGATTTTCAGAAACCTAGTTTGAGTGAGATAAAAAACTTTTTGAAGGTTATTAAATTCCCTAAGATATCAGAGGAAGAACTATTATATCTAAATGAACCAATAACGGAGAAAGAGATAATAAAGGTTATTAATGAAACAAAAAACAATAAGGCCCCTGGTATTGATGGCCTAGATAAACTATTCTATACAACGTTTAAAGACCAGCTGGCCCCTTTATTGGCCAGTATGTTTAATGAGATTAAGAACAGCGGCATTATTAGAGAGGAGTTAACTGAAGCAAAAATTATAAATATACTAAAAGAAGGAAAAGACCCGGAAGATAGGAAGAGCTATAGACCTATCTCTCTTATTAATTATGATTTAAAAATATATTCTAAGGTGTTAACTAATCGTTTGATCCCTTCAATTCCTCAGTTGATTAATTCAGAGCAGACAGGATTTGTTAAGTCCCGACAAGGAGGGGATAATATAAGAACATTGATAGATATTCTCTCTATAGGGAGGAGTGATGGGGGCCCCAGTTTGGCTCTGTCGATAGATGCAGAGAAAGCCTTCGACAGAGTCAGCTGGGACTTCCTTAAGATTGCCTTGGAATGTTATGGACTTGAGGAATTTGCTTCTAAAGCAATTATGGCTCTTTATATTAACCCTACAGCTAAGATTAGTGGGCCTAATTATGAAACATCTTTTTTTCTTATAAAAAATGGAACTAGGCAGGGCTGTCCCTTGTCTCCCATATTATTTAATCTTTATGTGGAGCCTCTTTTATTGAAAATAAGGGAAGCAAAGGATATTGAGGGAGTAAAAGTCGGTCTTAAAGAGTATAAAATTGCTATATATGCAGATGATCTGATAGTTATTTTGAAGAACCCTATCCAATCTTTGGGAGCTCTTGATATCATCTTTAAATAATTTGGAAGACTCTCTTATTATAAGGTCAACCATGAGAAATCAGATATTATATGGAGAGATCTCTCCTTTGAAGAAATTGCAAGTTTAAAAAGCTCATTTAATTTTAAATGGAACTCTAATAAAATAAGTCATCTGGGTATAGACCTATCATTCAAGGTTAATAAGATTTTGAAATCTAATCTAGAAAAGATATGGAAACAGATTCAGAAAATCCTCTTAGAGTGGAAAGATGTAAAATGTTCATGGTCAGCTAGAATCGCAATTAGTAAGATGATATTTATCCCTAAAATCACTTATATCCTTAAAACAATTCCGGAAGTTCCGCCAAAATATTGGATTGTTAAACTGCAAAGAAGTATAGATGCATTTATTTTGGGTGGTAAAAGAACTAGAATCCCTCTTTCAATTACCAAAAGACCCATGCTTAAGGGTGGATTGGCATCACCCTCTATAAGAGATTTATATAATGCTATTGCCCTCTCTCAAAATATGATATGGAGTACTCCTGCCATTAATCCAGGTTGGAAGTCCTTAGAATACATACATACAATATATTAAAAATAGACACTCCTAATACATTGCTGTGGATTGATGGGTTAAATGATGTCAAGAGTGAACGGCTACCCAGAGGAGTAAGAACATTGTTAAAATTCTGGGTGACAAATAGAGATAAATTGAACCTTTGGAGATATCCTTTGTTAGGTGCCCCTATAGAGTGTCTCTTATCATCGTTCAATGGTGACTTAATAGGTGGATGGAAATTGCAGGGAATATCCCTTATAGATGATCTCTACGCATCTGGTGTCCAACTATCCTGGTCTAACTTGAAACAAAAATATAAACTTAAGAACAACCAATGGTTGGCATTTAGATCCTTACAATCATTGGTGAAAGCAAAGGGATATGGTAAAAAGATTAACTATTCGATTACTGACTTTGAAAGTATGCTATATCAGAAGGCATTACCGCATAGAATTTCAAGATGTCATAAGATTCTAATGCCACAGGATAAAGTAAACCCAACGAAAGGTATGTTAGAGTGGCAGAAAGATCTACATATATTAATGGACGGAGATAAATGGGAGAAGGCTCTAAAAATCGTAAAAATCTCTTCCTGCTCTAGTAACTATATTGAATTATATTTCAAGTTGATAAATAGATGGTATTGGACACCAGATGCGATTAATACATTTGCACAGAACAAAGGGAATACATGTTGGAAGGGCTGTGGTATAAACAGTGATTCACTCCATGCTTGGTGGAACTGTACAAAAATAAAGCCTTTTTGGAGAGCTTGTACATTTCGGATTGAGGATATATGTTAGGTAGAGGTTCCTTTTGTTCCAGAGCTGCTCCTATTACATATAAACATAAGGGAGACTTTTCCAAAAGAGGGGAAGGGAAGAGGAAAGATATTTTGTTTTTTTGTTTTTTATTTTCCTTCTTCACCCGAGTCTCCCCAGAAGCACATGATTTATGTGCTAAACTGCTAACTATATTAAGAGTAGTGCCGGTTCCTCTGTATGCTTGGTGGAGGTATCAAGTTAAGTGACCTTGCTATTAGGGAATTGCCTTCCCATCAGAAGTACAAGATATTACATAAAAATTGGTATTCGAAGAGATGGGAGGGAGGATATTTTAACAGTGTATTTATACATATGCAATTGCTAAACTGTTGAATTACTGATACCTCTGGAATGTATGATTGTTTTGTTTTGTTATGTTTTTGATGTTTGTTAAAGAAAAACGAGAAAAAATAAAGTATTTAAAAAAAAAAAAAAGATCTCTGTCCCAGTCTATATACTTTGTATTGCTGCCCTTAGACCGTTAAAATCTGCCCTTTTAAAATTAAGAGTTTTCGTTGGCCCCTTAAAATTTTGATTTTTTTATTCAATCTCAAACAAGACTGTGTTGTGATCACTGTTTCCCAAAGGTTGCTCTATTCCAACATTTGATACTATATCAATATTATTTGTGATGAGTAAATCTAAGATAGCTTCATTTCTAGTAGGCTCCTGTATAACCTGGGCCAGATAATGATCCCTGAGTGTACTCAAGAACCTGCTCACCTTAGCTGAACTGCTGGTCTCATTTATCCAGTTTATTTCAGGGTAATTAAAATCTCCCATTATTAGAACTTGACCATGCTTAGCTGCATTTTCAATCTGCAACAATAATTGTATTTACTCACTTTCAGCTATATTTGGGGGTTTAAAGCATACTCCTACTAATATTCTTTTGGAATTTGCTGCTCCGCTATTTAACTCTACCCACAAACATTCAGCTTTATCACTAGGTCCACCATAACTATCTTCTCTGACTCTAGGCTTAAATTCAGACTTAACATACAGAGAAATCTATCCTCCTCGTTTACCATTGCCTCTATCTTTCCTAAATAGGTTATAACCATCCAGATTAACAGTCCAGTCATGAGATTCATCCCACCATGTTTCGGTAATGCCTATTAAATCCCATTTTTCATTAATTGCTAATAATTCTAACTCTCCCATTTTTCCTCGCAAGCTTCTGGCATTAGCAAGCATACACCTTAGGTTATGAGTCTGTAGTTCTGAAGTGCCTGCCACTGTACTTGAATTAGTTAGTACTACCTCCCTATTGACTATACTACCCCTCCCCCATCTCCTCCCCTATGAGTTGTTAATTCATCCCTTATACCCTCTACACTTTCTACCCCATTACTTATATCTAGTCCCTCCCCCCACCTACTAGTTTAAAAACACCTCCAGCCTTTCTACTATACTATCCCCTAGTACAAAAGCTCCCTCATCATTAAGGTGCAATCCATCCCTACTGTAGAGATTGTACCAAAGTGAGAAGTCAGCCCAGTGCTCTAAAAACCCAAACCCCTCCTTAGTGCACCACATGTTTAGCCATTCATTAACCTCCCTAAGCTCCTTCTGCCTCCCTGGGCTAGCATGTGGCACTGGTAGTATCTCAGAAAATACTACCTTGGAGGTCCTTTCCTTAAGCTTTTTACCTAGTTCTCCAAAATCATTCTTTAGGACACCATCTTCCACTAACTTTGTCATTGGTACCAATATGAACCAAGACTGCCGGTTCATTTCCAGCCCCTCCCAATAATTTGTCTACCCGATCCACAAAATGACGAACCCGAGCACCCGGGAGACAGCAAACTGTTCGATTGCTGGGATCTGGGTGACAAATCACCCTGTCCCCTACAACCAAAACCTGTCTGTTGCTCTGCCTATTCTGCCCTCCCTCTCCTCCAGTAGAGCTGTTCTCCCGGCTGTTAAAAGGGAACAGCTCTGTCTGGCATTGCCATTCCTAAATGGACATCCCCAACAGTTTCACTCAATCTGGCAAATCTGTTGGTGTTTGCCAAATCAGAACTGGCTGCCTCCTCCTGTTCCCCCTGCTTCCCCTTGTAACTGTAACCCAGCTACCTCCCTGGACATTCTTACTTGCCCCAGCTCCGCCCTCCATGCTAGGCCCAGCTAAACTGTGCTCAGTGAACCCCAACCCCATTACCAGTGGAGCAATATCACTATGTGCTGCAATTCTCTGCTCCAGATCTCCAAATTGAGCTTCCAGAGAGGCAACATGCTCACACCTGTCACAAAGGTATGGACCCTGGATCATCTCTTCCAGTATTGCATACATATGACAGGATGTACAAAGAGTGAGGTTGCCACTGGACTGACTCATAATTATTATTATTGTCTACAAAATTTCAGTGGGAAAAATAAAGAATATAAAATAATATATTTTCCTTGTTTTCTTCCCCTGTACAGCGCTACCGAATATGCTGGAGCGATACAAATAAACTTAATAATGCCTTGCCTCAGATTTAGGTTTCTTCAGGGTTCAGCTGTTTTGCTGGATTTAAACTTTTAGATAAAATGTAATAATAATGTTCTAGAAGGAAAATAAATTGACATTCTTCAAAGCAAGTTTGTAAGTGAAAATACTGAATTCAAAAGGAAAGAATGTTTCTTAAATTAATGAAAATGTTCTTTATTAAAGTGCATGAACTGTTTGCTGGTAAATTTTACAGCTCATCTATTGTTCCCTAATAGATGTATTGAAATTGTTTTCTCTTCTATTTGCAGCTGGTGAAAAAGTAATGCAATATAAATACAGTTTTGAAAAGAGAGATATGTAATACACAAATCCCTGATCAGAGTGCATTTGATACTTAGACTTTTGGATGTTTACTCCTTAAGTGTATTCTTTATCATATGTGAGAATAAGACCAGTTCATTCTTTGTAAGTATAATGGACTAATTCATCAAACAGCAAGCAAAACACATTGGAGAAGTAATGTGCCAGAGAGATCGATCAGTATCATTGGAATCAACTGAGAGATCCTACAAGTGATATTTGTGTGAATAAACTAATGTTCTTGCTAGACACAAAGTGATAAGTCTCCAAAGGATAGTGATGGCAAATTGTTGCCTATAAATAATTTGCCATATTTATGTTTTCAGCAGGGGCCTAGGAACTGGAGGGGATAGTGGGGGACAAATTCCCCAAGATTAAATAAATAAGGGAACCCAAAAATAGCTTCAAACAGGAAAGCCTACTGTGGACAGTTTTTTTTCAAATGGCAACAAAAACTGTATTAATGACCAGAGTCCAGATATTTATTCAGTCTCCATCTATACTTCCTTTTTTGGAACCCTAATAAAATCTCTTGGATTTCAATATTTCATCTATATGCAGATGACATCCAAATCTACCTCTCTCCATCTGATCTGCAGGTACAGTCCTCACTGGAAATACTACCCTAAGAAGCCTGTCTTCCCTAAGGAAGGGGAAAGAAGGGGCATTGGCCCTGGCTTTTGATTAAAGGGGGGGGGGTGATAACACCTGGTTACCCCCTGGGAACTGTTTGGATTTGGGAAATCAAAAGGCCCAATGGATACCTCTGAACACAAGCACTGGTCAGGGGAGGGAAAATATATAGGGAGGAAAAAAGTGTTGCTTACTTGCGATCCTGTAGGCTCAATGACTTTATTAGAAACATCATTACAGCTGTGTAAAATTGACATGGTTGGGGAAGATGGTGTCAGCACAGCACTACCCCAGATTGTTTCATGCCTGGATGGGCCACATTTCATGGATTGGCAAAGAAGGTACCACAGGGTGTGGTTTCTCCCCTGCCCCCCTGCATTGACTCCCCTGCAGCAGCTGCTGAAAGAAAGCCTTTTCATTCTTCCAAAATTGGGAAGGAGGGAGAATTCACACTGGACAGGAGGAGGCACTGTGCCCAGAGAGCCACTGAGTTTATCACTTGGATGGATTTTCTCTAGGGGGTTGGAGAGGTGGAGTAACATGAAAGGCCATATTACAACCCCAGGATTGAGCCACAGAAAAGGGGGTTGGGACAATGGATGCTTCCTGCACTCTATAGACTTACCACTACCAGCCGGGACTAGGTTCTTGGACCCTAGAGATTGTTGGGACTCTTTCATAGCTTTCCAGCTCCACGACCACCACTTGTCCTTCTCTGAGGTTTTAGCTATCTGACAGATGGCCTTCTAAGTCTCCACTAGAAGGAAGGAGGGAGAAGTTGTCATGCCCAGGGCCTGACTGGAATGTTTTGGACCATGGTCTGGACCTGAGCTGTCAAGAAGTTACTCTGTTTTATTGTTAGAATTATGTATTTTGTATTAGTTTTGGTTAAAATGACTTATAAATTGTATGTATTTTGATTGTGTTACAGTGTGATTAGCTAGTGATGATTCACTCAGCACCACCTAAATAACCAAACACTGTGGGTCTTGAGCAAATAAACAGTCTGAGTGTTTACAGCGAATGGTTATAGGTAAGAAACTCACCAGTATAAGTTTAAGGGCCCGAGCTCATCAGATGTACAGGGTTTCACAGTAAGCAGGGGCATTCTATTATGTTAATTGGTCCCTCTTCTATGAACTTAAGGATGGGGCTTACTGTGATTAGCCAGCCTGTGTGCCAGAACATTGTATAAAATGTGACAAGTAATAGTATGACATTTGTGTCTGGACTTACATAAACAAGGTGTAAGTGTCATTATGTGTATTAATCCTAATTCTAAAGTATTAAATGGTGTTCCTGATATCCTGGTGTTCATGATATCCTTGAAGCAGGCCCCTGGGCATGGTAGAGGTGTTTGGTCAATCTTCTGCTAACAGTGGTGTAAAAAGATGACGTGATTCTGCTGGATAGGTTTGAACCAGGTTCTTACTAAGTCCAATTAAAGTAGCAGATTGTGACAGTGGAAGAGCGAGAGAAAAAGAGAGAGGGGAGAAAGAGGAAGAGAAGAGGGAGAAATAGTAAGGGGGAGAGAGAAAGAATGAGGGGGAGAGTGATAGAGTTATTAGTAAATGAAAACTGTTTTTTTTGCATGAAAAAATACCAAAATAAACAATTAAACACTTGCCTTAAAGCTAGCAAATAGTCTTGTAATTTCTCACAGTTTGAAATGAGGGTTAACACCGCCTCCAAACCCAGAGTAAATTTAGCATTTATTAAAAAATTAGTTTTGGCCAATCAGGTTAGCTGAAACATTTGATTTAAACTCTGGGTTCATGTTTGTGCTGCAAAGTAGCCTGGGTTATGTAGTGTGGCACTATGTTAAGTGCTATGGCAGCAGCACAGCACTGACAGGAAGCAGCAGGGAGTCATATACCATTAATGACTTCGGGGCTGATATCAGTGCTCTCCTATTGGCTGAGGAGGAAACAGCAGGTGAATAATGGGTTACGTTGCTCCCCTAATGCTGCATACTGATTGGGTGGGGTTCAGAGGCCTGTTTCGACACCCCTTTGGGGGTGTCAACATGATCATTAGAGGGACTTTTAGTAATTAATAAAAATAAAAGGTTTTATGAGATGTGCTGCATACATAAAGGCTGCTTTTTGCCTGTAGGGTGCAAAAATGTATTAATTCATGAAACTTGGATATGCCTTTAAATTACTAATTATTCAGTGTTTTTTTATTTATATTAATGACACATAATGTGCATCCATTTTTTCTTCACATATGCAGAAATACATGTACACATGACAAAAAAAATTGCATAAAAAAGAGGTTTTACATCCCCAGTGTTGCCTTTAATAGATTCCATAGATTTGCCATATTTACACAACACATGTAATACAAAAGAAAAAAAAAACACAAAGCAGATATAAAAAAACATGATATTATTAATGTTTTCTTTTATGTATCATTATATTTACATGAAGAGTTGCCCATATATTTAGTGGTATCAGAAAATGTTTTTAGTAAGACATCTAAAAACATTTTACATTCACAACTAAACTTTGTGAATGGTTCTACAACTTGAAAGAGATTACAATCTTTTTTGCAGCAAATAACATGAGATGAGTAGTACAAAGTGATTTATCTTTCCATTTTATTTTTTTAAATAAAATCCTACACTAACCAAAAATAATAAAAAAAATACAGAAAAATAATATAATATTACATAAAATAATCACAAATAAAATATCAGAAATGAACATGAGATTGTCAAAGTACTATGAGAACTGGAAATCAGAAGAGAATAAATGCATTCAGGGTTCTTAATTTAGGAAAGTTTTTTAGCAATTGAAAAATTATAAAAAGTTATGATCTAATAGTTAAGGTGCTCTTGAATGGTTTTCAAAGTTCCATTATAAACTAATTTTGAGAGTCTGAAGGAGGGGTTGAGAGTCAAATAGCCCTATTAAATTCCCCTACGTAAAACCTGTAGCCAGTAACGAAGCTTGCTAAACTTACGGCTATTAAATTGGCCTCTTACAGCTACCTTCAAACGATCTGCAGGTTACAGGCTGAAAGTGGAAACTTTGATATGTCAAGCCCGTAAATGTTATGTTTCCAAATCGCTATTACATTGCTATGACTCCACTGCCATTAAAACCCATAAACCGCAAATGGATCCAAAAAGCCTACGGGTACTAGAAAGGATCCGCAAAGTATTAAAGTCCTATCCATAGGTAAATTAAAGTGAGAAAAAAAATGTCGGCTGAAGAAAACGAGGCTACATGACTCATAACTGCGCAAAACACCACCAGGCACGTACAACTTTTACCCAGGAACGTACGAGGTACAAAATACAATATTGGGACATAGACAATCACCGCCATTTTACAACACTAACTTGCAACTAATAACATTACCATTCTAAAATGCCACTTTACCCAACTAAACAAACGGTTTGGCCTTGTCTAATTTACACTGCACTAAAATAATTGTGTATTTACACTATACTTAGATATCTGTCTTTGCGATGAGCGCTGAAGCACAAAAGCACGAAACTTGAAGTACACAAGGGGAGAAGCTCGCAATGAGTGTCGAAGGTGCTCAGAGGAGCAAAAGTACACGAGAGGAGAGGTTTGACGCTCATTGTGAGCCACGCAAAGGCGCTTAAAGCAAGGCTCGGAATGAGGGCCGAAGGTACTCAGAGGAGCAAAAGCCTTACATTCTGTGGTACACAACTTTGCCATGGATTCAAATGTTATTGCCATCATTTTTGACGAGCAAGTCGATAGGATCTATATAATAGGCAATCCAAACTGCCCAAGAAAACTGCTTGTACTTATGCAGATTTTCTCCCAGTAAAATCTTTTGCACTGAATAAAAAATCTTCCTCTGATCCCTAGTTACAATTTTGATTGACCCCTTATAATCCCAATTTACAATTTTGCTTGACCCCCTCTCCAAATCTCCATTTAAATGGTTCCCTTTCCTGGCCTTGAAACCATTTTAATCTCCAATTAGATTAATATTGTTCATATATACTTGCCTTTCTTAAACAGTTGAGCTGTTCATTGAGACTTTTTTTGGATCAAGTGACCCATTACTCTTATATAAATAATGGCTTCAACCCGTACACATAAAATGCAACAACAGTAAATATTTCTAGAAATATTTCAACAGGAACAGTTTTATTTTATTTCAAAATAGTTTGTACGTAAAGCTGGACATATTACTTATACCCAGAAGAGATACAGAAATAATCTTCTAAAGCTTTAAAAAGAAAAAAAAACATCTTAATGAAGTTACATATTTGCACAATATATGAAAAACATATGAGAGGGTAATAGATATGGTATCAAGAATGAAGCAAGTAATGAACCTGTCCAAACAAAAGCAAAAACCCAACCAACTAACGTGGTTGCTAATGTGTAGGATCATGCAATGATTGAGATCCTCTATGTCAGCTGCAAAATACAGGAGTTTTAAAATTTGGTTAATTTTCCACTGTTGATATA
Source organism: Discoglossus pictus (assembly GCA_027410445.1). Classification (NCBI taxonomy): domain Eukaryota; kingdom Metazoa; phylum Chordata; class Amphibia; order Anura; family Alytidae; genus Discoglossus; species Discoglossus pictus. The sequence goes on along the minus strand of CM050173.1, from coordinate 95,593,817 downwards.
TATGTAATTTAATTTATTTACTATTTTGGCAACTTGCAAGAGAGATAACCACTGAAACCCTACGGCTTGTTTGTTTCTACTTATTTTTTTAGAACTTGTACAAAACAGTACTGACTTTAATAGTTGAAAATATGAATGGAAAAAGCCTTAATTTAGATTTAGCTTTGAAGTTTAATTTCCATTTTTCATGTTTTGTCCTCAGAATTAAGTCCTCAGTTGGACCAGGGTAAGAGATAGTGATGATTAATTCTAAGTACGGTATAGTTTATGATGTTGGTTGAAACTAAGACATTTTTCAATTAGAGTAATTTAAACATCGGTAACCTGATGTCATCTGTCTGCTGCTGATTAGAGAAAAAAGTATAGATTGGGCTGACCACAATCAGAAGCAAGTACTCTAATTATTATTAAAGTGGTAAGTGATAAAGAGATAAAGAGAGACATAGACATCGACAACAGAGCCTGAAAGAATTTGCAGAGAGATATTAACTAAGAAAAACAGAAAACAATAGAGAGATATCAAGGGTAGAGTTACAGATAGAAATGTGAATGAGAGATGAATGAAAGAGAAGGTGAAAGGAAGCTGAGATGTCATTGTTGATAAATGAGAAACAGAGTGATACATTAACAAGTATGAAGCGTTGAAGGTCACAACCTGCAAAGGCGGTTTGAAGCACATCTAGAGGCCAAGAAGACATAAGCAATAAGAAAACAAAAATACATTGTGCTAAAATTGATTGTAAAATGTGCAATGTACTGTAGTACTATTGTAGGAAGAAGTATTTTATGTCTTGTATATGTGTTTTTATTTTCTTTGTATTTTTTTGTAATATTGTGTAACTGCAAAAATGTTATAACTTGGAAAATCACACTATACACCAATTATACATTGAAAAGGATTTAATTTTAGACTTATTTACCAAAGAAAAATTGTGAATAACATCGTCAATGAACTCCATTACAATCCAAGTGTCATTTAGATATTTATATATTCCAAGTAAACTTTTACATATTGTAATTACACACTTGATATGCTGAAAAAAAAGATAATCACTCAATGTAAAAATACAGAAAATATGAAGGGGATCATAAATTTGTCCACGGATGCTATGTGTACTAATTTAAAAAAAAAAAACAATAGTAACAAAAACAACAAATGTAAATTGTAATCCTTAGTCAAGCCTTTTGGCCACAAACAGTCCAAACTGTTAATCCAACAATATTTTTGTTTTAATATATTATTATTTTCATCCCCTCTTATTATTTTCACCCTCTCTTTTTCTCAAATTTTAAATCTTAACAGGTCATCTGGAAATGTAATATATGTATATTACTTCTTTTCAAGTGTTTTTTCAAAAGTTTATTAGCTCAACTTTAATGTAAAACTATCCGGCTTGGTGTTCTGGGTTGAGCATTAATATGGACTACACGTTTTACTTATTTTTTGTTTTCTATAATGGTTTGAGCAATATACATCAGTTTGTGTGAGTGGTACACTATACTTATTAATGTAACACCATACTAATTAATGATTAACCATAATGTACAAGGCCATTAATCATCACACTTTCGAACATCAGGAAAAAGCTGTTTACCTCAGCAGTTATTTAGTTTTGAGTGCTCTTTAACTATAACCTAGATATCCAGTCATAATGGTTTGAATTTCAGGTGTGCATATAAAATACAGATGCTTTTTTTGTGCTAGCATGATTTGAAAAAAGTTTCTAATAAACTGTACAAGTTTAAAGAATATTTATTGCATCATTTAATGATTCAGAGGTAAAAGAAAACTGCAGATGGTAAAATAATTGAAAGTGGAAAACCAAATCATTATTTATTATTGGTTCACCCAACTGGAAATATTCTAAACTCTTTGGGCCCTATTCTATTGCCCAAATTATACATTTATACACACTTAAAACCACTCTTTATGTTGCCACATGTTCTATTAGCTACCCGCAATCCGATAAAAAGTTACCTGCCAACAATCACTACGGGCCAGCCAAAGATGCAAATTCGGGGTTAAAATTCAACTGGTTTTAGCGCTGTTTAAATATTACAAGTGATAATTAATTAAAGTTACACAAAACTGATATTCTTTTAAACCCGTAGGTCTGGTTTGCAAATTAAGTCTGACTGAAAAAAGTATCAAGTTTTTGTCAAAAATATTATGAATACTAAATAGGACTCACAAGGGCTTTTTCATAAATGTATTAAAGCTGGAGCAGCAATTAACACTGCTAAACTTTACAAGCATGAAGGCATGTGGTCTCCCTTATATTTTGATCTCTGATGTTATACAGTAGAGGAAGTTTACAAGTGGATATGGGATCTGAGTCTGACCAGTTTCTTTTGTACCTTTGAATCATCATTAAGTTTACTTTTTTATTCCATCTAAAGTGTCTAAAACCATAAACAAAGTTTATTGGAAAAATTGTCTGTTCTCTGGATCTTATTCTGGATCTCACAGACTTTATTCTTATGCTATTATGAATGTTATTATCTTGAAATTATGTATGTTTATATTCATAAATTGTTACAGGTTCCTGGTCATGAATTAATCTTCATAAATGTATTTGAAATCCTGGTAAATTATGGAAACATTAAATAAATAGTCATGCTTTACAGTAGGCAGTTGCTTACAATACTTTGTTTAGAGTAATATCATTACATTTTTGTTCTTTTTCAGCAGATTAACATGTCTCTGTATATCAAGTTTGTATCATTATTGGAAGAATGGAATACAATCCCTTGCTTGGCTAACTTGGAAATAGTATCCAAAGCTTTTGAATTGACCTGTCTCTGTTTCTGTTTTTTTTTCTGTCTCTGTTTTAAATTCTCAAACAAATTGATATTACCAGTGGTGGGTGAAAAATGATAAAGGGAGGATGAACAGCACATTTTACATAAATGTTCTTTGTGATCACCTATTAATTAATTACATTGAATGGAAAAGTTGTTTCACTGATGTTTAAAACTTAACTTTTCACACTGTTGGAAAATTTAAGTGCAGTGATGGAAAAATGCATGGGACTTTTCATTGTATTTTAGTAACTTGTGAAGATTGTGAGGGATTATTTAAATTTCCATTGACCTTTTAAGCTTTATAAATATATTCAATAACATTCTTTGCTCTTGAAAGTTACAAGAAAAACAAGCAGTAATTGTCCTTTAACTTTGCTGTAGGGGAAAGTAACAAATGCTGTATAGAAAGTCGATTTTATTCCAGAAGTAACCAGCCAGCAAAGTATTGTTCAATTATTCACCAAGCCTCGAAGGTGAGAATGCTGGAGAATTATTTTAACTCATAACAGCCCAAAAATAAATATTCACTAATCATCGAGCAGTTTGCTTAATTTAAAGAAATAATGTGCAATAGCCAGAGGTTGGTTTCTTTTTTTTATGACAGTAACATCCCCGGCGAATTGCAGATTCTCCCAGCCTCATAGTTCAGTTCTGCATGTGTTGTGTATACAAACAGAGAATGTATAATTCATGCACTGAATCATAATATTCTTAGAAAACAAACTTACAAAACATGTCTGTATAACCATAAAGCTAAGAGATCTCTTCAAGAAAATTGTGGATCTCAAAGGAACATTTCATGACAAAGAGAGTGTGATAAAAGACAAAAATGGTATGGACTTAACACAAGCAGATCAGATAAAGAAGAGGTGACATGAATATATGGTGAATATCTATACAGGAAGGATCTTAACGGCAGTGATGACCTTAATAGTTTGTCCAAGTAGCTGAAGCCAGACATCTTCAAGAGTGAAGTAAATTGGACCCTAGGATGCCTTGCTAATAAAAAGGCTGAAGGAGTTGATGAAATCTCAGCTGAACTATTCAAAATCCTACAAGATGATGTTATGAAAATGTGTCTTGCCTTATGCCAACAAATTTGGAAAACAAAACAGTGGCCAGTATACTGGAAATTGTTAGTCCCTCCCAATCCAAAAAAAGGCAAAGGTAAAGAGTGCTCTAATTACCAAACAGTTGCATTCATTTTACATGCCAGGAAGGTAATGCTTAAGATCCTGCAACTCTGCTACAACAATATATGGACAGAGAACTACCAGATGTGCAAGTCGGGTCCTGCAGAGGAAGAGGCACATGAGAATGAATTGCCCATGTCCGATTTGATCATAGAGAAAGCAAGAGAGTTCCATAAAAACATTTAATGTTTCATAGATTCTTCTAAAGCCGTTGACTGTGCGGATCGCAACTAAATGGGGCAAGTTCATAAAGAGATGGGAGTACCAGATAATTTCATCCACCTCCTGATAACTCTGTATGTGGACCAAGAAACCATGTTCAGAGCTGAACATGGAACAACAGAATGGTTCAAGGTCGGGAAATGTGTGCATCAGTGTTGTATATTGTCACCTTATTTATTCAACTTATACGCAAATACATCATGTGTAAACCTGGGCTAGATGAATCCAAAGCCAGAATCAACATTGCTGGAAAAATATCAACAATCAGACACATGGATGATACTACTCTGATTTCTGAAGGTGAGTAGGATCTAAAGGATCTATTGATGAGAGTAAAAGAAGAGAATGCAAAAGTAGGCCTACTGCTCAACGTTAAAAAGACAAAGATTATGACAAACAGCAATCTCACTTCCTGGCAAATAGACGGGAAAGAAGTAGAAGCAGTAAAAGATTTTATTTTTCTGGGATCCAAGATCTTTTTATATGGTGACTGAAGCCATGACATTAAAAGATGTTTGCTTCTGGGGAGGAAAGCTATGGCAAGCTTTGACAAGCCAGTAAAAAGTTAAGATCTTACACTATCAACAAAGGTCAGCATAGTTGGAACTCGGGTATTCCCAGTAGTAACATATGAATGTGAGAGGTGAATCATAAAGAAGTCTGAGCACCATAGAATTTATGCCTTTCAATTGTGCTGTTGGAGAAAACAGTTTACAATCTCTTGGACTGCAAGAAGATCCAATCAATACCTCAGGAAATTAAGCCAAACTGTTCAATGGAAATTATGATCAGGAGGCTGAAAATCAAATATTCTAGCCATATCATGAGAAGACAGGATAACCTATAGAAGAGTGATGTTGGGAAAGATTGAAGGCACACAAAGAAGGGGACGGCAGAGGTGGAGATGGATAGATTAGGTCATTTAAGCAATGAACATGAACTTGATGGAACTAAGAAGGGCAATGGCTAACAGATATGCCCAGTGTGCTGTGGTCCATAGGGTCATGGAGAATTAGACATGACTAAACAATTAAACAACAGCAGCAAAATAAATAAACCCTTGGCTGAAGAGGGTGCCTAAGACCATTCCAGTAGTGTTCTGATGCATACATTTTATGAGGTTGGTAATGTGTAATAATATCTTTAAAATAATACTGCAAAATGTGTCTGGAATTTGTAAAATAGGAAATGAAAGACACTTTATATTATATGTCTCCAACTTTCCTCTGTCCTACTTGCATCACAACTTGCATGCACAATGCTGCTCTCAGCTATTCCTCACATGTAGCTGGGGACGCTTCATGATCTTACCCAGAAAAATCAGTGATTTTGCATTTCTAACAAATTCTGGGAGTAATGTGTTGCATTGTCTTACTAGAAGATGTCACCCACTCTAGGAAGATAGTCAACATGTATGGGTGTATTTAATCTGCAAGGATGGATAGATAACCCAATCAGTTAAGAGATCCTTCTATGAGTATGAGTGGACCCAGACAATGCCAAGAAAACATTCCTCAGATAATAACACTGCTGCCACCAGCTTCTGTTCTTCCAACAATGGTTGCAGAGTGTTTGTTCTCAGACGTTTCACGTCTAACATGCCGACGTATGTTCAGTTGATGGAGCAGAAAATGTGCAAATTGAAGCCGTTTCTGATGACCCTCATCAGCTTGTGTGCAATGATAAGCCATTTGCTTTGGAGCCCCATATGAAACAGGGTTTGCTATACTGTCATTTGAGACATACGTCTGGTAGCCCCTGGTTCTTTTTGGATGGTGAGTTGCTCAACTGTAGCGTAACACACACCTTTGCAGCCGATGTTCACCTCTGACATCAATGACACATGGTGCCCCACAGTTTCCATGCTGTTTATTCTCAGTGGTGCCCTTTGTCCAGTCATGGTACATTTTAACCACAGCAGCACACAAACAATTCACAAACTGTGCTGTTTCAGAAATGCTGCCATCATTGGCTTGAATATACATATATGAGGGCTAAGGGGGGGCACAGAGGTCTGAGGGGGGCCACACACATCAGCTGGCAGCCACAGAGGCTTGCAAGGATCGAGAGGCCACAAGGGGCAGATGGAGGCAACAGGGGGCCACAAGGGGCTGAGGGAGGCCACATGTGCCACAAGGGGTCAAGGAAGGTATCAGGGACCCGGGGAGGGCCACGGGGGTCAGAGAGAGGCTACTGAAATCCGTGAGGGTCCACACCAGGCTGAGAAGGAACACAATGGGCAGCAAGAGTCAGGGGGGGCACAGGACCTGCAGGGGGCCCCTGGGGCATGTGGGTGGTTACAGTGGGCCATGAGGGGCAGCAAGAGCCACAGAAGATCTGCAGGGGACACCAAGAAGCCCAGCGGACCACGGGGAACCATGGGGTCCACAGAGGACCTGTGGGGGAAACAGGGGACCTGCAGGGGGTCTGCAGGGGCCCCTCAATGGCCAGAGGCCTTGTTTGCACTGGTGGTAGCTCTGTCTATGAGGCCTGCTGTATAAATACACCATGATAAAGTCATGCACTGGCAAAACTCACTGTAAGTGGAGGTAGGCACCTTCACAAAATGTTGCAAGAGGTATTCTTAAGAAACAGATTAATCACTAAATTACTATAATTAACGCCAATGTTCTAATTGAGATTGTGCAAGCAAGAGAAGAGAACATTTTTGGATGCCAACTATCATAGAATTTGTCCCCTTGTAATTAATAGATAGCAATATTATGATCAGGAGTAAATGACAAAAGCACATTTCTTAATAGCTACTGTAATTTAGGAAAAATCGATGTAAATTGTGATAAAAAAAACAAAAACATTTTTAGAGAAGATGTATTCTAAAGTTTCATATTGCCTTACCTGGTCACTTCCTAATAGCCTGAAGACTAAATGCATGCACTAAGCTAATGAACAGTGGAGGGAGGGTGGGGGTTTGTTAAGTGATTGGAGCCCATTTCCCTCACACGTAACTAAAAGCAAACAAGAATACAAAATAGGATTAACAGTAATGTCCAGTGTAAAATCCACAAGCAATTAAGGTCCATCTTGAGTACGATAGTGGATTAAAGACCTTTTAGATAATTTCTTGTAGAGATACATATGAGGAAAAGTCTCTCATGGTGCTCCCTTGCTTCCACGTCACAACCTACATAGTAAACTATATATAATGGTGTCAAATATATTCCTTAAAACATGTGTAATATAATTCACACTCATGAAGATTACTGGTCAGACCACATGGATTCTATAAAAGGACTAGCTACTTGCCCTGTCATAAATAAAGGGAATAAAATTTTAAGCCTGGCAATGCTGTTTGCCACTCAATGTGAGCACCTTTAGTGCTCATCGCAAGACCCGTGCTGAGAACCTTTGGCACTCATTGCAAGTCTCTCCTCCTGTCTACTTCCTCACTTGTGTCTCATTTCCCCCTCTCCCTCCCCTGTGTCTTTCCCCCTCTCCCTCCACTGTGTCTCTTCCACCCTCCCCTGTGTCTCTTCTGCTCCTCTCCCTCCCCTGTGTCTCTTTTCCCCCTCTCCCTGCCCTGTGTCTCTTGCCCTCTCCGCTTTGTTTCTTTCCCCCCTCTACCTCCCCTGTGTCTCTTCCCCCCTCTCCCCTGTGTCTCCCCCCCACCCTTTCCTGTGTCTCTTTCCCCCTCCCTCCCCTTCATCTCATTTTACCCCCTCCCTCTCGTGTGTCTCTTTTCACCCCTCTCTCTCCCATATCCTCCCATGTGTCTCTTTCACCCTCTCCCTTTCCATCTCCCTCACCTGTGTCTCATTCCGCTCCCTTCCCTGTGTGTCTTTTCAGACCGCTCCCTCCCATATATCTCTTCCCCCCTCTCTCCCTCCCTTGTGTCTCTTCCCCATCTCTCTCCCATGTGTCTCTCTTCCCTCCATCCCCTGTGTCTCTTTCCCTCATCTCCCTCCCCTGTGTCTCTCCCCCTCTCTTTTCCCCTTTCCCCTTATCCTCCTCCTTTTCCCCTTACCCTTCTTCTCCCCCCTTATCATCCTCCTCCTCACTTCCCCCCTTATCCTCCTCCCTTTGCCCCATTCCCCTCCCTCCTTTTCCTCCCTCCTTCTCTCCTTATCCTCCTCCCTCCTCCCCCTTATCCTCTACCCTCCTTCCCCTCCTCCTCCCTCCTTCCTCTCATTCTCCTCCTCCCTCATCCACAATTATCCTCCTACCCATCCTTCTTCCTCCTTCCCCTCATCCTCCTCTTTCCCCCTCTCCAATTACCGCCCTTTCCCCTCTCTCCTTACCATGAGGCGATCGGATCCTGCTGATGATCCTTCCCCTGTGGCGCCGGCTTCTGGCTGTGTCGGAACCGGCATATGGTAATGACGTAATACGCATGTGACATCATGTCATCAGCATTTGCCAGTTCGGACACAGCCAGAAGCCGGTGCTGCAGGGGACAGAGCAGCAGAAGCTGAGCACCTGATAGTAAGGAGAGAGGGGAAAGGGGGGTAATTGGAGAGGGGGAAAGGGAGGAGGAGAAGGTTGGAAGGAGGAGGTTAAGGGAAAGGAGGGAGGAGACACAGTGGGCCATGTGATGAGCACCTATGGTGCTCATTGCAGCCCAGGTACTGGGATCCTGCATGCCTCGTGGTTATGGGCTGAAATGGCTTGCCCCCGTGGGCCTCGTGGTTATGGGCTGCAACAGGCCGCAAGTGCGTTACAAACACTGTAAACGTTAAGAATAGCCCTGCAAACTGATAACTATTATAGTGATGGATCCAGTCCTTTATTCTACACAGTTAGGCTGTTGTATATCCAACCAAGAGGTAAAGGATGTAAAAAAGTGCAGGTGTCCAGGAGTGACATGCAGAGACAGTTCAGCATGTCACTTGTTGACAACTGCAACACCTATGTTTTGTGAAGTTAATCACATAACATATATTTTTTAAAGAAGTTTTTAGTTACAAAACATCTATCCAAAAGCAAGTCTTTTACTAACTAAAAACTTATTTAAAAAAATATGTTATGTGCTTATTTAGAGCCCTATTCAATTGGCCAAATTGCAATTGAATGAGGGCCCTTGTCAGTATATCACCATCCAACTATTGTTAATGTAAGGTTTAGCAATGTATGTAGATTTTTTTCATAATGAAACTATGTGAAAATGTTAGTATTTGATGTAGTTTGCAGCATGACTACTAGAGGGTACATTCAAAACTGTCCTTTTCTTTTGATGGAAATACTGAACCAACAAACTATTTTTGTCTTATAAATTAATTTCACTTTGTGATTTAAAATGTATGGTATTTCTCCTTATCATGTTAAAAGTGTTACATAAAGTAACTTTTGGAGCACAGATATTATCTCATTATACAGAATAGTACTTGATAATTATTTATTCTGAAGGACCAATGGAGTTGTACAATAAAACAGAGCTCACCAATTACAAAACCAAGTTGCAGGTAGTAAATGACTACTGTGATCAATATGTTCTATTTTGTTTGTTGAATAACTAAAAATGAAAGTGGGCATATTTTTTTCATAACATAAATAAATCACAACCATTCCATTTTTCAACTTTTAAAGACTCTATTTTGCTTTCTTCCCTGCTGCTGCATGTTACTTTCTCAGTAAGGTATGATCTTACTAATTAATAAACTTGTGCTTATGTGGCAGCATAATTGCATATAAAAGATAATGGATTAGAGGCTGTATTATTATTTTTACTTATTTCTAAAAATATTTTGCAAATTTTTAAGTGTAGCTGCTCAAAATAGTACATTTAAAAATATGATCACAGTGATCCAGTAAGGGCTATGTTTACTAAGGTGAGAATTCCTGATGATTTGCTTACACTTTTATAAAATATTCATACTTTTTAACCTGCAATTGGTTTTCAAAACATTCATCAATCTTTATTTATAGTCTAATAAACAAAGATAATACTTAGCAGTTCTTTTATAAATCTCAGTTTAGTAAATCTAGCAGCACACAGCTCTGCACTGTGTTACACACAGCTCTGACTATGGCCACCATTTAATTGACCAAATTGTAATTACTGGAGACCATAATGTAGCCCGTAAAAGTTACTGATATTCAATTGGCCTCTTCTAGCTACCCGCAATTAATTTGCGAGTTACAGACTCAAAAGCCCTGTGATTGTCTAAAATGTAACTCCATCCTATCTTGATGTTTAAAGCTCACAATTGTTACCAGTGCTAAAGATGCAAAATCCATATTCAATTGCAACAATTCAACAATCTTGCAATTGCTTTTAAATCTGTCAACGGCAAATGTATCAAAGATGTCTTTGAGTACTAAATAGGACTTGCAAATGTGTTAAACACCTGTTCCTAGCACTGTAAAAGCAAATATAAACACACTACTGTACTTATAAATACTAGGAAAGCAGTGAAAGACATTAGAATTAATTGCACAACAGTCTCAAGCTCGCAAATGTGTAATACAATTTGTATTGATTTTTATTGATTTCTACATTTTTGGATTGCGAGCCTGATTGCAGATCAGACTTCTAAACACTAAGGCGCTCATTCGATTGCAATTTGGCCAATTGAATAGGGGTCTAAATAAGCACATAACATATCTTTTTAAAGAAGTTTTTAGTTAGTAAACATCTATCCAAAAGCAAAGTTTTTACTAACTAAAAACGTCTTTAAAAAAAATATGTTATGTGCTTATTTAGAGCCCTATTCAATTGGCCAAATCGCAATTGAATGAGGGCCTAACTGATTGTAGTTTAAACTCCATGTTTTACTGATGTCATAATAATGGTCTCATTTACAACTGGCTCTGTCTAAATTATAATTTACGGGCTTGCTTAATTGATCATGATCATGTCCTGAAATGCTACATATTTGGTTTTAGGCTTTAGCCTTGTAATTGTGGGCTAGAGTCAATTGAAAACAGCGAGAATTGTAACACATTTCTAAACCACATACTTACAGACACATGCATTGCAATTATTGGCTTGGAATTGAATGGGGCCCTATGTTGTAAATTGCAACCAAAGGAGGTGTTACATTAAAAATAAATAAAAAAATTGTAAGATAAGATCTCATTATTTCCTCAATAAAATGCTGTGTCCAACACCAGGGATACAGATAGAGTTTTACTTTGAGGCCTAATTTTTAAAAACAATGTGTACATGAGCCACAGTGAGGACTGGTTTACTGGTTTACCATCACTCAGGTTAAACGACCGCTCTTCTAAACTGAAGTTCCCAGTGATTGCTGGACTTACATATTGGTTTGGACCCACATACCACAAGCACAAGGCAACTCTTTTAGGTCTGGAATGCAATTAACCTTTTGGTGTATATAGTATCTTCACGAGTTGTACCAAAGCTGTTTGATGTATTCAGCTATTTAATAAATTGTTGTCTTAAATATTTAACTATGGCTAAATGATGTCATAATATATTGTAACAGCCACATTGCGAAAAAGCTTCTCATAGTTGAATAAGTGACATCACTCTCCCACATTGCTACCAGAGTATGTACAATCTGCATAACTATCATCCATCCATGTTTCTATCATGTCATATTTCTCATGAACTGCTATACTAACTATTCTAGTTTTCAAACATTTTCTGTCAAATTGCTTGCATTAGCAAGTACATCCTTCATTTTATTAGACTGTTGTTTACATTGGATGGTGCCTGATTTGCTTCATTTAATGTAGTTGACTATACTAACCTTTCCCTCTTAATTCATTCCCTATCCTCTCTACACTGTCTACCACACCATAATCTGTCTTCAACTCTACCCAGTCTGCTCCTTTTCTTAATCTAAATATTTTTTTTTCTCCCTGTTTCTAGAGAGTACAGTATGACATTATCATTCATTTTCATTTTCACTCAATCTGGTGTATCCGTTAAGGTAGGGCCAACTCAGACCTGAATTTTCTTCTCCTCCTATTCCCAGAGCTTTCTCTTGTAACTGTGTCCCTCTGTCTTCCGGAGCATTCTCATTTGCCCTGTCCCAATTCCCATTACTAGACCAAGCTACTTGTGCTTAGTCAACTCCTTTTCCAGAGTTTGTTTTGCTTTTAGGTTTGGAGCAGATCATATAATTCCCCCCAAATATCCCTGGGCATGCAGAGTAATTCCAAAGTATAAATGAAAACACAAGCAATCTAAATGACCAAACAGCTAATTGAACAATTTAATGCATGTAATCTGTAAATAAACAACATGATTTTTAAGTATTAATAAGTTAAGAAAACTGTAAGGAGGAAGGTTTAGTAAGGAGGGGGAAGGAGAGGGAAGGGGGGGAAGGAGGGGGAAGAATAAAGAAGGGAGAGGAAGGAGGGGAGGAAGGAGGGGAGGAGGGGGGAGGAAGGAGAGGGCAGGGGAGGAGAAGGGTGAGTGACAAGGAGGAGGAGAAGGGAGAGGAGTAAGGGAAGGAGAAGGAGAAGGGGGAAGGTAATGAGAAGTATGAGGGGTAAGAGGAGGAGAGGGGGAATGGTGTGCTGCAGGGGCTGAGGGGAAGAGGCCACTGCACTACAGAAACATTTTAAATGTAGTGGCAGGGGGCAGAACAAGGTGGTCTGGACATGTGAGTATCCTCAAGGGTACCGTTTAACACTCAGAATACTGACACGGTCAGTCCGCCAGGATGGTTAAGCAGAAGTAAATGTTTTTCTGTAACTCTCTTGCTTTCTCTATTATTGCTCAAACATTGGCAATTTGATCTCTTGTGCCTCTTCCTCTGGGGAACCCAACTTGCACTCTGCTAGATCCCGGTCCATATATTGGTGGAGTAAAGCTTGTAAGATCTTGAGCATTACCTTGATGGCTTGTGAAATGTGTGCAGCTGTTCGATAATTGGAGGACTCTTTGGCACTGCTTTTTTTGGGGGGGGGATTAGACTGACTGTTTCCAGCTTATTGGCCATTGTTGAGTTTTCCAAATTTGTTGACATAAGGCAAGCTACACTTTCACCGCATCATCCTGTAGAATTTGAAATAGTTTAATTGAGATTCCTTAAACTCCTGCAGCCTTATTATCATCCAGCTCATTGGCAAGCTATTGAGGTAATCACTGCTGTTAATATCCTTCCTGTATAGATCAGCAGTGTATTCCTGCCATCTCTTCTTTATCGGATCTTCTTCTGTTAAGTTCCTTCCATATTTGTCTTTTATCGCACCCTGTTTGGCATGAAAGGTCTCTTTTCAGATCCCCAATTTTCTTGAAGAGATCTCTTGACTTACCCATTCTTTTATCTTCAATCTCTTTACATACCCTTCTTAGTTTTTTTTCTTTTAGGGATGTCCTTTGTTGCTATTTCTGGATGACCTTGCAGACTTCAGTCCAAAGTTATTCAGGCATTCTATCATCCTTGTCTAGTCCCTTAAATCTATTTTTTACTTCCACTGCATATTTACAAGGGATTTTATTTCGTTTTTATCTACTTGGTCTGATGATTGTTCCCTCTTTTCTTCAGTTTCGTTCTGGACTTTGCATTAAGAAGCTCATGGTTTGAGCCATAGTCAGCTCCAGGTCTTGTTTTTGTTGATTGTATAGAGCTCCTCCATCTTTGGCAGCAAAGTATATAGTCAATCTGGTTTCTATATTGTCTGTCAGGTAATGTCCATGAGTAGAGTCATCTTGAATGCTGTTGGAAGAGGGTGTTTGCTATGACCAGAGAATTATCTTGCCAGAATTCTACTAACTTCTGAAGTGCTTCATTTTGTACTGCAAGGTCAATTTGCTATTCATTCCAAGTGTATTTTAGTTCCATGATTTAGCATGCCAATCTCCTAGGATGACAGTAACATGTTTTCTTGGTGTCAGATCTATGATGTGCTGAATATCTTCATAGAACTCAACAATTCCGGCCTCTTTAGCATCCACTTTTGGAACATAGACGATCACTGTGATGTGAAATTGCTTGCTTTGAATTCAAATTGGAATAATTCTATAACGTATTGGGTTCTTTCGAGTACTACTTTGGTCAATCTTTGATTGACTAGGATGTCTACTCCATTTCTTCTGCAGGATTATTGACCACAGTAGACAATCTGATGGTTGTCTGATGTGAAATGTCCCATTCCAGTCGATTTAAGTTCACTAAATCCCAGGATATCAATGTTTAACTTTATCATCTCATTCTTGATCATGTCTAGCTTGCTTTGGTTCATAGCTTAAACATTAAAGATTCTAATGCTGAATTGTTCTTTGCAGCAGCTTTCCTTTTCCCTCCAGACACATGCACAGCTGGATGTACTCTTGGCTTTAGCCCAACCAATTCATTAGATCTGGGCTACTTGTACTTGCCCTCTGCTTTTCCTCAGTAATGTGGTAGGCACCTTGCGACCTGAGGTGCTCCTCCTCTGGTGTCACACTGTTATGTTTCTGGTTGTGTATGTCTATAAAGTTATCTTAGCAACGTTACTGGAGTGGGTTGCCAGTTCCTTCTCCAATGGACTGTGATTTGTCTGACCTCTCTGCCATGACCTGCCCATCTTGGGTGACCCTACATGGTATAGCTCACAGCTTCATTGAAGTACACGAGTCTCTTCACCATGACAAGGTAGTAATCCAGAAAGGGAAGCCAGTGATTAAACACTATTTTTTTTAAAGGGACTTGCATGGAAAATTGTAGATTTACTCATCTGGAAAGTCAGATCAAATAGTTTTAGTTTAAAACACAAGCTAATTTTACATTAGAATTTGTATTCATTGTAGTTTACAATTCTCTTAAAACAAATATGTTTTAAGTACAATTATTATTTACTGCCTAGCATCCACAGCACTCTTAATTACAGGGATAATTTAGTGTTCTTATAAAGGTGTCTCTAAAAAATAGGGAGTGGGGCCTGATAACAAAAAGACATTATTGAATTTTTACTGTGTATTTAAACAATTAATTACTTATTTCTAAACATGCTCCTGGCAGTATGAGCGCCTTATCTCTGCACCCTGAATTATGAATTACCTCTGGGATGGGAACCACCTAGATGGGAATGCTCTCCAAATAAATTGTACTTGTAGGGTAGTAGGAGGAAACAAGAAAGTATATGTGTGTGTATGGCTAGCATCTCATTTTACACTACTTCCTGCGACTAAGGTATGCTTTACAGAGTGATCTCAAAAGGATTTCAGTTTGATACTTCCCCCACTCATAAATCATTCACAGGGCAGAGAGATCTGGAACTTATAAAGCCTTGGGTAATGATTAAATAAATTATTAAATAATATATTTTTTGACTGTATAGTAAAAATGAATACAAATGTTGTTCTCTTATCTCTCCCTACCTAACTATTCTCTTAAGTGTCATAGCAAAGGTTTTGAATATGATACAGCTTAAAGCTATAGGTGGTAACCGGTATTTTATCTGTTGATTCTAAGAAAACACTTTGAGCTTTTTCAATGTTTTTTTTTTCTATGTGGTCATATCCTGATTACATTTTCAGAATATCTCAGACAGAACAACTAAATAAATCAAATTGATTGAACCACTGATTGATCCTTTTGTACAAAAGTTAGAAGTCTGGAAAATGTTCCCAAGATTCAGCCACCAAGGACTAAGACTGGACAAGCCTGCCACATCCACACTATGGTCAATACAAATACTATTGTGGCCCTGTTTCCTAGGAGAGGTCTAAGAGTGGCTTCATGCTCATTAAGATACAGTATATTCAAACCTATCAAAGATCAAAAACTGCCAAGAACAATGATAAGAAAGTTGGGGGCACAACATGTTCTTATCTATTGGGATACATTTGGAGCTGTGTATTGAATATTATTCATTTACATTTTTCCCATATTATCAAGGACTCAGCAAATTAAATATCTGTTTTAATAACTTTTAAACTGCTCTGTTTACATGAAAATCACTTTATTAGTAACATTACGCTCCAATTAGTCTGGTACACACTTTTTAGTGTAGGGTTTCACTTATCACATCATATCTGAAGTTGCAGCTCTCTGTACGACCTGATATCTAAAGTTAAATCTGCTTATATCTTTTTGCAATGAAAAGTATTCATTATATCCCATACTATCACTGCTATACAAGATTACTAATAAATAAGAGGCACAGACGATTGACAAGCTCTGCAAGAGTCCAACATTCAGTTGGCTCGTTCAGTATTTTCCCAAATCACAAGTGAGTCAAGGTCACTGCCATGTGAAAAATAGTTTGGGTCATGGACAGAAATACATTTCTGTCTCCTTGTGTCTCATTGAAGGTGGTTGTCAACACTGGATAGACTGACATCCAGAAGTCACCGCTCTACAGAGCTGTCAATAATAAAATGATCATGAAACTGCTACATATCAGTGATGATCTTTGAGTAATAGGAACTTGAGTAAACAAAGACCTCATCCGAATCATTGCTAGGTGCTGAGAGCTGAGGACCAGATTTTTGTAAAACTAATAAAGTCTTAAACCTGATTCTTAAAGCTGTATGTAAGGCTGCTTTTGTAATTTACCACATTTCCTGGTTTATTAGAAATAAATAAAAATAGCCAGTGTTTTATAGGCTCTATGTGCTGAACCCTTTCTGCTTATACTGTATCAGTATCTATGCAATAGATTAACTTTATTTTGAGAATAAGAAAATTCAACTTTGAAAATGAATGCCAGGTTTAAGGACTACAATTTTCAGATTAGGGTTTGATTCTTTTATATCCATATTTTAAAAGAAAATAAAACTCAATTAATTTTAAATGTATGTCTATGTTAGAACAAGATATGAGTAGAATTTGAGATGATACAATTTTAAAGAAAGTGAGATAGATATCTAGAATAGTCTTTCACCATTACTCGTAGAGAGAAATTCAGTAAAACAATTCTACAGAGTGCAAATCCAATCAGGTACAAATTGTATAACTTTCGCCACATAAAACAGAGCTTTTGAGCACTTCTTTAAAATTAAATAAAGCATATACAAGTAAATAGATACATAGATATATTTAAGGCTTAAGTTAATATCAATATTTTAATTACCTAAAAATAGTTAGACTTGCTAGGTTCAGGGACATTTTAAAACTAAGCCAGCTAGCCAAAAGCTTAATATACCACTGTGTTTTAAGGGACCATTGTATTTTTTGAAAAACTTTACATGTTTTTATGAAGTATACAAGATAACAGCTAAGTAAGATATTAGCATATAAGTGTGAAAGAGGGATCAGTAGGGCTATTTTAATAGGAATTTAGTGTCTGCTGTGTCCATCCAGTGCCACAGGTACTGCACAGGTGCATTGTGTCTGAGAACCTTTAACGCTTATTCTCTGGAATGATTATCTGCTTGAGGACAACAAGGTGCAGAGAACCTCCACCCACCAAAGAGGGCAGCTCAATCCATAAGATTTCCCTCTAAAGCAAGAACTAGTACTATTACTATTGTCAGTATGAATTTGGAGGACACTTTTGCAATATTTGTTCAATGTCCCTAAATCAGAGCCAGGATTTCATAGAGCCAGGCACTGGTTGCAAAGTGTGGGGGACTGCTGCCCAGAAATATGCCATCAAATTATAATGCAAAAAAGTGTATCCTCTTTAAAGTTCCCATATCCTCAATGTTTGAATGCAAAAAGAGGAGGATCAACCTACTGTCCATGGTGCTGATTCTCCAAAGAAAAGTGTGGGGACTGCTGCCCAGAAATATGCCATCAAATTATATTGCAAAAAAAGTGTATCCTCTTGTAAAGTTTCCATATCCTCAATGTTTGAATGCAAAAAGCGGAGGATCAACCTACTGTCCATGGTGCTGATTCTCCAAAGAAAAGTATAACCATCTGCATTTATGTGTTATCAACAGCTGAATGACAACATCACTGCTGTGTCAGTGACACATAATATGTGCTCTCACAACCTTATCTAAGAAGAGGTACTGTTAAATCTCTCTATCGGCATATTATGCACAGAAGAGTAAAGTTTTGCTTTACTGTTGTTTGTCTATGTATTTGTAATCATAAGTGCACATACAGTGCTAGTCTGCTTATAGCTTTAATGGGGGGTTTATCCTAACAGTGATTGTTCTTCCTTTTATTTCTGTAGTAAATCATTTTATAATTTTTCAACAAAAAACTGAATATACTGTAGATCTTATCTAATTCAATGATTTCTCCAGTTCTTTTCAGGTTTCCATTTCCTTTAAGAATAATGACAAAATATATCCAACCATTAAATCAAAATTGAATGCAACAGTAAAACGTTAAAGTCTGCTTTCAATTATTTAAAACTTTGTAAAATCAGTTTCCATATTATAAAGTTGTGTTCCTCATAAGAGCACACAATAAATATGTCACTTCAGTGGTCCTTTAAGCATGGTTATATTGTATGGGCACAAATACATGACGGAATGCAACATTATTCCATTTGTTGAATACAAGAGTTCATTTAGAATATGTTTTTATAGAAGTAACAGACATGGATTTGATTATTGCAAACGCTGGAAGTGTGAACATAACACCTTCTTGGCCTATTTAAAGCACTTAAAAAGAGAAAAGTTTGTTTTTACATCTAGGTCAACAGCAAGATATTATAGGTGTGAAGTCATCTCCCTCTTATCACATTGTATTAATACTGATTGAAGCTTTTCTCAGCCAGCATTTATTTGGCATTCTGCACTAGGAGTTTGCTAGGTACACAGAATTTTATAGCAGAAATTAGCCACTAGAAGGGTTCAGAAGTGCAAGATATTCCTTTTCAGACAACAAAACTAGAGGCGCTCAATCAGAGAAGGTTGGGTTCTATGGACAAGATAACCCACTCTGAGCAGCCTCCTGTGGTATATCAATCTGGTCCCACTCACTAGAGTGGTCCAGCCGCGAAATACTAGGCAATTCTGAGAAACAACAAAACTCGGACAATAAATTTTGGCCTGTTTTGGGCATCGTTACTGGGTGCAGCTGGACCCTAAGGCACAGTGAGTAACAAGTCAATGTCAGTCTAAATCAGAGAACAAACTAACCTTAATATGCTAGTTCTATGGACATGATTATCCGCTCTGTTCATTCTCTGATTATGTGGTTTGTATATTCATTTTAAGTCAAATTCTGTAGTCATATGGTGCTTAGAAATAGTTATCGACCATAACAAGATGCCCTGCTTTGCCCTGCTATCTAGTGATTACAGTTACCACAGCGTTTCAAATTAAATTAAAAATTAAAACAAAAAAATCACAATTATGATTATTATATTGATCACAATTCTATAGTGTTATTATCCCTTAATCACAAAGAGAAAAACTAAATTCATATCCTTGTAGCTCTATACATTAATACTCTAAAAATTGCCCAGTGGCAACATTATAATTA